>LPNX010113121.1:36125-91945 GCA_001517045.1 Pseudotsuga menziesii
TCACTTCTACATAAATGATGATAGGTGCCATGACTTCCACTATGTACGTCATTGCTTCATCATGTTCTATGATCATTTGAAGCGCAGGAACATACAGATGGATCGACATTGGATTTGGTCTGATGGATGTGCTGGTCAGTTAAAAAATGCACGCATATTTCAATGGTTGTGTTCATTGCATAAAAACTACAAAGTTCCACATATGTGGAACTATTTTGAGACTGGGCATGGTAAAGGAGGGCATGATGGAGCCAGAGCATGTGTCAAAACATCCCTACGAAGAGAGGAATTGAAATTATCTACAATATCTACTATTCAAAATGCTCAATCTATAGTCAGGTGGTGCACGTCAGTAATGGGAGAGGAATCAGCTATGCGAGTAGAATCCACAAGAAAGAGACACGTGGAGAGATTTTTTTGGGAGGTGGTAGACATAGATCATTCACATGCATGGGAATGCAAGACTGTTCCTGGGACTCATGGCTTTCATTCGTTTCGAAGCTCTGATAACCCAGTATTTGAAATTTGGACCAAAAACTATCTTGTTTTTTCCCGCCTTGTTGTGATGGTGACTGGGATGTGTGTGAATCATTGGATTGGGTTGATGGATGGGATCGCATATAAATTCCACTTGATCAGCGTGCAATTGTTGAGTTAAATCCATTGGAAGAAGACCAATCGTCTATTTCTATATATTTTGATCATGTATCAGACCTTGTACAACCTGGTATGATGCATTTCCTTAACATTAATGGCCTTGTATCACACTAAAAATATTTGCTCATATACCTACAATCATACTATGCAGGACACATATATGCAATGGTTTCCTCAAAAGATAGTGAATGGGGTGGTGATTACTGGTTGGCACGTTGTATAGAGGGAAAGCAAACCCTCATTATGTCCATGACTGATGATGAAAACAACCACTCCCCCATCGGGTCTATGGTTGTTAAAGGTGAATATTTTACACATGACAACAATGCAAGAAAGAAGGGTGGATATGTTTACAGGGATTACAAACCAGGTGCAAGTGTGTATCACTTTACCAACTTAATCATTGGTACAAACCTCCAGGTACGAACAATGCCTAGTTGGAATTCATCGAAGGTACGCTACTTCTTACCGGATATAGAGCATGAGAGACTAATGGAGACCATCATTATAAGAGATGATTCAGAGGGCTTGGTTGTATGATAATAGGTGGGATCTAGGATGATGAGGTATGTATCATAATTTTAATTTTCCAATGTATGTTTGTTATGAATATGTCAATTTTGTGTTCTTGTACGCTACTTCTTACTGGATACATAGCACGAGAGACTAATGGAGACCATCATTATAAGAGATGATTCGGAGGCCTTGGTTGTATGGTATTAGGTGGGATCTAGCATGATGAGGTATGTATCATAATTTTAATTTTCCCATGTATGTTTCTTATGAATATGTCAATTTTGTGTTCTTGTACGCTACTTCTTACCGGATACATAGCACGAGAGACTAATGGAGACTATCATTATAAGATATGATCCAGAGGCCTTGGTTGTATGATATTAGGTGGGATCTAGCATGATGAGGTATGTATCATAATTTTAATTTTCCCATGTATGTTTCTTATGAATATGTCAATTTTGTGTTCTTGTATGCTACTTCTTACCGGATACATAGCACGAGAGACTAATGGAGACCATCATTATAAGAGATGATCCGGAGGCCTTGGTTGTATGATATTAGGTGGGATCTAGCATGATGAGGTATGTATCTTAATTTTAATTTCCCATGTATGTTTCTTATGAATATGTCAATTTTGTGTTCTTGTTCGCTACTTCTTACCGGATACATAGGACGAGAGACTAATGGAGACCATCATTATAAGAGATGATCCGAAGGCCTTGGTTGTATGATATTAGGTGGGATCTAGCATGATGAGGTATGGATCATAATTTTAATTTTCCCATGTATGTTTCTTATGAATATGTCAATTTTTTGTTCTTGATATGCGAAATTTTCCATAATGTTGTTTATAAATATGGCAAAAATTCTCTTGTATGTCAAGTTAATGAACATGCCAAATTTTACGTATGATCAATAAACCATATATATCAATCATATGAACATTTCAAAATCTCATTCACATGATATACATAACATTAGAATACATACATGTACCTCTGTAGGTCATACCTATCAAAGTTCTTTGTAGGCTCTCTTACATGACTAAAACCCTAATTTTTCAAGTAGGTAATATTGTCAATGTTTTCAGCCGATATATACAACTAGGATGATGGAAACAAGATGCCGAAACGATAAACTTATGTTTTAAGGCTTGTATAATTTCCTTCTTGACAACTCACCTCTTATACCTGCATGTCCATTGCCAAAGGGGTAGTGCCTAGTAGTGTTGGAATTTCATCTCATTTTTTTTAATTTAAAAGTTTAATTTCTACTTAAAAGGTAATAAAAGATAATAAGAGATTTGGGCCAAAGCTGGACAATGCATTTCATGCCAACGAAGGCCAAACTTGGAAAACCCTATCCCTAACTAGGATTTATTGTTTAACATGCATGTCCCATAACCATAACCCTACCTAGGAAACCCTAATCCTAACCCTAATCTTATCTTACTGTCACAACTCAATTCAGAATCAATCTAATGTCCAACTCAACTTTTTCAAATACGGTGGACTTATGCTTCAAATCATGTTGATTCACGAAGTTGACTTTAGTGTGCATGTAGTGATATCAATGAAACCTTTAAATATAATAGTTTTTTCATGCACGGTTTCCATTCTATGCCCCAGGTAGGGATTCAACAGGTGTCCCTGAAAGCCTGTAGGAGGTGGGATTCAACGTGCCATAGAATCATGACCGTTGCTTGGATTGATGAACCGTTAGATCCATTGGATTCAGGACATCGGGATAGTGCTAGGGTGGCCCTCTAATCTGGTTCCATGGAGAAGAGACCATTATTTTGGTAAATTTTGGAAACTAGGGTTTTGCTCAATAAGTGAATGTGAAATTTTTGCACATGGGGGTTAAATTTGCATATTACTCAACCGTGAAGGTGTGGATAGCATTCCCACATAACAGGTGCCTAAACACGCTTTCACAACCCATCAGAAGCCCTTTTTTATGCATGGTTTCCATTCTATGCCCCGGGTAGGGATTCAACAGGTGTCCCTGAAAGCCTGTAGGAGGTGGGATTCAACGTGCCACAGAATCATGACTGTTGCTCGGATCGATGAACCATCAGCTCTGTTGGATTCAGGACATTGGGATAGTGATAGGGTGGCCCTCTAATCTAGTTCCATGGAGAAGAGACCATTATTTTGGTCAATTTTGGAAATTAGGGTTTTGCTCAGTAAGTGAATGTAATTTTTTTTCACATGGGGGTCAAATTGGCATATTTCTCGACCATGAAGGTGTGGATAGCGTTCCCACATAACAAATGCCTAAAAAAAATTGCACGACCCACTGAAAGCCCCTTTTTATGCACAGTTTCTATTCTATGCCCCGGGTAGGGATTCAACAGGTGTCCTTGAAAGCCTGTAGGAGGTGGGATTCAACATGCCACAGAATCATGACCGTTACTTGGATCGATGAACCATCAGCTCCATTGGATTCAGGACATCGGGATAGTGCTAGGGTGGCCCTCTAATCTGGTTCCATGGAGAAGAGACCATTATTTTGGTCAATTTTGGAAACTAGGGCTTTGCTAAGTAAGTGAATGTGAAATTTTTGCACATGGGGGTCAAATTCGCATATTGCTCGACCGTGAAGGTGTGGCTAGAATTCCCACATAAAAAATGCATAAACACGCTTGCACGACCCACTGGAAGCCTTTTTTTATGCACAGTTTCCATTCTATACCCCGGGTAGGGATTCAACAGGTGTCCTTGAAAGCCTGTAGGAGGTGGGATTCAATGTGCCATAGAATCATGACCGTTGCTCAGATCGATGAACCGTCAGCTCCGTTGGATTCAGGACATCGGGATAGTGCTAGGGTGGCCCTCTATTCTGGTTCCATGGAGAAGAGACTATTATTTTGGTCAATTTTGGAAACTAGGGTTTTGCTGAGTAAGTGAATGTGAAATTTTTGCACATGGGGGTAAAATTCGCATATTACTCGACCGTGAAGGTGTGTATAGCATTCCCACATAACACATACCTAAACAGACTTTCACGACTCACCAGAAGCCCTTTTTTATGCACAGTTTCCATTCTATGCCCCGAGTAGGGATTCAACAGGTGTCCTTGAAAGCCTGTAGGAGGTGGGATTCAACGTGCCAAAGAATCATGACCGTTGCTCAGATCGATGAACCATCAGCTCCGTTGGATTTTGGACATCGAGATAGTGCTAGGGTGGCCCTCTAATCTAGTTCCATGGAGAAGAGACCATTATTTCGGTCAATTTTGGAAACTAGGGTTTTGCTGAGTAAGTGAATGTGAAATTTTTGCACATAGGGGTCAAATTCGCATATTGCTCAACAGTGAAGGTGTGGCTAGAGTTCCCACATAATACATGCATAAACAAGCTTGCAAGAACCACTGAAATTCCTTTTTGATGCACGGTTTCCATTCTATGCACCGGGTAGGGATTCAACAGGTGTCCCTGAAAGTCTGCAGAAGGTGGGATTCAATGTGCCATAGAATCATGTCCGTTGCTCGGATCGACAAATTGCCAGCTCTGTTGGATTCTGGACATCAAGATAGTGCTAGGATGGCCCTCTAATCTGCTTCCATGGAGAAAAACCATTATTTTGGTCAATTTTGGAAACTAGGGTTTTGCTGAGTAAGTGAATGTCCAATTTCTGGACATATGGGTCGGCTTTGCAAATTCCTTGACCGTGAACATGTGGCTAGCGTTCCCACATGGAACCTGCCTAAACACGCTTGCATGACCCACTGAAATCCCTTTTTGATGCACGGTTTCCACTCTATGCCTCGGTTAGGGATTCAACGGGTGTCCCTAAAAGCCTGTAGGAGGTGGGATTCAACGTTCCATAGATTGATGACCATTGCTCGAATCGATGAACCGTCAGCTCCGTTGGATTCAGTACATCATGATAGTGCTAGAGTGGCCCTCTACTCTGGGTCCATGAACAAGGGATCTTTTTTTTTGTCAATTTTGGAAACTAGGGTTTTGCTCAGTACGTGAATGTGAAATTTTATCACATAAAGGTTAGCTTGAAGGCGATTGTAGATCTTCCCCTCATACAAGAGATGTGAGCATTTGTACGATAAAATGCAGGAGGATACAATGCCATTACGTCAGTAACCATGTAATGGAACATGTTTATGTTTAGAAACAAGTGGCCATTCTATTACGCCATTATTACAATATATATATATATATATATATATATATATATATGCACGCTACGAATGCTTCGAAAATGCCATGTACATTAATCACACATAACTTTCATCTCTTTCAAAGTTGTTACTCGAGGCCATTCATCAAATTCCATGTACATTAACAAAATGATAAAATAATGTGTAGGACATACATAATGTGCAGGATATAGTCATAACCATTATTTTGAATCAACCTTATAATACTTGAATACTTTTAGGTTTGATGTGTATCCCATGTATTTGTCAGATGAAAGACATCATGCCAAACAATAATTTTATTTATGTAGACCACACTGGTGCATCAATTAAGTGTGTCAACTTCGTGCATCCTTTAAATGTTTGTTAGGTTGTTATGTGGGTAAGGTGCTTTTGTATTCCACCAAGTTGGATCAGTTGCTTAGCTGTGCTGGGTGCTTAAATGTGTATTAGACCTATGTTCCATCTTTTTGAATACAATTTGACATTGTTAATATAACATTGTATATGTAATTGGATCATGGTAAAAAACAATTAAAATGTAGAATTTTGTCATTACGTAATTTATTGTAATTGTGCATTGTTCTCAAATTTATAACTGATATCTCCATGCAATCGTAAAATCTATAAAAAATTGGGAACATTACACATAGAAACATTCTTCGCCACACATGTGTAATCACACTTAAAAGACTGAACCATGAATATCTCAAGAGCCTTGATATGAAATATTTTTTTTATCATGAAAGTTATAATACAAAAATAAAAGGCCTATCTATGGCCTGCCAATGTAGATGTATCAAAAACATATTTGATGTACATGTGCAAAAAAAAGTACATTTGTCCTGGACCGCGCCCTTATACTGTAACTTTGGATTGTACATAAAAATACATATTTGTCCTGGACTAACACATCAAAAATCTAACTTTCTCTTGTTTTTGTCGGACCCTGATGCTCTTTGGCTCTGTCTACGACCACTATGCATCTCTGGCGACTGCAAATCAATGAACATATTTCTTGATCAGGTAACTGAACTAGTATTGTCCATCAATAACAAAGTTTGAAAATTTAAAATAGGACTCAATTGTAAATAAAACAAAGACTCACTGCATCCGTCGGGAGTATAGGTGCCTGTGGTGTCGAGGGTGTAGGTGCCTCTGCTGTCCTCCACCTTGCAGCGAGCCTCTCTGCCATGCTTCTCTGCGAATAAAAAAAAATATGTCAATTATCTCGAGAATTATCAACATGTACATGAATGAGAAAGTACTAATCAATTATGTAAAAAAAGAACATCTCACCGAAAAAACCATTTCTAGGGGATTAGGCTGGGACTCTTCAGTGTTAAGAGGAGCCATAGGTTGAACATCAACCTCAGTTACGTGCACTAATGGACCAGGGTGTGGCTACATTCACCAAATGATTAAATAGTTAGACATCGTGTATGTCCAGAAACAATACAAATGAAATGTACAATTGCAAATATTCAAGTAGATGTACCTCACTATGACTTATCCATATTGTAGATGCGGCATTGACAGTGGCATCAACAATCACACTAAGGTTTGGCATGGATGACTCTACATCTTGATGCTGTAAACATGCGAAAATAACATTAAGAAAAACCGCTTGTGAAGTGAATTTATAGCTAACCAACAATTTCCATTGGAAGTGTGTACATTACCGTGGGATGAGTAGGTTGATCCTCATGCACACCCGCTCTGTTCAAGGAAGAGGGACCTCGTCTGGTGTAAACAACCCTCTTATCTATGTTTGGACTACGGGGAGATCCAAACCAAAGAGGCGGTGCAGGGATCTGCGATGACGTCTGCATTCATAAAGTGTTACCATAGTTAGACATGGATTTGAATGTATGGAATAATATGTACTGAAAAAAAAACATGTTGTAATATACTTACCCCTTCCCGAGACATATCTCCACCATGGGAATGACCGCTTCCATCAATTTCTTGCCCCTCTTTAGATGCCTCTAGCATCTGCAAGTTCAAAAATTATATTTACATTAGCGATCTATAAAGGAGTGTACAGTAAGAAATTTAAATAATTTGAACAAGATTCAATCATAACCCATGTACTTACATTCTTCAAGTAGTCGTAAATTCCACCTTGGACTATGTCATTGATATCAATGTCTCCAGCATCACCGTTCTAAGTGGGGTTCCTGCAACTTCAAAAATTGTAAATATTAGACATTTTAATAAATTAATCAAGACTAACACATGCATTAACAAAATTATATGTAATACCAAAATGACAAGTGTTTAAATATTACCTCCATTGTGGTTCTTTGGGCCTCGGGTACAACCACACCGAGTGTAGTACCACCCCCGTGAGAGGCATCAATCTCCTGCAAGAGTAAATATTGCATATATATTACGAATCTTTTAATATGTTAGATATAGTATGGAACAATTAAAAATTGAACAATAACAGAGTTTTAAAACAATGTCCTTACCTGACCACTAGTCATCGTAGTGGTACCATGTCTTGTTCCAGGACCATAACAGGGTCCCCCACATGATGTGCAGGTGTGTGGTTCTCTCTGAGGCACATAGGATGTCGGTCTATCCCCACCAATAGATGTACCTCCACCACAAGAAGCTGGTGGTTGTACACCAGCAGAGGAAGAGGGCGCTCTCTGGTCAATAGTGGTCATGTGTCAAGAGACCATCTCAGCTAGAGTAAAAAATGCCTCCTGTGTCTGGGAAACCATGTCACGTGCAAGAGGGATGTCTACCCTCGATAGATGGGCATGGGGTGTAGGTATCTATGGATTGGCATCTCTATGCCTAGCATGGGGTCGGTGTTGGGGAATCCCCCTACTAACTCCCTGGAAGCTCAACATGTCAAAATAGTGACATGTTTCCCCATCACAAACTATGCATACACTTTTCAGAGGAAGTACATCGATATTTCCCTATTGTTGTGAGGGGGAATGTCAAAAAACATGTACCACCTATCCATCCAATTGTCTTTGATGGGTGGAAAAGTGCACCACTCAATATAAATATGTGGCTTGCTGATCTTCAGAATGTCATCTGTCCCAGGCAGCCTAAACAATGAATAGATGGCTTGTTTTGTTATTTTCAGCTTTTTTACCTCATTGTAACTTAACCCATCAACATATTGTTGTCTTTTCCTCTCCCTGTAAGATGCGATGCTATACAAAGAATCGTTCGATCTTGCGATTGTATCAACAATATACAACAATGAATTTGACAAGGATCGGCGGAGCTCATCTCCAGCCCTCCAAGCCGAACCAATCTCTCTCAAATGGACAATAAATCTCAGTATCTCCACATTGTTATGATCCATAGTAGCCAATGCAATCATAAATACAAATAAAATATCATTAGAAATATAAACACATGATATAATGACATATCTAAGAACTGAAAACTATATAACTAATGACATATAAACTAAATCTATCATGTAAATTTAAAAATTGATCTTGAATTTTACAGTGAAGAAAAAACATTTAACATTTTTTCATTTCATATTTATGTCCTAAATTCAAGTGTTAATTCCAATTTTTAAGTACATGCATGTGTACATAAAGTGTCTTGAGTGCATATGTTGATTGCGAAGCTCCTCTAGCTTATTTTAAGGCTTGGATTATGAAGTTTCGTCGAAATTGTGAGTTGCTGATTATTGCCTTTGTAGGACTAGCTCCCAAATTGCGGGTAGAGGCAACAACTAGACCCTAGAATAGGCAGTATAATGTGATGTTGATGAATACATTCCAAGTATAGGCAACGATTTTGTTAGATATGTAATTATTTGTTGTAGTGTGATGTTTTTTGGACTCCAAAGGCTATTTAGCAAAACTTTATGGATTTTATGGTTGCAAGGGTTCCACTGGATTAAATATCATGTATGATCTAGTATGTGATTGTCATGTTTAATCAAATACATCAACCTACCTATGTATCTTCACGTTCATAGATTCTATTGTTGAACTTTGTTGTCTTGACCTTAACCAAAAAGTACCCTTCGTTCAAGACGAAATATTTGTTAAACACATGGGAAGCTTCTATACCTTATTTTGACACTTGGATTGGGAAGTTTCATCAAAACTATAAGGTTTTTATTGATGTTCTTGGAAGAGTAACTTCGAGAAGTTTCATCAAAATTATAAGGTGTTTATTTTTGGATTTTGGTATGGATTCACAAGGATCCTTGTGAATATGCATATGGAAATAGTGAAATTCATTTGTTTTTTGAGTTAATTGGGGTTTTGGTTTCCATTGGGCATGGGAATTTTGGGTATGAATTTTGTTAAATAATCAAAATTATTTAATTTTTATCATTAAATTAGGGAATTGGTTTCAATTGGCCAATTACACTGGGGTTCTTGTTTCCATTGGGCAATTCCATTGGGTTTTTGTTTCAATTGGCCAATTCCATTGGGTTTTTGTTTCAATTGGGAAATTCCATTGGGTTTTTATTTCAATTGGGCAATTCCATTGGGTATTTGTTTCAATTGGCCATAATTTAATTTAATATGGTTTAATTTTTCAATCTAGGGAAAATAAATTGATGAAGAAAGAGAAAAAAACATGAAAAGAAATGAGGAAAATACCTCACAAATGGGAGTTTTATCCAAAGGTGGAGATGGAGGGCTTTGTCACACCCAAAATCACGTTTGCCCAGTCGAGATTTGCTCCTCCTTGGTCCAATAGCCGTGCGGTGAGGAGAAAAAGATGACCTTGGCCAATTTTAAAAAAAAACAGGCTTTCCAAATCGCACCTCCGTTTTAGTGAACGAAATCACACATGCGATCTTGTTCACTAAAATAGAGGCGCAATTTGTCTTACTATCCTAGTTGGCATGCCTATTGCCAGACTTGGGACTAGGCATGCCAGGTTCAGGATTGCTTGGGATGATTTCTTTTTTTTGGATTAAGAGTGATTGACTTCACTCCGCCAATGCATCTAAAAGGTCCCTCAACTTCTTGCACACACCCTCTAACATTGTTTTTGGAGATTTCACGGTATTTTTGTACTTTCTTGGTTACGAGTGAGTTTCTTTATGTCTTTTTCACACTTTGGTTTAAGTTGAAAAAGTACCGAGCGTTTTTTATACCTTCGGCATGCTCGTTAAACACCTAGCGAAAAGTTATCGAGTGTGCTTTTACTTCTTTTTTCAGACTCGTTAAAATGGTTCATGAAAAAAGAACCCCTTATAAAGTCAACTTTAAGCTCTTTTCGAGAATTTTTAAACATGAAAATATCGCCAAGCTAGCTTGATGCTTTCACGCTTGTAAAAGTATTTGAAAGATTGTCTAGCCGGTGATAGTTTACCCCTTTTTTGAACTGATTGGACTAATTTACGAAAAAGGTACACTCTAGTTTATTGCAACTAGAAGAGTTCTCCCATGCATCAGTTTATACTTTTTTGGGCATCGAAGAATAAATTTACGAGAAAGTACTCCCTGGAGTTTTCTTAGTCATTTCAGACTCTCTAAACATGAAACGACGATTGAGTTTACCTTCCTAGAACTCATAAAATTAAACGATGAACGAACCTTTATGGAAATGAACCCCTCTTTTCTCAAGTTTATAAAACATATGAGAATGGACTCATCACTTGATGAGCTACATCGAGCATTTGTTACCCTTTTCAGGCTTGTTAAAAAGAAAAGAGGTACTCATCCTTCGCGATGGGGAAATTAAGGGAATTGGGAACGTCTTTAATTATCATTAATGGTATCTCATAGTCCACCCTTGAACATGGCACTTGTTTGTATTTTCATTTCAAACAATTGGGTATTCAGCTTGTAACGGAGTCGATCCACTTTTGTGAGTCATTTAACTCCTTTGAGTTAATTCAAATAATGCATCATCATGTCCTTGCATTATGTTTGGTCTCTTCCTCGTTGAGTCAATGCTTCCAAGTCATTTTTCGTGTTGTTCACTGTTCAAGGGAAACCTCCTCTACAGGTTCCTTACCTTCCTTCGATTCAGTCACATGTGAATCCATTCTATGGTTGTTTTCATCACTTCAACATCATCTTTTGTTCCATATTTCACGTCGATGATGGGGGAATCATCATGGACCTCCTTCGACGAGTCTATTCCTATCGACACCAACACATCATCCAAGAATTAGACTTAGAAATCGAGTCAACGTATCTTGAAGCCTGCATGCCTCAATGGGAGGTTTTCTTGCTTTCAACGGTAAGATTTCATTAATGGCCTCTTATTGAAGGATTCCAAAGGATGTTAGACTACAAGTCCTTTATTCATATTTGGAGGAATGTACTGGGATGCCTTGGGAATCATTGACATCAATGATGATAAACTTGTATCGTTTGGGATTGGAATGAAGACCCTGAGTGGTTAAGTATTCACTTGAATATGTGTCTATCCTTAGGCTGAGATGTGGTATTATTTGGAGTCATGACATGGATCCACAATGTATGTTTTCATGGCTATCTTCATATTTTGAGTCAGGATGACATGGATCTACTTTAAATGTTCTGTATCCATGTTCTGATTTGAGCCTTGTTGTTCATGGATCTACAATGTATTGTCAGTAGCCGTGACATGGTCATTATACATGGATTTGCAGTGTATTGGTCTGTAGCCATGATTGAGTCAGATAGTTGGTGATTGGTCTTGCGTCAAGTCTTCACTCGCCTCTACTTTTCCTATGATACCAGGATTAATATCTAGCAAAGCATTTCATCTATCAAATTCCTCTAGCTTCATACTTTGGGGGGCATTCTGTTACACCCAAAAATTGTCCTAATGCTCCAATCCCTTGAAGTTCCTGGCAAAAATATTCTTTTGGGGTCTTATTGCTCAATCCTAGGTAGTCTCACGCACCTTGATGCCTAGCACATCATGTCAGACAGGTTTGACTACTATTGTCCATTAACATAAGGTGTTGGTGGTTCCTTTCACATGACCAAAAAGGGTGTCAACACACTTAACGCTCTCAAAAGGAGTGTCAACGGTCCAAAAAGGGAAAAAAAGAGAATATTCAAGAAGATTCTAGGAGAAATCTCTCATGGAGGATGATCCTAACTACTTGGGAGAGCTGGAACTCAACCCCCTAACCCCCAGGGATCATTCCCTATCTTCCTCCCAAAATATCTCAACCCATTTGGTCTTCCTTTGGCCTATAAAAGCAAGCTACCACATGATAGAGAGACCAAGTGAGAATCCTTGTGTTGTTGGGTTCAAGTATGGTATTTGAGTCAAATTGAGAGTGGTTGTGAGTGAGATGTTGCATAGTTTTTAGTGTGTGTGAGTGAGTCAAAGATCTTGTATAAGAAAAGCTTCGACATCAAGGCTTTGGTTGTAGCTTTCGTTTCTCATCTTTAATACAAATTTTTTTCCCTTTCCCATAAATGATTTATATTAATATTGATTGTTTATTACTATTTTCCTTGATCATTAGTATAGATCATTGATTTAGGCTTGTTGCTCTCATTTCTTGTCTTGTTTTTTGTGTTCTTTACAGGTATAGTTGATCGCCCAAGATCAATAAAACAAGGACAACCTCCCACACTCAAGGTAAAGAGAGATTTGCATTCAAGTGGATCAATCATCTAGGAAGAGGATATGTTGTTGTGTCCTTTTGTTTTAGACTTTCACCATGCAGGCTATGGGAGCAAACTATGTCTGCACTGATTGAAATATTCCTGGTAATAGTCTCTATAGGAAATCTTACAACTCATGGATGCTATGATTATATTCTTAAATTAGTTTATTTATTTATAGCTTGTTGTATATAGATATGAGAAGAGAAGCCTTTCGGCTCTCCTGATTATGTCTGTAATTTGTTTAAAGAATATAATGAATCGATTGATAGATTTTTAGTTTAACGATAAGACCCTTGGTAGGAGATTTGTACAATTTACAAATTAAATTTCTTGTATTCTATATAGGTTGTGATTTCTCCATTTATGTGTAAATGAGATTTAACTACTAACAGACTATAAGCAAGAATAATATTAAGGAGGTTTAAAGGAAACTGATTTACACATTGTAAAACCTCAGTTATAAAAACAAACATAATTATAATCTACTTTCAAACTGTAATTCTCAAGACCAAAGCAATAGATAAATTTTAGTAAGGAACTTGTCACCACTGACAAGAAAACATGACTGAAGATGTCATTCCTCCCAACCAACTCATAGAGCAACCAAAACTCACTTGATACAGAACCCTTGATTCTGTTTGTTTAACCATAAGCTACCTAATTTACTTCATATTTACATATCACCCTTCAACTTTATGATTTTCTTACTATCTTATAACATCCATGCACATGAATACAAGGTTTCTCCACCTTTTTTTTCTCATATACAAACTATTCTACTAAACTTATCTCACAAACTATTTCCATCATCACTAAAAGCTTGGACATGTATGATTATTCCATAGTTATACTTAAACATTTAACTACAACTCTACTAATGGAAGGTTTAATGATATATTGAAAATCCTCCAAGAATTGAGATACTAAACTATGTAATGGAGCTCAAATAGGATAGGGGTTTGTAGCCAAAGATAATCAACATGGTGACATTTGTTTTCTTTAGAGAATACTCTTTTCAAGATTTCAATTCTAGGCATAAAGATGAATAATACTAGGCTTCCACTTACTAAGAAATTCACATTATGCTTGTGTATCCAAAATATTCAACTAACTTCACTACACAATTTCTTAAAAACCCATCTCACTGATTAGCAAATTCAAGACCATTTTTATAAAAGTTTTGAATACATAGATTTTATCAAAACAAACATTGAGGAACACTTAAGTTGAGGACATACATTTTATCAAAAAGAACATTAATGAACAATTTTCTTTTCTTAATAAAACCTCAATTGTAAAAACACATTGAAACAAAATTGTTGTAACAATGTTATTCATAAACTAATTGCAAACATATCTACAATGCTATATATAACCCACAAAAATAACATACCATCAACCATAAGAAGAACATAAGAAGAAGAGTATATTTAATCGCATTCTACAACACACATTTTGTACACAAGATGGGGTTTCTACTATGAAATCAAGAGAGAAAACAAAAGTTAATCCTCTTGGTTAAAGTATTCAAATTGTGCATATCAATCATCAATCATGGACAACCCTTCATGACAAGCACTTATGCCATTTATAGCAGAGTTTTCCACCATTAAAATGCAAAGATTGTAGAGTAAAGTTCAAGTCCAACGTTGTGTTTTATATCACTCTTAACACATGAAACTATTTTTATAATCCATGCCAATTTATTCCATGAAGGTTAAGGAGAGGTGAAGTACACAAGAAACTAGTGTGTACTAGAAATATTCTACTTTTTCAACTTTTTTCAAGTATATTTTTCAGTTTTATTTTGTTGAGAATCTAGCTGAAAATCTTTTAAAAATCTTAGAATCACATATATTATCTAGGAAAATTGCATAATTCCAATGGTATAGAAGTATTATAGAATGCTAAATCTATTTATAAATTGAAAAACACAATTTAAATACTTCTAAATAAATTACAACAAACACTAATACTAAAGCCCAAAACATAGAATAAATAAACTATTCTCAAAACTACATCTCATTCTAAACAACTATGTAATTGAAAACCTATCCAAAATTGTACCATGTATTTATAAATAATTAGTTTATTTTATAAAAAAAATTGAACGAATTATTTAATATTTTAGGATATAAATATAAAATTCCCCCAAAATGACTTTTTTTTTTTCAGTAATGAAAAACAAGTTTGTATTAGAGAAAGTTGTGTCAAAATTACAAAATATATAGAGGTCCAAATATATCTATGCATAAGCACTACATACACAAGATAAATCCAGAAAGCCTACCATATAGTCATTAATGAGACAATTAATCAAATAGTCCAATACTAACTAGAATATCAACAACAAAAAATACACATCTCTAGCCATCCACGTGAAAAATGACAAATGACCTACTTGAAGAAATCCAAAAGACCTATGAAGACACAAGAACCTACAGAGAATCCATAAGAAATAAGAATGGCTTCTCCCATCCATACCGTAGAACAAGTTTGGATACATCATCCGAGGCTTCTACATTCAGTTCACGATAAACGTAATGAAAAGTTAAACAAGTGAACACTTTCATCAATCTTTTAGTATCAACCAGCCCAGCCAATGGTTAAGTTCGAGAGACTTCACTTGAGTCACACCCAGAGCCCAATTAATGATAACTTGAGAGTCTCCTAAAACATGTAAATTATCTTTTGGCCTCGGGAACTTTGCATAAAAAAATAAACTCCAAAGACCAATTACTTCTGCAAGATTATTTGTGCTACAGCCCACCTTTAACCATCCTTTAATCAGTGTATCTTTATCCAACTTTATAACAAAGTCTGCTCCACATCACCTTTGGAGGCAGCTCCATCAAAGAAACCCACTAAATACTCCTGCACAAAAGAAGAAAAAAAGTAACATCTTTACCATCAAAGAAACCCACTATATGCTCTGCACAAAAGAGAGGAAAGAGTAACATCTTTGCTTTCTAGCTCTTTACTCCATTCAGAAAATGAAAAAAGAATCTTATCATAGATTACCTCTGTTTTTTTTTAATTAGATTTGAGAATAAAGAAACATTTCTGGTTTGGACGTGGTGACAGAGAAACTAAGAAACCCTAAATATACTGATCCCGGCCCACGTCAACCACCTCATCCACGTCGACCACCTCGTCCCAAGAATATTACAGTTGACGAAGATTGCCTTCTTGAGGTTGATTTTGTCAAGGCGGCTGGGCTGCATGGGCTGCATCTGTAAACCCATATTCGTCTGCCGGTTGACGCCAGCCATAGCCATAACCCCCATCTTCAGGAACTCTGTACGGATACAGAGGAGCTGCACCCCAGCCATAAACCCCATCTTCGGGAGCGCTGTAGGGATACAGTACAGAAGGCATCTGATAAATCTGATGATAATAATTTGCATTATAACCATACACTCCATTGTTCTGTTCAGGCCAACCTTGCTCTATCGTTAGGCCCCCTGGATTCCAACCCTGTTTAACCTCAATGACTGATTTACCATTATAACCTTCCCCAGGAATAACGTCAGGCTCCGTGCTGGGCTGATTCAATTGATGGGTATGGACACGAGAATTGGCTTTACTACGGTAATTGACAGTTTTGGGTGTCCTCATCTGTCCCTCGTCTGCAATTTTGCAATATATCTGGTGCCCATTGTTGATCGTTTTTATGGGCTCCTCTACTGCACGCTGGGCTGCCTCCACCTTCTCGAAAATAAAGAGCGCGGATCCCTTCGACCTTCCTGACTGCTTATCAAACCCTAGTGGCCCTTCTTGGATCTGGCCGTACTGCGAAAAGAACGTGACAAGTGGACCGGCCTCCATACCTTCCGGAACGTTGCGCACATAGATCTTCCGTCCAGACACATCGGCCAGTGACGATTGGAATCCTGCTTCAGCAAAGTGGCTCACTGTCATGCGCCCGTCGACCCTTTTGCTGGGCTCATTCAGCGCGTTGAGGGCACCTTCGATGTCCTTGAAGGTGACAAAGCCGTAGCCTTTACTCTTACCAGATCTCCTGTCCATGATTACGCGGCACTCATCCAATTCACCGAAAGCAGAAAAGGTAGCGTTTAGGGTCTCTTCATTTGTCTGCTGGCTGAGACCCCGAACGAAAAGTTTCCTGAGATCCTTGTTCTCTTCAGCGATGGACCGCACCTGCTGCCGAACGTGCCGATGGTCAGTTGCAAACTCGTGCACAATCTCAATCAGCTGCTCACGGCTTAAGGCATTTATAATCTTGCGTGTGTCTTCCACCGTCAACTCCATCACGCAGCACTCTTTCTCCTTTCCCTTGCTAGACGAGGAGTCAATTATTCGTTTTGATTCCATATTCCTCTCACCTGTATTCAATGTTTTTCTTCCGTATGCAGTAAAACTATCGATCGACTAGCAATTTTTTCGAGAAAATACACCCTCCACCTTCTTGAGCAGGTATCTCAACCCGCAAATAGATAATAAAAAACATCAACTACAAAAACTAGCAATTTTTTTGGAGAAAATACACCCTCCACCTTTTTAAGCAGATATCTCAACCCGAAAACAGATAATAAAAAACATCAACTACAAAAACTAGATTTGTCTGAGGTTTAATCAACAGTTTTGCATGACATAATTATGCCATTTATATAGTATTTAGCATAACCACATAATTAAAACTAATCGATGTATGTCCGCGTTATAGTGAACTCTTTTTAGTAATGATGTTGATCAGGGTTGGAATTTCAAATGACGGATACCCGTCAAAATTGCCGGTAACAAACAAAATCTGAAACCTTTTCTGTATTCTAAGCCAGATTTTGACGGTCTCGGCAAAATCTTAGCTGTACTTGACGGGTAAATTGACCCATGTCAAATTCCATCCCTGATGTTGATAACCGCCTAATCAACCATATTTACATAAATAGTTGACTGAGTAAATGCCCACATTCTTTTTGAGAGAATTAATAGATTTACAAATTAAAATATTACCAATATTATTAAAATATTCATTATATAGTCTTCATATTTTATTATGGTTTGTGTAACATCTCTACTTTCCTTGTAAAGGGGTTCTTATACCACAAGAAAGGGGTTTTTGAAAAGATATGCCTAACCATTTTGTCATTATCCTACTCCATTTTTGGAAATATATTGATGCTCACATTAGCCTTATAGTTAAGAAAAGACAATTTTATAAATTTTGACAACGACCTCTTACCATTAAGGAAATTTATTCCCCTATATTATTGGAATAAATAAAAGTTGGAATAAGACTCTTTTCTTACCATTAAGGAAATTTATTCCCCTATATTATTGGAATAAATAAAAGTTGGAATAAGACTCTTCTCTCCTAGGATAAATAAAAGTTTTATTAACACTTTTTTAAATTTAGACAGTTACCTTTTGCAAGAAAATTTGTCTCCCCTACATCATTGGAATAAATAAAAGTTGGGGCTATGATACCACAAGAATGAGGTCTATGGATAGATATGCTTATCCAGCTTGTCATTTTCTTACCTTTTCATTTTTTTAAATATATTTATGTTGATCTTCCCTTATAATTTCGAGAAAATATAAGGCTCAAGGCTTTTTTTAATTTAGACAAGGGCCTTCTATCTTCATGGAAATTTGCAAACCCCTACATTATTAGAACAAATAAAGGTTGGATTAAGACTTTTCTTGTCATCCTCTATGAAATTGGGCTAAAATTATTGGACTGGGAGCCATAATAGTTTTAACCTATGAATTTGTAGAGGAATAAGCAATTAGAATTTGTGAAGGAGAGAAGAGATAAATAAAAATAAATGGTATACTTTGTAAATTCTTTCTTTGCATAAACTTGATCAACTCCTAATGGATTAAGGCATTTAGAATCTTCCATGTGTCTTCCACCGTCATGTCCTTCCTACAACTCTCTTCCTCATGTTGTTTGCTAGAAAATTCACTCTCCACATTTTTAAGTACGAATCTCAACCTCAAAATAGATGAATAGAAAACATCAACTACAAAAACAAATTTTTTGTGACCATTATCTAATTGAAAAGAATGAGGTTTTCACAACTAATAGCTACAATCACCTCATTCATTATATATAATATAGGTGATACAATTAAAATTGGTTGATATATGTGAATGATATAATTAAATTTGTTTAAGAATGGTGTTGATAACCACATTATCAACCATATTTTTTTTATGTCACTTCAATAGTGCATGCCCACATCTTTTGAGAGAAATAATAGATTTGCAAACTAAAATACTATTAATAGTTTTAAAGTTATCCATGATATTTGGCTATGGTTTATGTGACATCACGGTTTTCCTTGTAAAGGGGCTCCATAAGAAGGGGGTTTAGGAATAGATATGTCTAACCATCTTGTCATTGTGGTACCCTTTCAATTTTGGAAATACATCTATGTTAAAATTACTCTATAGTCAACAAAAAGATGTTGGACTTAACACTATTTTTAAATTTAGACAATCAAATTCTAGCTTAAAGGAAAATCGTATCTCCTACATTAGTGGAATAAATAAAAGTTAGATTAACACTCTTTTAAATTTAGACAACCACCTCCTACCATCATGGAAATTTGTATAAGTAGGGGTTCTCATACCACAAGAGTGGGGATAAAGAACAATTATGCCTAGTCATCTTGTCATTAAACTACTCTTTGATTTTTAGAAATATATTCATATTGAGCTTAGCCTAGAGTTAAAAAAGAAAGATAGTAGACTCAACACTTTGTTAAATTTAGACAAACATCTCTCACCTTCAAGTAAATTTGTTTCCCCTACATTATTGGAATAAACAAAAAAAAATGGATTTAAACTCTTCTTGTTATCTTTTTTTGGATTCTATAAAAAGGATAAAATTATTGGAGTGGCAGCTAGTTTAAGGAAGGTATATAAAGGAAATAATAGTTTTAACATGTAAAAGGAGGTTTCCATAGTAAGGATCATAACAACCATGAAAATAAGTAATTAGAAGCTTGGAAGGAGTGAAGAGACAAATAAATATATGGACAATATCCTCAACTTTATGTGTCATAACATTTCAGCATGGCATATTTGGTAAATCCTTTTCTTTTATTTTGAAAATGAGAAATTTCGTTGAGAATTTTGCATTCATCTTGTTCATCCTTGTGGTATAATAGCTTGGGTATGGGGTTATACATAACATATGGTTTATGGTTGAGAGAAACCCACTCTATCTCAAACAACCCATTGGGTTTAACATTCAAACACAATAAATATATCTTCAAATATTTATAATTTCTTACTTATGTAAAAAAATATGAAGGTGTATCGACTTATTGTTTGTGTTATTGGTATATTTTTATAGATACAAAATTGTTTTGTATTGTGATACTTGCCTAGTTTTGTAACTAACCAACCATTGTTTTCATCGGTGAGAATATATTTAAACCAATATGAAATTACTATAAACAATGTAGTATTTTATAGTGTGTAGATCCATGCCATATTTTCATTGTGTATTTATTTTGTTCTATTAATCACATGTGAAGTAAACAAAATGATAAAACTCTAACCTTTCTATATATTTGGTTATATATAAAAAATTAATAAACATTCTGTGTGTCCAAAAAGGGAGGTAGAGTTATTCTTTATTCTTTAGATGCTTAAAATTTTGTGACCATTTCATCATTTATGTCTATAGGAAATACGCTTTTAGGTCCTAAATTTTAAGAGATGACGCTAGACAATCGTGCCAGCTCAGAAAGACTTGGGGATCGTTATATGATCAATATGAATCAGTCATGATATAAGTCCAAAAATGCAAGCCTCTGACACTGTCCAAGCCTCTTTTACTTGAATGGAATTATGTGGTTCAATGCTCACATTCAAATAGGAATGTCAAGAAACCTCTCTTTCCTTATCTTATCAACCAAGGAAATGTACAAGTATTTGTATGTTTTGATTATATATTTTTGTAATGGTGGATTGATGCTAGTAAAGGTATTATTATTTCAGTGGTTATGAATTCATCACAAAAAAAAATTATGCTTCTTATAAGAAACAATATTAGTTTTAGAGGTCCATCATATGACAATTTCTACAGTTCGTCCAATATATATTGAGTATCTAAGATAGATGAACCTAGATGAACCTACGTATAATTCCTCCTCGATTACACCATTCAAGAATGTTGTCTTGATGTCAGCTGGTGTATATATTATCTCATACCTACACGTATGGATCTAATGGAAGTGTACCTCGTCACTAGTGCAAATGTATCCTTGTAGTCTATGCCTTCTTTATGTGAGAAGCCTCGTGCTATGAATATTGCCTTGTATCCTAGGATGATACCATCTACTGCATGCTAGATCTTGTAGATTCATACGGAAGACACTACGAACTTCCCTTCGGGTCTTGACACCGTATCCTATACATAATTCCTCTTGATCAACTGGTACTCTTGATCATAGTTTCCTTCCCTTTCTTCTTGGCTACTTCTTCATAGCTAGAAGGCTCTGCATCAATGATGTCGCTCAATAGTGTCACATAGCTGGAGTGTTTGTGAGGCCTCTTGCTTTCTTTGGAAGTCTTGTCATATTATTCTTCATCTTGGATGATTTCTCATTCCCAAGATGGTCTTCATCTCTCGAGGTTGATCTATCATTCTCTTTCTATTCTTCTAAATCTCTTTCTTTCGCCACGATGTCTCTGACCCAGGAAGCTTCAGGTTCGTTCCTCTTCTGAACTGTCGTTACTTGTTCTTCGGAATGATCTACAAGTCAAGTTCAGTTACATGATTAGAAACATCTCATCATTTCCAAAACATATTAATAGTGACAAATATATGTCACATAGCCATGCAACTATTTTATCCAATGCTACAACATTCATTCATATCTCGTACACATACAATAACTTCTAGATGCCTTCTACCCCATTGTCATTAAGAGTGTGTACTACTCCTAATATGTTAGCAAAGAGGTTTTAATATAGATAAATGGAATGTTGTACAACATCATTTACTTCTTACCCATCATGTGCAATTCAGTAGTATAGATGCAAATACTCAAACATCCATAACACATCAACTTAATATAAACAAGTGTACAACCAAAAAAATCATAAAATGACAATTGAATACTTATATTTATTAGTTTGGTGGGTAGACTCCTTCTTGAGCGTTCATCTTCATCATATTCTTCATTCACAACTGCATCATTTCTTATCCAAATGCTAGGATGGATAAGAGGTTCTTCATGAGTTGAGTCCTTCATATTCCATGATAACTTGAGGGATCTTCTTTGAATCATGAGAGATTGATCTCTAGATGCTCCCACCTTATATTCTCTTATTATGATTCAAGATTATTCTTGTGTGCACTCTTCCCAGAGTCTGATGAAGGTAGTCAACTTCCTTCTCGCACATAATCCTCGTATGAATGAATCCCATGATCTTGGGAGGCCATTCAAGGTGGTTATAACAATCTCTTCTTGTTCTTCAATTGCTTCGTCATAGCATCAAACACTTCCTTTTGGTGTCTTCAAGGATGACACATGAGGGATGAGATGATCCTTAATAGAATGTGCAATCATTCTCTTGGCTATATCCTTAGCCTCATCTCCCTCAGGCTCTTAGAAATTCCTTACTGAAATACTGATCCAAGTCATTTTCTTCAAGGATCATGGAGGTCCTATACTTCCATACTTGGAAGTTGTCAACTTCACCAATCTTGTCATCAAGTTTGGTGTGATTAGTCATTTTTTAAATAAGAACCTAAAATGTAAATAGAAAAGATTTAGATTTTACCAATTTGAGGTGTTCGACCTAGTTTTGGGGTTGGATGATCTAGGGTTTAGTTTTGGAGCTACATGATCTAGGGTTTGTAAGAAAAAACCCTAATTTTTCAAACTTCTGATTGGACAAAAATATGGGCCTCTTCAACGTGAGTTTTCCAATGCACTTCTTTTCTGAAAAAAGAATCTTATGATAGATTACCTCTATTTTTTTTAATTAGATTTAAGAGTAAAGAAACATTTATGGTTTGGACGTGATGAGCAGAGAAAATAAGAAACCCTAAATATACCGATCCCCTACGAGGCCCACCTCAACCACCTCATCCACATCAACCACCTCATCCGAGGAATATTACAGCTGACAGAGATTGCCTTCTTGAGGTTGATTTTGTCAAGGTAGCTGGGCTACATGGGCTGCATCTGTAAACCCATATTTTTCTGCCAGTTGACACCAGCCATTTCCATAAACCCCAACTTCAGGAACTCTGTACGGATACATAGGAGCTGCACCCTAGCCATAAACCCCATCTTCGGGAGCATTGTACGGCTACACAAGAGGCATCTGATAAATCTGATGATAATAATTTGCAATCATACACTCCATTGTTCTGTTTAGACCAACCTTGCTCTATCGTTGGTAACCCTGAATTCCAACCCTGGTTAACCTCAATGACTGGATTACCATAACCTTCCCCTTGCCATTTATTTATTTGGTGGCCATTGTTGATCTGTCCCTCGTTTGCAATTTTGCAATATATCTGGTGCCCATTGTTAATCATTTTTATGGGCTCCTCTACTACATGTTGGGTTGCCTCCACCTTCTCGAAAATAAAGAGCACAGATCCCTTCGACCTTCTTAACTGCTTATCAAACCCTAGTATCCCTTCTTGGAGCTGGTCGTACTGCGAAAAGAAGGTGACAAGTGGACTGACCTCCATACCTACCAGAACATTGCGCACATAGATCTTCCATCTAACATATCGTCCAGTGATGATTGGAATCCTTCTTCAGCAAAGTGGCTCACTATAATGCGCCCGTCAATCCTTTTATTGGGCTCATTCAACGCGTTGAGGGCAGCTTCGATGTCCTTGAAGGTGACAAAGATGTAGCCTTTACTCTTACCCGATCTCCTGTCGATGATTGCGTGGCACTCATCTAATTCACCGAAAGCGGAAAAGGTGGCTTTGAGGGTCTCTTCATTTGTCTGCTGGCTAAGACCCCGAACGAAAAGTTTCTTGAGTTCCTTGTTCTCTTCAGCAATGGACTGCACCAGCTGCCGAACGTGTCGATGGTCAGTCACAAACTTGTGCACAATCTCGATCAGCTGCTCACGGATTAAGGCATTTATAATCTTGCTTGTGTCTTCCACCGTCAAGTCCATCACACAACACTCTTTCTCCTTTCCCTTGCTAGACGAGGAATCAATTATTCCTTTTTATTCCATATTCCTCTTACCTGTATTCAATGTTTTTCTTTCGTCTGCAGTAAAACTATCGATCGACTAGCAATTTTTTTGAGAAAATACACCCTCCACCTTCTTGAGCAGATATCTCAACTCGAAAACAGATAATAAAAAACATCAACTACAAAAACTAGCAATTTTTTCGAGAAAATACACCCTCCACCTTCTTAAGCAAATATCTCAACCCAAAAATAGATAATAAAAAACATCAACTACAAAAACTAGATTTGCATGAGGTTTAACGATCAACAGTTTTGCATGACAAGTTTTCTGAGCTTGTCAACTTTATGTGTCATAACATTTCAGCATGGCCTATTTGGTAAATCCTTTTATTTTATTTTGAAAACGAGAAATTCCGTTGAGAATTTTGCATTCATCTTGTTCATCCTTGTGGTATAATAGCTTGGGTATGGGGTTATACATAACATATGGTCTATGGTTGAGAGAAAACCAATCTATCTCAAAAAACCCATTGGGTTTAACATTCAAATACAATAAATATATCTTCAAATCTTTATAATTTCTTACTTACGTAAAAAGATATGAAGGTGTATAAATTTATTGTTTGTGTTATTGGTATATTTTTATAGATACAAAATTGTTTTGTATTGTGATATTTGCCTAGTTTTGTAACTAACCAACCATTGTTCTCATTGATGAGAATATATTTAAACCAATATGCAATTACTATAAACAATATAGTATTTGATAGTGCGTAGATCCATGTCATATTTTCATTGTGTATTTATTCTCTTCTATAAATCATATGTGAAGTAAACAAAATGATAAAACTCTAAAATTTCTATATATTTGGTTATATACAAATAAATTGATAAACTTTCTGTTTGTCCAAAAAGGGAGGTAGAGTTATTATTTATTCTTTAGATGCTTAAAATTTTGTGACCATTTCATCATTTATGTCTATGGAAAATGTGTTTTTAGGTCCTAAATTTTAAGAGATGAGGCTAGACAATTATTCCACCTCAGAAATACTTGGGGATCGTTATATGATCAATATCAATCAATGATGATATAAGTCCAAAAATGCAATCCTCTGACACTGTCCAAGCCTCTTTTAATTGAATGGGATTATGTGGTTCAATGCTCACATTCAAATAGGAATGTCAAGAAACCTCTCTTTCCTTATCTTATCAACCAAGGCAATGTACAAGTATTTGTATGTTTTGATTATATATTTTTGTAATGGTGGATTGATGCCAGTAAAGGTATTATTATTTCAGTGGTTATGAATTCATCACAATAAATTTTTATGCTTCTTATAAGAAACAATATTAGTTGTAGAGGTCCATCATATGACCATTTCTACAGTTCGTCCAATACATATTGAGTATCTAAGATATATGAACCTAGATGAACCTACGTATACTTCCTCCTCGATTGCACCTTTTAAGAATGTTGTCTTGATGTCACCTGGTGTATCTCTCATCTCATACCTGCACATATCGATCTAATGGAAATGTACCTCGTCATTGGTGCAAATGTATCCTCGTAGTCTATGCCTTATTTATGTGAGAAGCCTCGTGCTATGAATATTTCCTTGTATCCTAGGATGATGCCATATACTGCATGCTAGATCTTGTATATCCATACAAAAGACACTACAAACTTCCCTTCAGGTCTCGACAGCGTATCCTATACATCATTCCTCTTGATCAACTGGTACTCTTGACCATAGTCTCCTTCCCTTTCTTCTTGGCTACTTCTTCATAGCTAGAAGCCTCTGCATCAATGATATCTCTCAACAGTATCACATAACTGGAGTGTTTATGAGGCCTCTTGATTTCTTTCAAAGTCTTGTCATATTATTCTTCATCTTGGATGATTTCTCATTCCCAAGATGGTATTCATCTCTCGAGGTGTATCTATCATTCTCTTTATATTCTTCTAAATCTCTTTCTTTCGCCACGATGTCTCTGACCCAGGAAGCTTCAGGTTCCTCTTCTCAACTGTCGTTACTTGTTCTTCGGAATGATCTACAAGTCAAGTTTAGTTACATGATTATAAACATCTCATCATTTCGAAAACATATTAAAAGTGACAAATATATGTCACATAACCATGCTACTATTTTATCCAATGCTACAACATCCATTCATATCCCGTAGACATACTGTAACTTCTAGATTCCTTCTACCCCAATGTCATTAAGAGTGTGTACTACTCCTAATATGTCAGCAAAGAGGTTTTAATCTAGATAAATGGAATGTTGTACAACATCATTCACTTCTTACCCATCATGTGCAATTCAATAGTATAAATGCAAATACTCAAACATGCATAACACATCAACTGAATATAAACAAGTGCACAACCAAAAAATATCATGAAATGACAGTTGAATACTTAAATTTATTAGTTTGGTGGGTAGACTCCTTCAACTTCCTTCTGGCACACAATCCTCGTATGAATGAATCCCATGATCTTGGGAGGGAATTCAAGGTGGTTATAACAATATCTTCTTCTTCTTCAATTGCTTCGTCATAGCATCAAACACTTCCTTTTGGTGTCTTCATGGATGACATGTGAGGGATGAGATGATCTTTAATAGAATGTGCAATTATTCTCTTGGCTCTATCCTTAGCCTCATCTCCCTCAGGCTCTTACAACTTCCTTACTGAAATACTGATCCAAGTCATTTTCTTCAAGGATCACGGAGGTCCTATACTTCCATACTCGGAAGTTGTCAACTTCACCAATCTTGTCATCAAGTTTGGTGTGATTAGTCATTTTTTAAATAAGAACCTCAAATGTAAATAGAAAAGATTTAGATCTTACCGATTTGAGGTGTTCGACCTGGTTCCGGAGCTGGATGATCTAAGGTTTGTCAAAAAAAACTCTAATTTTTCAAACTTTTGATTGGACAGAAATATGATGCTTTTCAAGGTGAGTTGTCCAATGTACTCCTTTTCTAAAAATAGTGGTGGGAAGCTCCTAGAACAGGAAGACCTAGTTTTCTAATTTCTTCTACAAAATTGTCTAATATTGCTTCTATTGTATATCCGAAGTTTAGGCTCCTTATAGTATGAAACCTCTCACTAATATATCCAGATATATATTCTTTCCAACCCCGTAAATTAGAGCAGAAATGGATTCTTCGAGTTGGACTTATGTTGAGTTTCCCAAGGTGATTGTTTTTGGGACTGTTCAATAAAGCAAACTTGTATGGACCGCCACGTGTCACTGTTTCACATTATGGGTTTGAAAAGTAGACCACATAAACTACAGTTTGTTCCCTACCTATAACATGTTGAAAATTTTATTTTGGACCTTCCTATCCCGAGTTATAGTAATTCTCCCTGAGTCACTTGTTTATGATTGTATTCTGGAGTAGGATGGAACCCTGATTTGGAAGAGCCCTATCTCCTGAAGTATAGAGAATATGAGGCTGAAACTGTTACACAAGGTACATAAATAATGCCTTTTTTTCCTATAAAAGTTTCAGCTTCTGATCCTTCTCCAATCTCGCATTATAGAGAAAGTTCTAAGATGACTAAATTCAATCTTCTAGGGTTTTCAAGCATGAAACCCTAATTTCCATTAGCTGCCATTGTAGCTATATTTCAGTTGCACAGTGCCTTCTTTCAGGGTGGATTTGATACCATGTTATTTTTTGTAAGTTAATTTACTTAGGATCTATATCCGAAATAATAAAAAGCAAATCAATACATCAAAGATACATAAGATACACAAGACACAACGATTTTTATTGGAAAAACCATAAAGGAGAAAGCCCTCGCAAACGTCCTTAGAATAGTTCTGTCACAAAGATGAGATGAAAAGATAAAATAACCCAAGAATAATATCTCAGCAATAGCTCTCTATCCATTCTCTTCATCTCTCTCCTAAAGCGCACATGAGAGAGCAAGTGAAGTGTGTGACAAATGAGGAGGGCGACTCTCTATTTATATTGTTTCATTGAGTTAGTTAACTCAACCACTAGGTCACCCAGGTTACTTTTGGGGTCGACATACCCAAGAATACACATAAATATATTTTACTTTATTTAACATGGGGACTATTTCCCTGATTTACAATGGAGGGTTTACCTCATTGACCATACACAATGATGACGTCTCATAAAGGGGTAACACACATCCCCAATGGGAGCACAACAATATACAATGATAATATACATCAGAATATCTTCCGAGGTTACAAATACAACAACACTACTTAATATTTTTTTATATCTCTTGTGTCCGATTTATATTAATATTGTGTTATAACAACTACACATGAAATATAGGTATAGAATGGATCTAACTGAATCTTTATCATAAGAAACACACAAAACATAGAGGAAGATGTAATTGATTGAATGTACCATAAGACTTTTTTATCATAGTTTGATTTAACCGCAATGTAAATGGGAATTCGATTGTAAGACATGTTTAAGCATGCATATCCTGGTTTATTGGGTCATGTATGAAAATATAGATGTACATGTACATTTAGGTAGATTGAAGAAGGAGGCATTTTGTATTCCCAGCTAGTGGGTTTAAAATTTGAAGGGGGTTGGTATTTACCCTAATTCAAGTGTAAAGGTGGGGAAGTTAGTGTTGGAGCAGGGTCCCGCAGCTACAGAAGAAGCTGCTAGTTTAGCGGATAGATAAGTTTTGGCGGAGAAAAGATAAGATAGAGCTACGACGCTGTAGCACGTTTCCAGCTACAGAGCAGAGCTGAAAACCATGAAGAAGAAGACGGAGAAGTCAAGGAAGATGACTGTACGTGAGCGGCCGAGAAGAGAGAGCTCACCCACTGCATTGAAGGCAGCGGCGAAGACAGGAGGGCTCAGCAACCCTCATAAAGGAAAATGAGCAACGAGGCTGAAGCATTGAAGACGAAGGACAGGAGAGCGAAGCGATGCACAGTACCCATGATCAGCGCCGGGAAGCATGGAAGACTGAAGAGAGCTGTGGTATGACGGAAAGCGGCTACCTCAAGTACAGATATGGTCGGCTGTCACTAATTAGGGTTTGGGTTACTGCTAGGACAGGCCCACAGTGTTGTAATGGCAAGACCTTCGGGCTGCCTATAAAGGGATATATTTTGTATTGTAAAAGGGTTGGTTGGTTGGTTGGTTGGTTGGTTAGTTGGTTCGCTCAGTTGTTAGTTGTTTGTAGATTATTCGACTGTTGTAAAAGCCTAGCTCTGGTTCTGTTATTAGCGGTAGCAATCTTACTGTAACCAGTAGCTGGCTTATAGAGCATGCATGTAACGATCCGCAGGGATCGACAGAGAGGGAAGAGCATATTGTAGAAGAGAAATATAGAGAAGAAAAGAGATCTAAGAGAGAAGATCTTGAGCTGCATATGCGGTGCAGTAGAATTGTGTTTTACCTTCCCCTGAGCTATAATGAAAACACAGTTCTGTGGACGTAACTTCCATCCTGGAGGTGAACCACGTTAAAAGAGGGTGTTATGTGATTGGATTATGTGTTATGTTTACTTAAGCATTTATCAGTCATTTCGTGGACTTTGTTTACAGCTTAATGAATGAATGTGTTAATCAGTTCACAACAATATAGAAGGATAAACTAAGTTGAAGACTTTGGCATGTTGTATGTGGGTTTATTTATGCTTTGTTTGAACAGTCACTAGTCGCAGTATTGACAATCTTGTATGTTGAGTCTTGCACGTCGACATGAGAAACGCTAAGTGTACTAGGCCACGGAGGTAGGATATCGCAGAGAGGTGATACCGTACTGGCATAGGAGCTGCGGTGCGCGATACCGCAGGTTGAGGACTTAGCGTTGGGCAGGAGCTGCGTGTCGCACAGTGCACGGCAATGCGGTAAGGTTGGAGATATCGCGAGTCAGTGAAAGTGCGCGATGAAGAAAGGGACCGCACGACAGAAGAGAGAGATATCTCGCGGCTAGAAGAGCTGTGAGACGAGGAGATCGTGCGACGCGAGCAGAAGGTCGCGCGACACGCAGAGAAAGAGACCTCGCAGCTAGAAGAGCTGCGAGTCGCAAGTAGGATCGCCATAGAACCTGGTCCAAGACACTTGAGTCCTTGTCCAACCCATTAGAATCACTTCGGGTGAGACTTCAGGCCGCTTCGTGGTTTGTCACCGAAAGGGCCAGTGAGCTAGGGGTGTTGTTGGTTTATTATAGTAAACTCGGGTCTGCCCACGATAGCCAAGAAATGGTTCCGTTGCCAACTTTGAACAAACAGAGGGCTGATGTTCTGGTGGCGTCCTACGAGAGACGAACTCAACGAGTGGGTTTGGCCTAACCTGAAAGAGTTTGCTGAATGAGAAAACAGGAGCCCTAAACTGAACACAGAGGCCTGGTTACAAAAACATATCATTACAGACATACATGCGATATTTTTTGCTACCTTTGGAAACGAGCTTTATGACTGGTTAGCGAAGCTAACTGATACAGGCATATTCAAAAAGAAATGAGACGTTGTCTGGACACCGGAGCTGATTCAGACCGGGGAGAACCTTGATAATCCCCTCACGAGGGCAGTAGAGTTTTGGCTTGCGAGTGTGCTAGGAGGCTTCGTCACAGAGTTTGCAGTTGACCAGACGAAAAGCTTCAGCGAGGCTGAGTGCTACTTCTTCAAAAGATATCGTGGTAAGTACCTAATATCTTTAAACTTGTCCATTAAGATGCTATTACATGAAAAAGGAACAATGGATCTAGTTTCAGATGAATAAGTAGAAATAGTAATGTCACAAGAGTTTGAAAGTGATTTTGATGACATTGGACGAACACGTAGTGGAAAGAAGTATAAAGTAGATTTCAGATCTCCAATATTTGAAGATAGTCCAGATAATACTAGACAACAGAGTCATAGTACCGCAGAAGAACTAGAGGGGGGTATCCCTTACCACCCTTACACCCCACAGAAATAGACCGGGACTCAGAGTAATCCCATAGGTACTCCATCCAGTAGCTCACAGACAGTACCTACTACCGCTACATCGCCTTCACCTACACCGCTGGGTGGTAGTAATCCAGTCAATCAGAACCCACCGCAGAGAAATAGAATGGGAGATGATATGAAGCTACCTACCTTTAAGGGTACAGGAGCAGAGGACCCGGAACAACATTGGTTTCTATGCGAAGCCATGTGGACCATTAAAAAAATCCGCGATGATAACATTAAACTTGTACAGTTGGTCACCACATTGAGAGAACGAGCTTTAACATGGTATATGAAGTACGCTGCCACACCCAGAACACTTGTCCAGGTTAGGACTGCCATGATTAAAGAGTTCAAGAAACCTAAGTCTGAGTCTCAGTGTATAATAGAGCTCAAGGATATTAAGCAGCTACCATCAGAGTCAATATGGGACTTTGACCAGAAATTCAAAGCTCTTATAGACCAAGTAAGCTTTGAGTTTGCGCCGGAGCAGCATAAGGAATGGTTTATTGCAGCGCTGCTCCCTCACATTAGACTGCCACTAATGTAGCAGAAACTCCAGACGCAGGATGACGCGTTGGAGATGGCAATGAAACTTGAGGCTTCACCTCTAGTTGAGACTAGTACAGGCATGACAACTCTACAGAACCAGTTGGCTAATCTTACATTACAGTTTCATGAGCTGAAGAAAGGGAAAGAAGTTGAGCAAGAGATCTGGTGCATAAAATGTAAAGCACAGGGCCATAGTAAAGACAATTGTCCAATATTTGTAGAATATATAGCAACAGGGGCTCCTAACCCCTTACCATAGACCCATGGACCATGGTGTGAAATATGCAAAACGCGAGGACATCTACCTCACCAGTGCCCCTTACTTCAGAAGTACGTGCAGACACCTAAGAACCTATACTGCGTCTTCTACAAGTCGGTGGGCCATGATGAACACGATTGCAGAGCCTATGATATGATGGTCGGAGCAAAGCAAGACTTGTACAGAGTCCAATCGGAAACACAGGGTCCAATAGCAGGACCACAACAGGATCCGGCTTACGGAGGCCGTGGAGGAGGATTCAGAGGACGAGGACGTGGAGGAGGCTTTGGCCGAGGAGAAGGCTTTGGCCGTGGTCGTGGACCAATCACTTGTTATAATTGTGGAGTTATAGGGCACTATGCTAGGGACTGTCAGAGTCCCACCACCACTTGTAATTATTGTAAATCTTATGATCATACTATAGAGGAATGTCCTACCTTGATAGCTAAGATCAGAGAACCTAAGCCAGCAGCACACTAGAACATCCAGCTTATTGCTGCTGAGCCGGATGAACCAGAACCAAAAGTTAGCATTGTGACTCGTAGCGGTGCTTCCACCAGTGGGACATCGCAGGATATCGAAAAGAACACAAGTCAGCAGTGGGTGCGTAGAGCTCCTAGTAAAGCAACATCACTCGACCTGCAAAAGAATAAAGAGACATTTCAGGAAGCTAAGGGTTTCTTTGATGAACCTACGCAATCAGGATCGTAGGTACCGCCGTCCAGGGGCGTACCACAGCAAGCACCTTGTGGCGATAGCCCTGAACATATACCGCAGGCTACCACATCAAGAAGATGCGATGAGGATGAATCGACAGGAAGCGTACAATCCTTTCTGCGTAGTTGCTTGAAACTCGTGAGAAACTAAAAAGCTATCGACGAGCTCCAGTGCATCATAGATCAATGTCAGCAACCTTCTCTCTCGGGCAGTGCACACCGCGTTGTTCATAATATTACAAGACATACAAGGACCGAAAGAGAGATGAATCTCATAGCACAAATTGGGGAGTTTGAAATGGATGAGGTCATATTAGATCTAGGATCAGAGGTGAATGTTCTGACTAAGCAGACATGGGAACAGATGGGTATCCCTCAGTTAGTCAGATCGCCTATCCAGCTGAGATTAGCTAACCAGCAGCGAGTATCACCATTGGGTCGACCGCCATAGGTGCCAGTTGACATTGACAGAGTTCGCAGTTTTGCAGACTTCGAGGTTATAGAAATCATTGGCGACAGTCGACCGTATCCAACATTATTAAGTATCGATTGGGCGATCGGTAGCAAGGCTGTCATCGACCTAAAGAGAAGACAAATGACCTTTGAGGATGCGTAGATCCAGGTAATTGCGTCGTTGGATCCTCACCAGGGTCCTAGATATATTGAACCTATCCGAGCAGAGGAGGAGGCATGTAACATGGATAGTCTCTACCAGATGACTGCGAACCAGAACGACTACATCAATCCAACCGCAGAAGGGAACATTAGTTGGCGATGCAACAGCTCATGCGCATCGGATTCCGATGTTGGTCTAGAAAACTGGCAGAATAGACTTCACGAAGTCTCAGCGCGCAGTTGTGCGTACTTGACTAAGTCACTGCGATGGATTGGCGCAGAGATCACTGAGATTCCATCATATCATGGTCTGATAGATATCCAGGACTTCCTTGAGCAGTTTGAGCAACAGATCCCTTACGAACAGAGGATCGCAGCTATGGACCTTGCAGTACGAGCCACACCTGCAAGATGGTGGTATGCACATAAAGACAATATCACATCATGGGATGATATTAAAAGATTGATGGCGATCATATTTTCTGATGACAGAGAGTATGTCCAGCAGAACTACACAGGAGAAACTGATCGCAGGACACACATTCAGACATGTGAACAGAACTGGTCGGACATTCCCGAGGATGAATGGGTTCACCCATTCATTCACACATTGGACACAGTTCCAAGGAACTGGTACATAGAGACCAAATTGCGCAAGGGGATGACCACATGGTCACTTATGACAGACAGTTTCTTGCTCACCTTTGTGTTTGAATCAGAACATCCAAGTGTTGCTCAGGCCCTAGACATAATCAAGATCAAGATATTTGAGGACTGTACCATCTCAGTGCAGGCTCAACCTGAGTGGGCCGTTCAGTTAACAGAGGCGCTAGAGTGCTATAACTTTCAAACAGAACCAGAGGATGAGGATGAGGATCCTCACAACACCAACATTCCAGAGTCAGAAGGGACTCGCGATGTTGGGGGACCACAGTTAGAGATTCCAGTAATCACCGAACCCATCAAGATTAAAAAGATCAATATTGGCACAGACGCAGAACCTAAGTTTGCCTCTATTGGAGACGATTGGAACGATGAAACAGTCGGATAGATTGTAGATTTGTTACATGACTATCAGGACCTATTTCCCACCAAGTTCGCAGAGATGAAGGGAATAGTTGGAGACCTGGGGGTTATGAGGATACCATTGAAGGAGGATGCGAGACCAGTCAAGTAGCGCCCATATAGATTGAATCCGCGCTACAAAGAAAAAGTTAAGGATGAGATTGATAAGATGCTAGCAGAAGGCATCATTGAACCAGTGAAAGAAAGCGAATGGGTTAGCTCCATGGTCGTACAAGAAAAGAAAACAAAATGAGACATCAGGATCTATGTCGATTTGCGCAAGCTCAACGATGCATAGCTTCACGACCCATTTCCGACACCGTTCACTGATGAGGTATTAGACAACGTGGGAGGACAGGAGGTCTACTCCTTCACTGATGGCTTTTCAAGCTACCATCAGATCAGAATACATCCAGAAGATCGATCCAAGACCACCTTTGCAACAGAATGGGGCTCGTTCCAGTATACAGTAATGCCCTTTGGTCTTAAGAATGCACCAGCTATATTTTCTAGAGTAGTAGTTGCTGTATTTAAAGAATACATCCATAAATTCCTAGAAGTATATTTCGATGATTGGACTATATTTGGACTAATTGACAAGCACATAGGAGACTTAAGACTGATGTTAGAGAAATGTAGGTAGTATCAGATTTCTCTAAATTTAAAAAAATGTATATTTTGTGCACCATTCGGTATTTTTTTGGGTCATATTGTGTGCAGACAAGGCTTGATGGTAGATCCTACGAAGATCGCCATCATGGTAAATCTTCCAGCACCCAACTCAGTCATGAAACTGAGGACAGTACTTGGTCATACCGGGTACTATAGAAAGTTCATCAAGGGCTATGCAAAGATTACAGCACCAATGGAGAAATTGCTAAAGAAAGATGTAAAATTCCTATGGAATGAGGAATGTCAGCAGAGTCTAGACATACTTAAGGAGAAGATGGTTACATCACCCATCTTAGTATTTCCAGAATGGACTAAGCCATTTCATGTACATGTGGATGCATCAGGCATCGCACTAGGGGTTGTTTTAACACAACCAGGAGAAGGAGATATTGACCATCCTATCGCATACTCCAGCAGAAAGCTATCGACAGCAGAAAAGAACTACACCACAATAGAAAGAGAGGGCCTAGCTATGGTGTACGCGCTGCAGAATTTCAGGCACTACCTATTGGGTGCCCCATTCAAGATGTTTACTGACCATTCCGCCTTGAAGTATCTGGTCAATAAGCCAGTGTTAGGGGGGAGAATCTGCAGATGGTTACTCCTCTTTCAGGAGTATGATTTTGAAATCATTGTGAAACCAGGCAGACTGAATGCCGGACCTGATCATCTGTCACGGATAGACTCAGGAGAAGAGCCAAGTAACCTAGATGACAATCTGCCAGATGTGTCGTTGTTTTCTATCCAGATCACAGACGATTACTACGCTGATATTATTCAATTTCTCACTATAGGAGTAGCACCTGATGAGTTTACTAAGCAGCAAAAGAGGCAGTTGGTTGTTAAAACAACAGACTTCACCCTGATTGCAGGACACCTATACAAGTTAGGTCTGGATGAAGTTCTGCGCAGATGTGTGATGCCACACGAAAAAGACGCTATTATCAGAGAGGCACATTCAGAAACCGCAGGAGGTCATTTCGTAGGAAAGCCGACTGCGCAGAAAATCCTGGAGGCAGGATTATGGTGGCCTACGTTGCATAAAGACACCAAGGACTTTTGCAGATGCTGCGATATCTGCCAAAGGGTAGGAAAACCCTTGCGACGTGATGAAATGCCGCTGCGACCACAGGTCACGCTGCGCGCATTTGAAAAATGGGCTATAGACTTTGTGGGTCCTATCAACCCACCAGGAAAGCGCACTGGTGCGAGATATATTATCATTGGAACATAGTACCTCACCAAATGGGCAGAGGCCAAAGCAGTAAGAAATTGTGATGCTGCTACAGCCGCACAGTTCCTTTTTGAAAACATCATCAATAGATTTGGATGCCCAGTAATTTTGTTGAGTGATCAAGGCACACATTTCTTGAACCACACCATTGAGGCATTGACAGAAGAATTCCAGATTCAGCACCATAAGAGCACTCCCTACCACCCACAGGCTAATGCTACGGTGGAGGCCTTTAATAAGATTTTAGAAAATGCTCTTACTAAGATCTACAATAGCCAAAGGAATGATTGGGACTTCAGAGTTAACGCTGTATTATGGGCATATAGGACCACATGCAAGAAACTTACAGGACACACACCTTTCAGCTTGGTGTATGGACAGGAGGCTGTTATGCCTATGGAGTATATTCTTCCCATTTTAAGAATCGCTCAGATTATCGGGATGACTGATACAGACACAGTGGAGGAAAGGCTAGCACAGCTGCTTGCCTTAGAAGAAGACAGATTCATCACCGGCTTCCATCAGAAAGTGCAGAAGGCACGAGAAAAAGCTTGGCACGACAGACACATTAAGAATAAGACTTTTCAGATCAGAGACCTAGTGCTCCTCTATGACAGCAAATTCATTAAGTTTCCAGGAAAGTTCAAGACGCATTGGCTAGGGCCATATCAGATACAGCAAATTACAGAGGGAGGTGCCGTTCAGCTCAGCAAGCTGAACGGGGAGCTTCTTCCAACTTGTATTAATGGCAGTAGGCTTAAGCTCTATAGTGATAGCCACCCCACCACTCAGCCCTAGCTTAACCAGTTGATGACGGTGCAGATGTCTAGTGTAGTTGAAAGGAGGCATCGCACCGGGAACTAGTCTACACCGGCAGGTATTTTCTAAATATGAGGAATCGCATAAGGTCGGTTCAGTTTTGCGCAAGTCATCAGTGGCTTGCGAGGAAAAAAAAAGTATTGTTTTACACAGGTGATGCGGATTCACATCGCGACAGTGCGATGTTTCCCCTGTGCCACGTACTCAGTTTTTCAACTGACAGAGGGCTAGTCAAGTCACCTTCTGACCAACAGTTAATGAGGACATGACCGGTATATCTTACCATAGATTTGGCAGCAGTATAATAAATTTTTCCAGATTTGGTAAATCTACGACGAGACTGGCGCCTGTACACACACGTTTCGAGGGAAATTCGATCGGATTTCCGCATTTATGAAGGATCGGATGACAGGTGTGGTCTTGTCCAAGCATTTATTACGATCGACGGGTTCAGTCTAGATGACCGTTGTGTTCGGGATTATCGTATTGGGAATAAAAGCAGAAAGTATTCAATTGGGATGGTTACGTTTGCAGAAAAACCGAGAGCTATAGAGTAAGTTGTTAAGAATTCCCTGTGAAGATCTAAGTTGGTTACAGAGTGCTGTGATTTTCAGCAGTTGCAGCCATTGCACGTCCGCCGTTTTGTACTGAGAGGGTTCTGACCGAGGACGAACCTCTAGAAGACATGCCGAGACGCTTCGACCCTGGTGGCCGTAGGTCCGGTAGGATGACGCCGCCCAGGGTTGTGAAATTAAGCACATCACAGGTCAGGCAGCCGCTAAGGATGAAGAGTCAGGCGCTAGAAGTAGAAGTTGTCACCAAAGTCTCTGCTAAGGAGAAGAAGAACACCGAGCCGATCACTGAAGATAAGAAAGCAGAGCAGAAGAATGATGAGAAGAAATCTCCCGCCAGGAGGAAAGTAAAAATGAGAAAAAGAAATCAATGGGAGAAGGTCGTCGACCTATCTGATCAGCTAAGAGAAGAACAAGAGATTGCAGAGGCAACGAAACGAAAATCTAACGATCAGAGGCAACATGAGTACCTGGAGCACCTCGAAGAGAAGAAAAGTGGAAGATGACAGCAAACCTAGCAGACGGTAGAATTCCAGCAGGCAGACAAAGGCTTGTTCTCGGAACAGAATTCATGGTTTGTATCTCTTTCATATAGAGAGCTCCAGACTGAATGAAATGTTTGAGAAGGATGGAAGATACAGATTTTCCTTGTGATAAAAGTTCTAACCCAGATAAAGAGGAAAGGATATCTGTGGAAGACCTTTCAAACACTAGAAGGTTCTTAAAAGGTTTCAGGAGTGACGAGAGCGAGACCATGACTAAGGGCAGGAAGGATAAAAGAGCCCAACGAACCAAGTTACAGAAGATGCCAGTATTAGTCAAGCTTTGCTTGAATCTGCACAAGAGCGTGTCGAAGTGATGCAGAAGGAAGTCGCAGGACTTCGAGACAGGTTGCAGAGGACTTCACAGGAAGCCAAGGCAAAGCTACAGCAGGAGAAGCCCGCTGGTAGTGGCTCGAGGGCGAGCCACAAGTAAGTGTTAGGGGACTGTTGGAGCAGGGTCCCGCAGCTACAGAAGAAGCTGCTAGTTTAGCGAATAGATAATTTTTGGCGGAGAAAAGATAAGATAGAGCTACGATGCCGTAGCACGTTTCCAGCTACAGAGCAGAGCCGAAAACCATGAAGAAGAAGATGGAGAAGTCAAGGAAGACGACTGTACATGAGCGGCTGAGAAGAGAGAGCTCACTCACTGCATTGAAGGCAGCGACGAAGACAGGAGGGCTCAGCAACCCTCATAAAGGAAAAGGAGCAATGAGGCTGAAGCATTGAAGATGAAGGACAGGAGAGTGAAGTGGTGCACAGTACCCATGATCAGCGCTGGGAAGCATTCAAGACTGCAGAGAGCTGTGGTATGACGGAAAGCGGCTACCTCAAGTACAGATATGGCCGACTGTCACTAATTAGGGTTTGGGTTACTGTTGGGACAAGCCCACAGTGTTGTAATGGCAAGACCTTCGGGCTGCCTATAAAGGGATATATTTTGTATTGTAAAAGGGTTGGTTGGTTGGTTGGTTGGTTGGTTAGTTGGTTCGCTCAGTTGTTAGTTGTTTGTAGATTATTTGACTGTTGTAAAATCCTAGCTCTGGTTCTGTTATTAGCGGTAGCAATATCACTGTAACCAGTAGCTGGCTTATAGAGCATGCATGTAACGATCCGCAGGGATCGACAGAGAGGGAAGAGCATATTGTAGAAGAGCAATATAGAGAAGAAAAGAGATCTAAGAGAGAATATCTTGAGCTGCATATGCGGTGCAGCAGAACTGTGTTTTACCTTCCCCTGAGCTATAATGAAAACACAGTTCTGTGGACATAACTTCCATCCTGGAGGTGAACCACGTTAAAAGCGGGTGTTATGTGATTGGATTATGTGTTATGTTTACTTATGCATTTATCAGTCATTTCGTGGACTTTGTTTACAGCGTAATGAATGAATGTGTTAATCAGTTCACATCAATATAGAAGGATAAACTAAGTTGAATACTTTGGCATGTTGTATGTGGGTTTATTTATGCTTTGTTTGAATAGTCACTAGTCGTAGTATTGACAGTCTTGTATGTTGAGTCTTGCACGTCGACACGAGCAACACTAAGTGCGCTAGGCCGTGGAGGTAGAATATCACAGAGAGGCGATACCGCACTGGCAGAGGAGCTGTAGTGCGTGATACCACAGGTTGAGGACTTAGCGTTGGGCAGGAGCTGCGTGTCGCACGATGCGCGGCAATGCGGTAAGGTTGGAGATATCGCGAGTCAGTGAAAGTGCGCGATGAAGAAAGGGACCGCACGACAGAAGAGAGAGATATCTCGCGGCTAGAAGAGCTGTGAGACGAGGAGATCGTGTGATGCAAGCAGAAGGTCGCACGACGCGCAGAGAAAGAGACCTCACAGCTAGAAGAGCTGCGAGTCGCAAGTAGGATCACCATAGAACCTGGTCCAAGACACTTGAGTCCTTGGCCAACCCATTAGAATCACTTCGGGTGAGACTTCAGGCCGCTTCGCGGCCTGTCACCCAAAGGGCCAGTGAGCTAGGGGTGTTGTTGGTTGATTACAGTAAACCCGGGTCTGCCCACGATAGCCAACAATTAGGCTAATATTAACACCTTTATAGAGTAATTAAGGTATCATTGATGCATTTGTTAATTGGGGTACCATTAACGGTTTATGGGACCATGGTTCTAGATAACCCATACTATTTTTCCATGGTATTATGTGTGAGGAATCCTACTGAAAGAGTTCACTAACTCCATTGTATATTACCGAAAGTGTTGATGGCTAGATTGGACATGTCACAGCTCGAGTGGTCAAGGATAATAGATATATTGGTTTTGGTATTGTTGGTTTGGGTTTCCAAGTTAATAATCTTCTTCTTCATCTATATGTGCTTTATTATTATTACCTTTTATTTCCAAACTACTATGCCAATGCATGGGAACAATTTAGAGTATTGAGGGTTAAGGAGAAGCAATGAATAAAACCTTATACCTGGAATTGGTGCTTTCTAGGTTTTGTGAGACTGTGGGGAAGACTGGTCAACCTAAGGAAGATTTGAGGATGAGTATTATAAGAACATGAAATATTTGAACCAACAAGTGATTGACTTACTTTATGGGAATCTTTTTTTTTTATGGAGTTGTATTTATCCACATTCTAAATGGGAACATGACTATAAGACATGTTTAGGCATGCAAAACCTTAGTCTATTGGGTCACATATGAAGAATATATAAATGTATTTAGGTAGACTAAAGAGGGGGAATGATGTACTTCTAGATGCGCAGTTAAAAATTGGAGGGGGGTTGGTATTCAACCCATGTCATGTTTAAATGGTGAATGTTAGGTTAACATTGATTTAGTTAAAGAATAAAAGATGATTTTACCATTGATGGTATATGGGTCCATGTTTTTGGTAACCCATCATATTGCATCTAATGAAGCCTAATTAAAGGCTTGAGTATCTCCATTGTATTTTACCTAAAATGGTTGGTGATTGTTGGATTGACCATGCCTTCGAAAGAGTGGTCAATTGCAAGATATTTATTGTTATTGATTTTCTTGGTAATTTCTAGGGAACAAATATTATTCTACATTGTATGTATGCTTGCTTATTATATGTATTATGTGTTTTATCACTCATAACATCATTGTTATTTTGATAGATATATGTGTTTGTTTGGCTTATGTACCATATTTTTGTAGTATACCATTGTTTGTGTGCATATATCCATCCAATACTATCTCTAGTCCATGTGCACCTTCTTTATATAACATAGATTGTGGTATACCTGTATTGATTTTATATATGTCTATGTTTATATTTCTATATTTGGAGTGTGTGGGGGAGGGGGTGGGTCGTCATATTACCATATCTATGGACTGGTGAAACTAGTGATCAATACTTTAATAACATTATATGAAACTATTCTATAAGTATGTTAGGAATTCTATGAAAAATATTTGAGTGTTTTTTAGAAGGAATCAAATTTAAATGTGCCGTCTCTTTTGTTTACTTTGTATGGATTTACGAATTATATGGAATCATAGGATATTGGGTATGTCAATGTATTATAATTTTCAAATATTTTTCCAAAATGGGACAATGATACTTTGCCTTTTGTTTAAAGAAGCACTATAAAATAATAATTAGATTTAAGTATCTCAATGTTGATACAATGCAATTACTAGCAACTAGAGAAGGATATAGATGTTCTTGCGTATGCAACCAATTATTAACATACACTTGGTATTATAAATATGTGTAACATGGAGCTAGTAACTATACTTGATCTGTAATTAATGTTAATAACGTATTTTTTAAAGCTTACAGAATGATGTCCATTTAAAAAAATTATTGACATAACTATTGTGATTCAAAGCTCCATACAATATATATGTCCAATGGCATATAGATATTTTCACTCCATATCCTTTGTAATACAACTATTTGGATGGGAGGTTATATCTTGCAATATATTGTATTGGTATACTATTGCATATGAAATGTATTGTGCATGAGACACTATTGTAAAATACTGTAGAGATTGTTATTTTATGGATATTGTATTGTATTACTTTCATTCGATTGTAGTATATTGCAAGATGCATTTTCTAATATTTTATTGTTTGAATGGTGTCTATTTAGAAGGAATAATATTTAAAATTGTCAAGGAATATAAAGCATAAAATTATATGATCGATCGAGGAAGTCGAGTGGCTTGTTCGACTATAGCCTATTCCTAGTCGACTTCTCACATCACTTATAGAAGATGATAACTAACAACTACTAGAATCGACAACAACATAAACCGTCAAGAACGATGAATCCAAAATGATCTGTTGAAACCAAGCACTACATACCTACAATATCAACATCGACAGATTGTCACTCTGTCTACTAGTTGATTGTGATGGTTGTGCTTCTATAGTCATTACAACTTCTCTTGTAGCTGAGCGTAACAGGAAGACACCAAATCATTCCACCAAACTCTATATAAACATGTACATTAATGTATTATAGAGGTGATGCACATAACAAATCCCACAAAGAAGTAATAGAAGACCTATGTTTTAAATTCTTAATCTTTTTCGATAAACATATTCGTATTGCTTGATTGCTTTGCTTTGTCGACGTATTCTAAATTGATTTTTCCTGAGAAGAACTCAACTCATTAAGCCAAACCTATTATTCCCTATCGAACACTTGGGCGACGAGGATCATTGGTATCAGAGTACAAGAAGTTTGGTATCATAGTACTAACTTCGTATCAAATCAACAAATCAGTATATGAGCTACCATCTAGTCTTTAATATCTTTAGTCTGACCTTGTGTAACTTCTCTATAGACACATGTTTCTAAGTTACCTGACTTATGCATGTGCAAATGTTCTCGCAAAATCAACAATCTGGACAAACACTACCTTTGAATTCAGAGTATCCACCAATTTGAAACACTCATCTGAAGATGGAATGGGAAGCAAAAAAAAACCATGTAATTGAAGAGACAGAGAAACTCATAGAGCAAGCATTAGATCGAAAATGGACCAAAAAGTTTGCCCATATCAATGGGATTCTCATGTGAATTGTCTTGACTTTAGAAGAAGAATCGAAAATATACACTTCTAACAAATTCAACCCATTTAATGTTAAAACAAACTTGTATATACTGAAACTTGAAGGAAAAATTGAATCTTAATACGTCGACAAACGGTTACAGAAGAAGGAATATTATTTATCTGTGAATCGACTCTTGAAAGATGAGAATATCACCATTGTGTCCTTAAAGATGTCAAATTCGATGCACTTTTGGTGGGATAATCTATTTGCAAAGATGGATAAAGAAGAAAAACTCATAGACACATGGGATAAATTTGTTGAGCATGTCCAAAGAGAGTTCTATCCACCAAAATACCTTGAGAAATAATATAACAAGTGGAAACAACTAGAGCAGTGAAGAGGCCAGTCCATGCAGAGATACACTAACAAGTTCTATCGACTCATGGCTAGACTTGGTATTCAAGAAGAAGATAGAATTCTCATTCTGAAGTATGTCATTGTTCTATCTCTGTAAATTCAGTAAGAGATGGAGTTCCTTACAGTCAATACACTCGTGGATGCATCCGCTATGATATAAAGCTTGAATAAAAGCAGAGAGGAAAAGCACGATTTGTGACTAAAATTACAGGATGATCATCGGATAAGAAGTATCCATGGATAGTCGAACTTGACAAGTCCAAAAATACCTACGCAACCAACTCTGTCGAGGAAAGATAATGGAAATTGACACTCTCCAAATGAAAAGAGGGATTACACTAGGAAACTTCCTATCGGGAAATGGTGTGATTACCACAACTGATCCTGGCATGACACATCTGAATGCAAATCTAGAAAGACATTTCAGGCAAAAATATATGCATCTGACGTATCTGACAAATCCATCATGGAATTTGACCAAGAATTATCATCCCTATTGGAATCAACATTGAGAACTCCAACACACTCGACTATTGTCGATGAGGAGGAATGAGATCACATGTTACATACATAGATATGGGTTCATAATAATCCATTACATATGGTTGTGGAAAATGGCATCTAGAAGAGCTTTGTTTCTGAATCCCTTATGAAGAAACTAGGTCTTGTCACCACACTGCATCCTCAACCTTATAACATCGGTTGGATGAAGGATGGAAATAACAAAAAATCACTCGATAATCAATCTTGACTACTTCATTAAGCCTTCCAAATATGAAGTAATCTGCAATATGGCACGTCTTTTCATATTCGACGCATTATTTCTGAAACCTTACTTGTGGGATCGACATGGAAGTTCTTAGTCATGACCGCAGATGGTGATTGTCAAGATTCACAACCAGTGGTATGGAATACCAGAATGACGACCAACATTGACAGTTGAGATGGTATCTTCTAAACATGAAAAACAATTGATTAACCATGCTCAAAAATTCGCATTGATCATGACCAATGCTCAACATTCTAGGAAGACTGTAGGAACTTGTTGACCACTCGACAACTTCAATTCTTGATAGTAGTTAAAAAATTGAAAACATTATTGAAGAATACTGGAATATGTTCAAATCACTCCATGGAGTGCTGCTACACTTCCAGGTAAAACTCTCCATTGAAATCGTGCCTAATTCTTATGTACCTAATGTATCTTTCTACATGAGATCCATTATCGAGAATGGATAAATTTGTTGACAAATCCAAGATTTGATCGACAAGGGCTGTAACAATAAGATAATAAATTATTATTAATATTAATTTATTATTAACCCCTTGAGGTGTAGACCAATTGGCAACTATGCACTTGTTAAGGTGTTCGAGTTGTTAAGCACGTCAAGGGTTCAAACCTTGTTGCAGCCTGAGATACGTTGTGGGGGTCAGCGTATTCTCCTAGAGGTTATAGTGGTAGCGGTCGGAATTGACCCCATGTTACGCGAGTACGAAACTAGCTAGTTGCAATATATATATATATATATATATTAATTTATTATTAATTTATTATTAATTTAAAATACTATCTAAAGTCAATAGCCATGCCCTTTTACGAAAAAGTGCATGATGGGATTATATAAAGCCCAAAAATATGTAACTATTAATCATCTATGGTACATTCTAATACATTATTACATTTTCCCATTTATGGCATTTACATGTTCCTTGTATTGGTTATTTACTTAGTAAGGAAATCTTGTTCCTTTAGTGGTATCAGAGCTAGCCCTTTCCTTGGTCCTTGCTAATCCCAGGATTTTGGCTGTTATCGTCAAAGTTTCTCTGATTAAGGATCCTTGATCCACATAAATCTCTCTCCAGTCCTCCTGCACCATCTGCTGCCACCACCCATCATTGGTCACCACATTGTTGCTCATTCCATGTCGTGTAGCCATCTGCCATCTCGCGCATCCCTCCATATCCATTCTTCCTTTGCATATCCAACCCACGCCATCCATTGTTGAATATCTACACACTGCTCCCTCACCATAGCTCTTGCCTCACCCGTGTCACACTCTTCATCTTTCTCACTTTTTCACCCAACCCTCCTCCACACCAAATTCCCACGTAGACCACTATTACTCAGCCCTAAGCACCCTCCTCACACCTCACCCCACGCTTCATCTCCTCAACCTCCGCCAACAGTTCATCCTAGTTGTTGCCTACTCCAACTCGCATTTATCCTTGCCAGTGCATGACCTTTGCATCCAACTTCCACAACCTTATCCACTTCTTCATGGTCCATTCACACACCACTCTCCTCATTGTTGTGCTCCTTCCTGAATTCTCCTCTGCAGCCACGCTACTCCATTCCTCCTCGCATGCCTGCAAGCTCACCTTCGCTGCTCCCTCCTCTGCTCCCACTTCCCCACAAAATTTTATGCCATCCTCCAGCACCCTTTCCACACCCCGTGTAGACCTTTGTTAGCTCCCCCTCTGTGCGTGCACGCCCTCCTCTCTACTAACCTTTGTGCCCTCCTCCACAAAAAACCCTTGTCGTTAAAAAAAAACATATATTAATAAAATATTAAAATTAATATTAATATTATTAAACAATACAATAATATTGATATTACATTATATTAATAATATAATACTAACAAGGCAGGGCAGAGAGATAGAAGGAGGGAGGATTAATGAAGAATGCAAGTTGCAAGGTCTATCGGTTCTTGAGAGTTGGGCTAGAGGCCAAATCACGTACCTAATACTGGGGGCTAGGTATTAGAATGAATGAGCCAGTGGTCGATGGGGAAAAACCCCCTGTCTAGAGTTCAGATCTAGAAAGCGAGAAAGCCAAAGGCAAAAGGCCAACATCCGATACCCATCTGGGGAAATATGGGGAAGGCACGAGTGGATCTAGAAAAGAAAATATGGTAAAGGGAGAGAACAGGAAAGCAAGACAATGTCTTCCAAAATCAAAGACGGTACCAAAGCTCCAAATCAAATCAGATCGCATTAGGGAAGACATCACCTACATGAAGGAGTGTGCTCTCATTGGTAAGTTTGTTGGAATTTGGCCCACAGAGAAGACCTTAGTATGGTGGATAAAAACTACCTGGAAACCTCAAGGCCACTATGATCTTCAACTGGGAGCCAAAGGTTTCTTTACGGTCATCTTCTTTAACGAAAAGATAGGACCAGAATATTTGAGAGTGGACCATATTTCTATAACTCTGCTGGTCTGTTCTTAAGGCCGTGGAAAGAAAGATTTAATCCAGACAAGGAAAATCTCATAATAGACCTGATTTGGATCAGAATGAATTCCCTTCCCACAGAATACTGGACAGAAGAAATCCTGACGGACATTGGTAACATCCTAGGAAACTTTGTAAAAGTCTCAGAGTAAACCCAACAAAGGAGGTACACACATTATGCTTAGATATGCATTTATCTTGATATCTCTCAGGATCTTCCAGACGAAATAGACTTAACATGGGAGGATGAGGATTGGATTCAAGCAATCGAATATGAACAGATACCATTCAGATGAAAATGATGTCATGAGCATGGTCACTTATTCAGAGAATGCTCGCAAAACAAAAAACCAGGAGGAACGAAAGACCAAGAAAATCAAGATGATGGGGGGTTTACACGAGTTCAAAGTAAGAAAAGATTAGCCAACAATACTATGGACCCTGAAATCCATAAAAAAGTCCAAACACAGAACAGATTTGAAGCCCTCCAAGAACCCAAGTGGACTACCAGCCAGCCAGAAGAAAAGATTCAAAACCAGCAGGGTCAAGAAACGGAACAAAGCAAGCAGATCTAGACTCAGGAGGAGCCTCAGGAAAACAAATAAAGCGAGGATAAGACATCAGAAGTGAAAGAGGAAGAAATGGAGATAGGAGATCTGGATTTGGTAGGTATGGAAACGGCCTGCTCTGAGAAGATCCCCGAAAAAATACTTCTACTACAAGTCAAATTATTGGAAAAAGCGATAATCAAGGCTAAATATATGAAGTTTCTTGGGGTCTCGTCAGAATCCCTCAAGGATTCGGATGGAAAAAATAAAGGGAAGAAAGAAAATCGAAGGAGGCACAGCAATGTACAAAGGATTAAAGTGGTAGGGGATCAATTGGTGGCATCAAGGAAATATCCAACCATTGATGTGTCCCTCTCTCCTGTGAATAAATAAGTTTCCAATGCAGACCACAACCTGGAATATAAAAGGCTGTAATAGCTCCTTGAAGATCTGTCTTATAAGGAGAAGGATTGAACTGGATAATCCAGGTATAATGTTTCTACAGGAAACAAAATGTTCAGAAGTGGAATTGAAGATCATTGGAGGAAATGTTTGGAGGGGAAGTGAGGCCGTTGCAGTGGACGCTAAAGGGGTAGTTGGAGGTATCAGGATTCTCTAGAACCCAGACCCATATCACCTTCCATGTTGGTTAGATACCCCCCCCACCCCCATCTCTAGATTATATTTTGCATACCCTTCCCTCCGATGAGTCCGTTATGGAAGTCATTTCTTTATATGAGACGCCTTGGAAAAATCATCATAATTGATCCTCTTTCCTTCCCGATTACCATATGGTAGAAGACCATTTTGGAACAATGGTTTCACCTGCTATCGTAACCAATCCTCAGTCACCGGTACTCATCCATGACATTGAGTCCGACGGTAATCTGAGCAAGATTACTAAGACCATCCTGATCGATATATCAGTGAAGCCCAGAGTTGTAGAAAACATCAACGTAGGCCAATTATTTTTTCCAGAACTAAAGTCTTATACGGTTGTATGTATGAAGAAATGCCAGGGATAGATCCTTCGATTGTGGTTCATGAGATTAGGACTTACCTGATGCTAAACCAGTCAGTAAAAAATACGACAAGTTCATCCATGAAAAGCAGCGACCTTTAAGGAAGAAATTGAGAAACCTCTTAAGGTTGGGTTCATTTACCCCGTACCTTTGACAAAATGGGCGTCTAATATTGTCCCCGTAAACAAAAAACATGGCACCATTATGGTTTGTATCGATTTATGGGACCTTAATAGGGATTTTCCTAAGGACAATTTCCCTACCCCTTACATCGATCAAGTCATTGATAACTATGCCAAAAGTGTCATCTTCTCATTTATGGATGGATTTTCTGTCTACAATCATATAGAGATACTCCCATCTGATCAACACAAAACGACCTTCATTTTCCCATGGGGGACCTTTTCCTATAAGAAGTTACCTTTTGGTTTGAAAAACATTGGCCCTACCTTTCAATGCGCTATATATTATTCTTTCCATGACATTAAACACATCGTGGAACCATACCTTGATTACTTTTCTTCTCATTCACAGCAACGAGATCACCATGTTGATCATCTGAGAGCCTTTTTTCTTAGATGTCGTCATTACAACATACGGTGGAATCCACATAACTATTTTTTTTGTGTTGAGACGGGAATATTGCTTGTTTTCATCGTGTCCAAGGATGGCATCCATATAGACCCACTAAAAATTGAAGCCATCTTGGCCTTACCATCGCCTATGAATGTTATAGAACTCCAAAGTTTGCAAGGGAAGGCAAACTTTTTCGTCGATTCATTTGTAACCACGTCGAGAAAACCCACAATTTCATGTGTTTATTAAAAAAGAATTCACCCTTTATATGGGATGACCTAGCGCAACATGCATTGAACACTCTCAAACACGCCATTATGCATGCACATGTCCTGCAACCACCCAATTATACCAAGGGATACTCCTTGTACATGGTTGCATCCTTATCCACCATCGACATGGTATTGGTTCAAATAAATGAACACGACCATGAACATGTGATTTACTACCTTAGTAAGTGTGTTTTGGAATCTGAAACCTGGTACTCACATGTGGAGAAGTTAGCTCTGGCCATGGTCATTGCGGTCCTTTCTCTGAAAAACAACAATATATGCATATTCCAACCCCATGTATTACATCTTGACTTGCCAAGTGCTTGGTGGAAAATGCTCTCGTTGGGTTGGTATCCACCAGGAGTTTGAGTTAGAATTTGCGAAATCCATTTCTAAGAAGTCTCTCGTCTTCGTGGAGATTATGTGTGACCTTCCTAGTATTACTAAGGATACGCAACCCTTTGATTTATTTCTAGATTAATCATTGTTCCTCATTAGTACGTCTGAACATTGGTATGGAGACTTGATTCTCTATCTCCATATGCAACGCTTCCATCCCAATGCAACTCAAAAGGAACGTCATCTTACTCATCATCACGCTAAGTACTAACTCATCATTAATGATATATTGTACCGTCATGGCGTTGATGCAATTTTAAGGCAATTCTTAACCCATGAAGAGGCTGAAGTAGGTTTAAATAGTTGTCACTCTAGAGATTGTGGCGGTCATCTTTCTAGGATGGATATTTCCCAAAACATTTTATGCGCTAGGTGATTTTGACCCTCGATAATTAAATATTGTATGGAGGCTGTCAAAAAATGCCCGCCCTATCAAATTTTCACATCTAAAAAGAGTACCCACCCTGCTCTGTTGCATCCCATCATAGTTGTTGGTCCATTCACGAAATGCGGCATCGATTTCATGCATTGTAATCCTAACTTAGCTGAGGAGTGCAATTACATTATTGTAGCTGTGGATTACTTCACAAAATGGGTTGAGGCTATTCCTACATACGTCGAATACGGAAAAACGGTTGCCCTATTTCTTTTCAACAATATTATCGCTAGATTCGGAGTTCCCTGAGCCATTGCGATCGATCATGGTTCACATCATCATAATAAAATGATGTCAAAATTGAGTGCTAAACTAGGTTTCTGCCACAACAACTCTATACCCTACTACCCGTAGGCCAATGGCCAGTTTGAAGCCATCAATAAAGTACTAAAAACTATGATTCAACGGATGGTAGGATGATTCAAATCCAGCTAGAATTTACAACTATTTTCCACATTATGGGCCTATAGGAATACTGTCAAAACATCCATCTGCTTCACACCTTTCCAATTTATGTATGGGATGGAGGCTACTCTTTTGACAGAATGCGAAATCCCTTCTCTATAGGTGGTCGTGGAATTTCCAACACTACTTCAGAGGAAGAACGATTCTTATATTTAAACAAGCTCAATGAGACTTGTAGAGATTCCACCTTGGAAAACAAGGTGGATAAATGATGAATTAAAGATGAATACAACATATCCATTCAGCCTTGTCTCTTCAACGAAGGTGATATGGTCTTGGCATATGACCAGAAACATGACAAGTTGCAGGGTGGAAAGTTGGAATCCATGTGGCATGGAACCGACATTTTCAGTCGTGTCTTGGAGAAAGGAGCATATGCATTAATGGATTATGATGGAATACCCCTAGGAGAGCCTCAGAATGGGATCTACCTCAAAAAATGCTATGCCTAGGTCATCTAGCATAGATTTTCTGTATATAGTGTTTATAGAGTGTTGTGTGTATTTTGAAGTGTGGATTTGGGGTGAATGTAATATGTGTCTTAGACAAACCTGCTTATGTAGTGTTATGTTTAAAATGAACATATGATCACCTTTTTCGACTTTGTGGATGCTGCTAGTCATTGCACCTTGAATCTTGCATCGGAATCCTAGGTATTATACTCTCCTACCAATGATCTAGTGATCTCAAGAGGAACTTGTTTGGGTCTCGTGAAAAACAATCTTGCAGAGTACCATGCAGTGATTGGTTTGTTTACTGAAGCTCTAGCTAACGATGTGAGTCAGATTAGGGTTTAACTAAATTCGTATTTAGTTGTACAACAGTTAATCCGAGTCTACACTATCTGGAACCCCATACTTCTTCATGAATTTCAAAGAGTTCGGTTGTTGGAAAAGGTCTTTTGAACATGTTTCCTACCATCACATCCCGAGGCATTTAAATACAGTAGCAGATTCACTGGCAAATTTTGTCTTGGATTGGTATCTTGCTCATATTTGAAGTCTGTTTTAAATATTATTTTCATGCATTGAATCACATAAATACATAAGTAGTCATTCATACACATGGCACATCGCACACACACATCTCCAAATAAGATTGTATATATATAAACTAGTGCTGAGATACAAACGGAAGTCATAAGCTTTAAAGTCACCAAAAATTTGGAACCATCAAGTCTCTAGTACATTTAAAAGGGAAACAACTAAATATTCGAAGCTTTCAGTACAAATACAATACAAAAAAGAGGAATCTAGTCTAGGATAATCCTTGTGATCATGGTAGCACATCACCGCACAGGCCACTCAACGGAGTAGCTTCCCATAGCGTCCTCATACTCCTACAGTATGGCGCGGGTAGCACCTAGAAAAGTCATCTATCGAAATGTATGGCACTCCCATAGTCAACTGCTGAAGGTTGTCCTAAATATCTTGAAGCTCTTCTTCAGCCTCCACATTTATAATATCCTTCTCCCTCACTGCTCCTCGTCTCTCTATGGGTGAGGTTCCCGCTGGACGCGAAGGTCCTATGTCTGGATAAACAACATTGTATGTCTCAGTATTGTTCAAAATAAATAAATGAAATACAACATAAAATAAAATAAAAAACACATAAAATGGTATTCTTCTCACCTCAATCGTCCCACTGATCCCCCATAGGAAATGGGATGTCAGGGTCACCCCTGAAGTATACTCCGGCGTAGGCATAGTCCTCCACCATCAGTAGTTGGACTCTGATCCAATGAAAGAAGAATGCACCGTATGTGGTGGTGGGACCTCCACCACCACCATATTAGGCCATGGCCTTGACCCATCTCAACATCCCAGGATCCTCTACATCCAGCCTGTTCAAAGGCACCTGTGGTCGCATCAATGTCACCTGATCAAGGAAGAAGGACACCACTATTGCCTCGTAGCCAAACTGTTTTAGTTTCGATCTTCGACAGTTCGTCCCACATACGAATCAAGTACTCCAACAACCACACATAAGCCCTCATCCCTGAAACCCTGAAGTATTTCAAGAACCTGGATTCTCTCAAATCCCTCATGGTCATGGGATCATTTCTTGCTTAGTTTTCATCAAGCTCATGCTCCCGTTCTTTCCATATCACCATCGTGGGAGAAAAATTCCTCTCAAACCAATGCAACATCCATTAAACAGTTGCTATACTTCATATCAAGAGGCAAAAATTTAAAAAATTACTCTTTTTTTTTAATTATTTTCGAAGGCCCTTGCTAACAAAGCCTTTCCCCCAAAGGAACAAAGAGACAACACTTATATTCGTAAGGGATGGAACTCCTTTCAAGGGGTGCGTTGGTGCACCTCCTGAAAGGGAGAAAAAAATCAGGCTGCACACGCTCTCCACCTTTGAAGATCAACCTCAAACTCCAAAAAACAGACTCAAAGAAAAAAAATAAACTAGTAAAATGAAGAGCTAGGGATTGGTTCTTACCTGGTTCAGATGGTTCGGTCAGAGGTGGCCTGTAACTCCTGGAATCTCCCCCACAAAATCTCTTCCTATCCATAAGTTTTACCCAAATATCAATCGTAAAAACCCAATGGTGAAAAAATTGTTACTATTCCACTATTTGTAGGTTATTTTTAATTTTTATTGAAAATAATTAGTGGAATAATTAGATATTTAGGATTTTTTTGTCATGTTTTGCTATAGTTTCCAAGGTAAACATGTTCTAACATTGTTTTTGGATATTTCAAGGTATTTTTGTACTTTCTTGGTTATGAGTGAGTTTCTTTATGTCTTTTTCACACTTTGGTTTAAGTTGAAAAAGTACTGAGCACTTTTTATACCTTCGGTGTGCTTGTTAAACACCTAGTGAAAAGGTATCAAGTGTGATTTTACTTCCTTTTCAGACTTGTTAAAATGGTTCATGAAAAAAGAACCCCTTATAAAGTCAACTTTAAGATCTTTTCGAGAATTTTTAAACATGAAAAGGATGCGAAGCTAGCTTGATGCTTTCACGCTTGTAAAAGTATTTGAAAGATTGTCTCGTCGGTGATAGTTTACCCCTTTTTCGAATCGACTGGACTAATTTACAAAAAAGGTAAACTCTAGTTTATTGCAACTAGAAGAGTTCTCCCATGCATCAGTTTATGCTTTTTTGGGCATTGAAGACTAAATTTACGAAAAAGTACTCCCTGGAGTTTTCTTAGTCATTTCAGACTCTCTAAACATGAAATGATGACTGAGTTTACTTTCCTCGAACTCATAAATTAAACGATGAAGGACCCTTTATGGAAATGAACCCCTCCTTTCTCAAGTTCATAAAACGTGTGAGAATGGACTCATCACTTGATGAGCTACATTGAGCATTTGTTATCCTTTTCAAGCTTGTTAAAAATCAAAGAGGTACTCATCCTTCACGATGGGGAAATTAAGGGAATTGGGAACGTCTTTAATTTTCATTAATGGTAGCTCATAGTCTACCCTTGAACATGGCACCTGTCTGTATTTTAATTTCAAACAATTGGTTATTTAGCTTGTAACGAAGTCGATCCAATTTTGTGAGTCATTTAACTTCTTTGAGTTAATTCAAATAATGCATCATCATGTCCTTGCATTATGTCTGGTCTCTTCCTCGTTGATTCAATGATTCTAAGTCATTTTTTGTGTCGTTCAATGTTCAAGGGAAACCTCCTCTATAGTTTCCTTACCTTCCTTCAATTCAATCACATGTGAATCGGTTCTATGGTTGTTTTCATCACTTCAACATCATCTTTTGTTCCATATTTCACGTCGATGATGGGGGAATCATCATGGACCTCCTTTGATGAGTCTATTACTGCGACACCAACACATCATCCAAGAATTAGACTTAGAAATCGATTCAACATATCTTGAAGCTTGCATGCCTCAATGGCAGGTTTTCTCGCTTTGTACAGTAAGATTTCATTAATGGCCTCTAATTGAAGGATTCCATAGAGTTTTAGACTACAAGTCCTTTATTCATATTTGGAGGAATGTACTGGGATGCCTTGGGAATCATTGACATCAATGATTATCTCCCTCGCGCTTTTTAACGGTATACATTAATGACCGGTAATCAAGTGGTTTCTACCATGTTCTACATTAAGACGTCTATTCACATAGATAGACTCGTATCGTTTGGTATTGGAATGAAGACCCTGAGTGGTTAAGTATTCACTTGAATATGTGTCTATCCTCAGGTTGAGATGTGGTATTATTTGGAGTCATGACATGGATCCACACTATATGTTTTCATGGCTATGTTCAGATTTTGAGTTAGGATGACATGGATCTGCTTTATATGTTCCGTAGCCATGTTCTGATTTGAGTCTTGTTGTTCATGGATCTTTAATGTATTGTCAGTAGCCATGACATGGTCATTATACATGGATCTGCAGTGTATTGGTTTGTAGCTATGATTGAGTCAGATAGTCGGTGATTGGTCTTGCATCGAGTCTTTAATCGCCTCTCTTTTTCCTATGATACTGGAATCAATATCTAGCAAATCATTTCACCTATCAAATTCCTCTAGCTTCATACTTTTGGGGGGCATTCTGTTACATCCAAAAATTGTCCTAATGCTCCAATCCCTTGAAATTCCTAGAAAAAAAATTTCTTTTGGGGTCTTGCTGCTCAATCCTAGGTAGTCTCACGCACCTTGATGCCTAGCACATTGTGTCAGACAGGCCCGATGACTATTTTCCATTGACATAAGGGGTTGGTGGTTCCTTTAACATGACCACAAAGAGCGTCGACGCACTTAACGCTCTCAAAAGGAGCGTCGACAGTCCAAAAAGGGGAAAAAAGAGAATATTCAAGAAGATTCTAGGAGAAATCTCTCGTGGAGGATGAGCCTAACTACTTGGGAGAGCTGGCACTCGACCTCCTAACCCCCAGGGATCATTCCCTATCTTCCTCCCAAAATATCTCAACCCATTTGGTCTTCCTTTGGCTTATAAAATCAAGATACCACATGATATAGAGACCAAGTGAACATCCTTGTGTTGTTGGATTCAAGTATGGTATTTGAGGCAAATTGAGAGTGGTTGTGAGTGAGATGTTGCATAGTTTTTAGTGTGTGTGAGTGAGTCAAAGATCTTGTAAAAGAAAAGCTCCAACATCAAGGATTTGGTTGTAGCTTTCTTTTCTCATCTTCAATACAAATTTTTTTCCCTTTCCCATAAATGATTTATATTAATATTGATTGTTTATTACTAGTTTCCTTGATCATTACTATAGATCATTGATTTAGGCTTGTTGCTCTCATTTCTTGTCTTGTTTTTTGTGTTCTTTATAGGTATGGGTGATTCCATGAAGATGGGTAACACTTTTTGGCCAAATTTGGCGATGAAAACCTGATTTTTTACTCATGTGCTAGATAGAAGCCCTCAAAACG
>LPNX010113122.1:0-46781 GCA_001517045.1 Pseudotsuga menziesii
CTTGGAGAGGCTTAGGGGATACAATGAGTGTGAGGAGTTGAAGCCAGTGATTGTTCCCACAGGTCCCACAATATTTTTTTTTTTTAAATTTCAGCAGACTTCGCTTAAGCGACGCTTTCACACTGTCGCTTTTCCGACGGCTTTTGAGATATCCATCGCAAATCCGACACTTGTAACTGTCTCTTTTCCGACGGCATTTGCAGATATCCGTCGCAAATCCGACACTTGTAACCGTCGCTTTTCCGACGCCTTTTTGATCGCCGTTGCTTATCCGACAGCTGCAGGTGTCGCATATCCGACGCCTTAAGCGACGGTTATGGAGGCTATTTTTCAAAAAAAAAATTCTACCGTCGAAAATATTCTGTCGCTTAAACGACACTTTACATTTAACCGACGGTTATGTAGGTGTCACTTAAGCGACGGTTATTTAAGTGTCGGATAACCGACGCCAAGTTTCCGACGCTTAAGAAAAAATCAAAGTGTCGTACATGCGACAGGAAAGTGTCGAAAATCCGACATGACGGCCGTCGGATTTTGGGTCGAAATGTAGTAGTGATATTACCTATCAAAGAGGTACTTCTCTTTATTTCTTGAATTGCTTTCACACAATATTTTTTTCATGTATCTTCACTTTCCTAACATGATCCCACCATATAGATGCTCTTCCATTCAAATTGAATATGGATACCCTTTCATTCATGTTTCTGGAGTAGTCTTGGACTTGGAAATACTTCTTCGTCCCAAGAAGTCAAGTCTTAGATTCTTGACTAGATTTTGCTTCACCGTCAAAGGTAGGAGGTTTGGAATTCCTAAATTCCCCATGTAAGTTGTTCTTGAAAGGCCTCTTCCTCTTATTTCTATGATATGAATATCTTCAACCTTTAATGGAGTCTTTAGAGGTAGATGACTCACTAGAATAGAAATATGGAGATTATGTTTTGTCTCTATAAACTCTTCTTGAGCTATGTGGTCTCTTGTGAGAATGCCTCCTTAAGACAATCCCACTATTTTCCTCAATTCCTTAATGATAACCTAGAAAGATTAATCTTCCTGTGAATATATGTTAATATTAGGAGCATAGCTACATTCAACTGATTATGTCTTTCCTGAGCTCACATCATCCTCTCATTATCTGTTTTGCAACTTTGTAGCTCCACTCGTAGGATCCTCATGGTTTATACCATGTTTGGGGGAATTACTTGATTTATTTGACCATTTGATTATGTATATGTAGTCTCCATCTATATATTTTTTCCCGTGGCAATTGTTTCAGCTATATAGGGATCCTATGTATCATCCATGATGATGATCTTGTTGGCCCAAACAAGACCCAAGATTTCCGAACTGCATTATACTTGATGTGGACTGATAACTATCCATGTTATGATATTGAATATGAAAAAAGTGTTCATATAATCACATTTGTTAGCTTCATTACACTCTTAGAAAAATATAAAATTAATTTCATGCATTTTAGGAACTACCCATATTAACATTTTTTATCAAATTATGCCTACAAACACTTTTCTAAGAAAATTTTAAAAACATATAAATCACCCCTTCGTAATCTTAATGTGCACATTTTTTCCCTCATGGATAATATTTCCAATTACTATAAGTATTCCCAATTTTTATTCTAAATAAAAAGTTACGGCCTTCATTTTTTCAAATTTGCTTAATTTTACACTTTTCCTATAGGTCCATTTGACTTTAGAGGCCAACTTCAAACATCTGTAGAATAAAATTTAGGGTAAACCAAGAAAAACATTTATGTTGTCCCTAATAATACATATGACTAGGATTACTCATCAACTTCAATGTCTTTGATTTGATGCTCTATTCACCTTTTATAAAATTCATAAATTTACTACTTTTAATCTTTTTCACTTTATCCAAAGTTAGAAATTTTTATTAGTTTTATAACACCTCAAACTAATAGCACAATGAAACATTTCCATTTTAATTAATCATGGTATCACCTCTAATAAATTCTGTAAATTATTTGATGTCTCAAGTGAGACAAGAAGAGTCAAGGGGGCTTCCCCCCTTGTGGTTTCCATGCGCCACACTAGGGCAGTGCCCTCAATTTTTTTGCAATTATTTTCATTTCACACAATTTGGTCCATAAATATTTCAGCGTCATGTAGTGCCTCTTCCATGTCATCAAAACTCATCTAGCATTACAGGTCATTGCTATGATTCGATGTCAAATCTATACCATTGGAGGCTCTCCCCTACCCTCTTTCAGCATCAATATCCGTCTTTTGGAAGGTTTAAACTTTCCTTGTGGCTGCTATAGTGGACTACATCTTCAAATGCGTGAATGGTCCAGATCACCCGATCAAACTTGGTGATCTAATCCTAGTCGTTTGCAGGAATACCCCTTAGAATATTGTATGATCAACTCTCTATCCATGAACGATCTTAATCTGTCGATCAAAATTGTGTGATAAAAGTTTAGTCATTAACGGTAGGATTACACTTGTTACCCTTCAATTATTTTTACTCATGCGAATGGCTTAGATCTAACCATGAGATTTGTTGGATCAATCCTTGCCATGCACAACAGGACCCCATAGATTAAACCTTGAGCAAATTGATTTTGTGTGAATGACTCATATTTAAAGTTCCAACTTCTACGATATTATATGCTTCATTTGTATCATGACCCCTTGTATTAAGGTACGTGCACTTCCATCTGTGCAAATGGTCATGATCAACTTATTGAACTTGTAGGAAGCAATCATAACCATTAGTAGTAGGCCATGATCTACCTAATCAATTTGGATTCCAACAAAGAATTTGACCATGCCACTTGTGCATATGTTTCGATATGATCGGTCCACTTTGCACCTCCTTCTCCATGTCACACCTTGTCCATGTGGCACGGTTTGGGCCCACTTCAATTTTTTTTCCAAAATTTTTGGATTTCATAGTTATGTGAACTTTTAATTTGACATTAGGGGGATTATTGGAAAACTAATCAACTTGGACTTTTCCCCCCAATTTGGAATTTCTATGTCATGGAACAAACTAAAAAGTTTCCACTAATAACTCGACAATTCCAAACTTTTTCCCAATTTCCCTCAAGCATTCTACCTCTCCTACTGGTAGACCACAAATCTAGCCCATGACTTGGTTAGGATACCATTTAACTATTAAAACCATGAGTTTTCCATATAAGTATTTATTCAAACACTTCATTTGGAAACTTTGTTTTTTGCATGTAAGTATGGATTCTGACCCAGACAACCCTGGTGCTACAACCTAGAACTTTGATACCACTTTGTAATGTCCCCATCCATTATTCCAAACACCAGAGAGGGACATGAGTGCATTATGGGCTTCTAAATTTCTCCTAATGTCCATATTATGAATTTATAAACAAATGTGTGTGTATATGCATACATAAAAACACAATGGACATAACTCTATCCACACACACACACAACACATGCATTTACAATAATAATTATCACATGCATAATAATAAAATCATTGCACATCAAGTACAAAGAGAATACTTATCTCTAAACAAAGAAGATCCAAGAAACTAGCTGTGTAAGATCAATTTTCCACCCAACCATGTGCACTTTGTCCAACATATACTCTTCCTACTGAGAGGCCACCCCCAAGATGGGCTATGAGGCCACCATGCTAAAGGAAACACCTACATGCTTCTCTATCTGAGTCCACAACGCATTTTTCTCTCTATTCTTAGACAATTTCTCATACATATATCTACAATATTCTCACTTATTCATCATAGATTTGGATCCAACAATACCTACCCTACACAACACCCTTTTCGGATCTAGTATCCTCTTCATCGATACATGATTCCCTCGGGCGATCCCTCTTGTCAGGTGCTTACTAGTGTGTGCATGGAAGGAGTCCAGCCTGCAATATGTTGTGGGAGAACCACCTATATCATTAATTCATGGCTTGCTGAGCATGCAAAAGTAGCAGAACTTAATAGGTAAGGGTTCCTCGCCTTCCCAACCTCAATGCTCACCTACATCCATCTCTTTTCCCTTCAAATCCATGGCTGTGGTTCCAAATTTGAATTGATTGATTACACATAGTATGATAATTGATAATGGTATGAACAACATGAAGGAGGACTCTATGTAGTGTAGAAATATGCATGATAATAGGAAAATGAGTGAATGAATCCAAAAGATAGGAGGGAATATTGGTGACAAGATAATTAACATAACTTCTAATCATAGAAGAAAGGGACCATTACAAAGGCCATAGAAGGATATTCTTCCCATGATTCCATAAATACATGAGAGGAATTTCCCCACTAACCTCGTACATGCATTTAATGATTGGATTTAATAGTCAAAACAAAGTAATTTGCTCATGTTAAGAACATGGCATCAATTAGATGAGTTCTAAGGTTGACATTTGGTAATACATGATTTAATATCCTGTAGGACCCCTTTACTCTTCCCCTCTAGTGGAATCTTATCCCCTCTAGTTCTCTTTAGATGTCCATGTTCAACCATTTAATTATGTTTCCAACATAATGTTTACATAGTTCTCGATTTAGTATGACAAGCCAACCATACTGTCCATATAGAAATATTTACATCATGCATGCATATCCATTCACTAGTCAATCCTTCCCCTTTATCTCCACACTAGGAATCCATACTAGCATACTTACAACATTTACATAATTTTGATTCAATACATTCCAAGCCAAAATTGGGGGTATTACACCTTTGAGACAAACTTGGAATATGAAACCAAAATCATAGCATGGGATTTGTATAATTGAGTCAATAAGGTTTTCATTGCTTCTTAATAAAATTAAGATGAATCATACCATGGGATCTCTATAGCTAAATCAATAAGATATTCCAAGAAATAGTGTGACCAACTACATTAGCATGAGAAGTAGATCCAACAATTTCTTATGCAATCAATTCCGTAGATGAATTGGTTGATATATAAGATCATGTCCAACAGAAATAGAACAAACACGAAAGCACAAGCTGAAATCATGTGAACAACCAATTCCCTTGTTAAGGAGGTGACATCTACATTTTAGAAAAGTGGTGCGACCACATTTCAATGGAATGAACAGCCAACTCCCTTGTTAAGGTGGTGACATCAGTATATTAGCAAGGTGGCACCATCACATGTACAAATCTCGCCATGCTGCGACATTGAAGGATGAGGTTTATATCTTATAAGGACATAGGCATTTTGAAGGATGTGTTATAACCTATGTCCAAAGATTTGGCCAAACACAAACATTTAATGTTCACTCGATCCATGAATTAAATTGCTATCTAGTGGACAATTCATAGATTCATTGTTATATAGTATCAATTCATAGGTGAAAAAATAATTGTTATCTACTAGACAATCTCAAACTTCCTCTTCTATTCATTTCTAGGTCAGAACCAGGTTAATCAAATATCTCTTTTCCAACTTGGGTAATTTATGTAGCAAGATATTCCTTTTTATGAGGAGCAACAACCCTCATCCTACTAAGGTTTCTTATACTCTAAGGGAATATTCATCTCCCACCACCATTAAGAGACATCATCCAATTCTAAATTAATATATATGGGCTGAATCAAACACTTGTTCCATGGGACAAAGACATACAACTAGTGGATTACAATGAAGACCCTAAAGATGTATTAAATGTTTTTGAATATGAGTCTACATTTTGTCAGAAGGAAGGGGACTTTAACAATCTTGGGATTTACTATTAGGATATTTAGACCGTTAGGAATTAGTTAACATTTACTTGGTCTAATTTTTCTTTAGGTAAAGTGTGCTTATTTACTATGCATTGATATGCATCTATACTTATGTAATCTGTCAGTCACAATATGTTGTATACATATAGTGATTTGACGATTCATATTCACCTCAACCTTAATGCCTATTAATATGTGGTTCAACACCTGATTGGCCTATGATCTCTATTTAAAGAGAATGTAGGTTCATTTTCTTGATGATTTATTGTTATAAAATCCTATGTAAATAAATTTTCCCTTTTGCATTAATATATTGCCTCAATGAGGTATTTTCCATGGTCATGGATTACTTACCTCTTTGAGGGATTTAACCATGCAAAACATTGGTGTGTTTATCTATCATATATTTGTGTGAGAAGTTTCTTAAGGTGTTCGACCTATATGGAAATAGCTTGTTTTAGTCAAACATGGTATCAAGACACTTATAAAGACCTACTCCCATTGTTGATTGAGATCTTGAATCGGTTTAGTTGCATGCATTAAAGGATTTCTAGATTTTTTTATTTATGTGCACTTCTAGACTAAGATAGGTGTTCCATTGTGTTTGGGTTGTTTATTTTAGTTGGAAACACTTTTCATTTCACTAGAAAAGGTTTTTGTTTTCCCAAGATATGGTCATTTTACGAGATCTAGAGGTATATTGTTTATATTTACAATTTTTTTAAAATCTTTCTCATATTATTCATATTTTAGCCTAGTTTTATGATGATGATGATGATGATTATGGTTAACGTCCAATGAGACCAAACTTTGTTCCATCAGACTTAAAGAGACTAATTAATTAATTTATTTTAAAATTATATTCCTATGCTCAAAGAGCTTGGTGAGAAGCATCCCTATCTCACTATAATTTTGACAAGTTAACAAGCTATGAAGGTTGGTATTGTAACAAAGATTATGAAACAGGGCACTCTAAGAGGAAGTGATTTTCATCTTCAATGTTCCTATTCTCACAAAGACGATAGGTTCTTTCCACCCATGGTGTTTTAGGAACTGTCCAACGACCTGTTTCACTATGGAACTCATGGGAGTTCGTTCTTATCTTGGATATATTAATTTTTTACTTTGAAATTGTTAAAACAGAGAGATCATTTTGATCTTCTAGAGTATGGTTGATGACCTCCTTATAATATCTTAATTTTCTTTTAGCCTCTAAATCTTTCTCACACCACAATTTCTCTTTAAACTTAGNGAAACGCAATATTTTCGTCAATCTCCCAATGGTTTAACCAGGCCCTGGTATCTTTATACCAACCTCGCTTGAGCCTTAGGTTATTTGGATGGAATTAAAGTATAGCTTAGGAATTCTACGGTCTCCCATGTTATTGATTTTGTTTTTGCACAATAGGAGCCTAGTCATAGCTAGGCTCTCAATAGGGGAAAGACCCACTTCTATAAGAATAATAGGATATGGCGTATTGCTTTTAATTTTAGGTTGCATGTTATAAAGCGCTTTTGAATTTTCTCAATATTTCTCCAGGATTATCAAGAGATGTTGCAACCCCAAACCTCACATCCATACAAGATGACAAGAGTGACTAAAGTTTCAAAGAGGAGCTTCTTTTTATCCCACATCACAAGGTTTGTTGCTTTACAATTATTTTCAAGACCAAAATAAGCTTTCCACCCTTCGTTAATCCTTTCCTTAATGCTATAGTTTCAGTTGAGCTTGTGATAAATATCAATTCCTAGGTACTTGTAATAAGACACTTTCTCCAATTTGTTATTGTCATACACAAAATTAGCGTAAGTGTCCTTCTTGGATTTGATAATCATAACTTTTGTTTTGTTAGTATTGACAGTCATACCCATGTTAGAGCAGAAATTTTTAAGAAGTCGTAGTTGCTTATCAAGATCAGATTGACCCCTAGCCAGAAGAACAATATTGTTAGCATAGAGAAGAAGGATGATGACTATTCTAGCCAAGAACGTGCCAGCACAACCTGCTTCTTCTAAACAACCTTCCAGCTTATTGATGTTAATGCCAAATAGGGTAGGGGAGAGGGGGAAACCTTGTTTAACTCTGATATTACACTTAATATCTCTCGACCACCCCTCGTTGCTTTTAACTTGGCAATTACATTCTTGTATAACCTTATTGCAACAACTCTCAAATCGAAAGGAACCTTTAGCTCTTCTAATCTATTCCATTGGTTATTTATAGGTATTCTATCGAAAGTCTTTATAATGTCCAAAAATCCACAAAAGAGATTGGATTTATCATTACGACATTCCTCCACAATGATCCTAAGGGTAACGAGGTGATTTGTTGTTGAGTGCTGTCTTATAAAACCCGCTTGGCCTTTATCCTGCTTACCCTCAATTTCAATCCATGTGCTGATCTTCTTTTCCAAAATAATACCATATAACTTGGATAAAAGGGGGCTAATCATAATTGTTCGATAATTAAAGGGGTTATTTGTATCCCCACTTTTAAAAATAGGGATAATGAGGCTCTGAGTCCAAAGTTTAGGGAACCCTTGCTTGACTGCTTGATTGAAAAGTTTGTGGATGTGAGGGATGAGGACATGACCTCCAATTTGTAAGATTTCAGCCTGGTAACCTTCAATGTCATTAGCTTTTCCATTTTCCAGACGCTTAACCCCAAAATATATGTCTTCTAAAAGAGAAAACTTCTACCGTTGTGAGTAGGGTTTCAAATTTGTCAATGACATTCGGGGATTCATAAAGCTTTTTAAGATAGGAATTCCAGTCGTGTAAAGTAATTCTATTATTATCTTTAGTTTTTCTAGTTAGAATGTGCCTCCAGAATTTCTTAGGATGCCACCCTAGAGAGGTGTAAGAGATTTTCTTGTCTCTTATGAATATATTGCATTTTTTTTCTTTTAGTTAGAGATTTGTATATTTTTATCTTGTCAATTTTAAGAGACTCATCAAGTGCTTTCTTAATTTCTTTCCTTGCGTTTTTACAATCTTTATCATACCAAGGGTTGCTTTTTCTTTTCTTTTAATACTTGAGACTTCAATTGAGAACTTGTTAATAGAATGTGAGAGGGTTGTAGTAAAATTATGATAGAGGTCTTCTATGTTGTCTATATTTGATAAAGGGAGCAAATTAGTTTTTAAATCATTTAGATCAGTTTTATTTCTATCAAATGTCAAGTTATTTTGGATATAAGGATCATCTTCTATGGGATCTTTATGCATGACAAAATTGAGAGTCACACTTAAAGGTCTATGATCTAAGTCAGGCTCGTGGTCCTTTAAGATGTCAAAATTTATTATTTCATTGTATAAAGGGATATCAAAAATAACATAGTCTACCACGCTACTACCAATCCCATGGATACAGGTCATCTAGCTAGAATTGGACCACTTATTTAGACCGTTGCAAATTATGATATCTTGAGCACTACAGATCTTGACTAGCTCAGACCCAAACAAAATTTCCCCTATATCTTTAGAGCTTATGTTGTACCTGCTAACTAGAGTAAGGTCTTCATCTAACCAAAGAGGATTAGGGTTGGAATAATTTCTTAGAAGAATAGCTTGGTTGCTTGAAGTACGAGCATTAAAATCACCCATTAACAGGATATTACCTTCATTACTTAGGCTTTAAATATCATTCTCTAAACCATTGTAAGGACAATTTTTATCTAAATTGTTTGTCTTATAGACGTTAGAATTAATAGGGAAAAAATAATAGATTTCTACGTAGGTTTTTTTATCATTAATGTCAGTAATCTCTATCCAAATATACTGGTTGTAAGGGTCAATTTTATAAATCCTAGCATGGGGGGAGATGTTCTTCCTAATGTAACAAGCTATACCCCCAATGCCTCTACGATAGGATCGTTTGTTCCATATTGACCAAAGTACAAAGCCATGTATGGTAGGGACCTTAGGTTCTTCATGCTCCCAAGTTTCAACTAACAAAATAATATCAACTTCATTCGAGATCCAACTTAGCTTGGTGCCTTTGTTCCAAGGGAAGCCTTGACAGTTCCAAGAAATAATCCGGAGCATGTTGAATTGCTATTTATTACTATCTTTTTTGTTTCTATCTCTAATAACGACTTTTCTATTTCTGATTATTTCCCATTTTCCTTCCTTCCTAGCTTCTTTTACCTTTTGAACCTCCTTTCTTAATTTTGCTTGATCTTCTAGAATGAGATCTTCATTTATAAATAGTCTGATACCTTTTAGACTTGAGGTTTTACTAAGTATGTCATATTTATGGTCAGTAGAGCTCACCTTTCTCCGGATCAACCTTCCTTTATTCTTGGTTAATTTCCCCAACCTTGTCGCTTCTGTGAGACATGTTGTTTCAATTTGTAATCTATTATGTAATTATGTTTGGGCTATGGATAATGTATCATCGTCTACCTCCTCTTTCAAACTGAAGATTATAAGGTTCAAGGCCCTTTTGTTACGCTCATGGTCTAATTCTATCATTTTTTTCATTTCTTCTTTAATGGGTTTGATGTCTAATTTACCTGCCACACTATTTAGGGTGAGATTGTTATTAACTTTTGCTTCTAGATCTTTAATCATTTCCTTCATTTTAAGAATTTCTAAGGTCTCAGTGTCTCCTTGTTGGGATGTTTGGTTCTTATCTTGGCTTTGTTTTTCAATTATCTGTAATCTAATCTCCATTGTCTCCATTTTATTCTCCAGTAGTTTTATTTTATTTTCTATTTGTTTTTGGATCTTGTCTTCAAGAGATGTAAATTTATTTTCCAGCATGGCTTCTAACTCTATTTGTAATTTAACTTCTCTTTCTTCTCTACGCTTCTCTAAAGACTCTATATACTCATAAAGACTATTTTGAGTAATTGTGCTAGGTCTACCTTTGACAATCTTTGGTAGATGTGGTGAATTATTCATGCTTGTGAAACAAAAAGAAATATATATGAAAAAAAATAAGTAATGTTTGCACCTGATACAACCATTCCAGACGCTTTCCAACCCTTAGATCCTCCGATGAAAGTCACGGCAGCTCAAAAGAGCCTGGAACCACAGTTCTAATAATGTGCACTGTATAGATATGTGTCACCCGACTAAGCACTGCAGTTCTGAATAAAAATATATCGCTAGGCGAACATAAAGTGGACAAGTTCCCTAGCTCTATTTCCATACTGATATCACTTGAATCCTTTAGATATGGCAGTTTAGATATTGCAAAGATCGCTAAGCCCTTCATAGATCGCAGTTTCAAACCCTTCAAAGGAGATCACATAGATCGTCAAACCCTTCAAAGATTGCAATTTTAATAAATCTCAAAGATCAGTTTCAAGATTCATAGAGATCGCTAAGCCCTTGAGAACGCAGTTTCAAAGATCGCAGTTTATAAATGCTTTAGATCGCAAAAATCGCTAAACCTTTGATATTGTAGTTTTAGAGATCGCTATCAGAGATCTCTAAAGGTCCTCAGAGATCCAGAGATCCACAAATGCAGAGATCACTAAAGGTCTTCGGATATCCAGAGATTCATATATAAATAAATACAAGCTTGGGATGTGCCAAAGGTCCTCGGAGATCACATTTTTCAGAGATCGCTGCTACACTGTGCTGCTACAACCATTGCTACACCTTGAGATCATTTCAAGCATGCAAGATAACATATGAAGAAAGCTCATAGAAAAATTTGTGGCGCTCAGTCCCATCGCTGCAAAACCCTTGAAACCTTGAGTTTCAGAGATGGTCCTCGGAGATCGCAGTTTCCGCTAAAGGTCCTCAGAGATCCAGAGATCCACAAATGCAGAGATCACTAAAGGTATTTGGAGATCCAGAGATCCACAAATGCAAGTGAACCCTTGCTACACCTTAATATTGTTGTAGTTTCAGGCATGCAAGATAGCATATGAAGATAAAATCTCACAGAAAGACCTATGGTGCTCAGTCCCGTTGCTGCAAAACCCTTGAACCCTTGATTTTTAGAGATGATCCTTGGAGATCACAGTTTTCACTAAAGGTCCTCGAGATCCAGAGATCCACAAATGTAGAGATCGCTAAAGGTCTTTGGAGATCCATAGATCCACAAATGCAAGTAAGCCATTGCTACACCTTTAGATCGATGCAATTTCAGGCATGCAAGATAGCATATGAAGATAAAAGCTCACAGAAAAACCTGTGGCGCTCAGTCCCATGACTGCAAAACCCTTGAACCCTTGAGTTTCAGAGATGATCCTTGGATATCGCAGTTTTCACTAAAGGTCCTCGGAGATCTTTGTTTGAGATATTTTGTCTGTGTATTCTCTTATCCATGCACCCTATGTGAATTCACCAAATCAAGAACATAACAGAAGGGGATTTCTTGACTACATATGATCTTTGTCATGCACCTTGTGTTAAATTAGTAAACCAAAAACAATGATAAAACTTGCATTTTATGGGTAATCTAACCATGGTCTATCCTCATATTTGAGAACTTTTAGTTTTGGAAAAGTGTCTTGCATGCCAAAAACAAGGTTTTTTGGTTAGGAAACTCTCCAACAACACCACCCCTATTCTCCTTCATAATATTACTAAACATTTTGTTTAAATCACTTAGTTGAAATTTATTTTTTTAAGTAACAGGTATGGGGTTAAAAGTCCATCCTTTTTTTAGTTTTTGAAAAAGTTCATGCAAGTTCAAATTATAAAATAACATTATTCTAGAAGTTCTTCCCACTGGTTTTTAAAAAGTGTGTCACTTATTCTTAAAAGCAACTTATTTATAAAAGTGAGTTGATAGGTAAAGTTAATAAAAGGGGAAAATATTTATTACACTGAGCACCCATCACCATGTTTTTCAATATCACCCTGTCGTGTGGCTCATTGGTTCCTTTTCTAGTATTTAAAAAAAAATGCGTAACTTTGACATCCAAAGCCCATTTTTACAAGCTTAAGGAATGTGACACATAGAAGGAGAAGTAATTTACACAATTGTTGGATTGAAATCATGAACCTATGTTTAATTATCTTGAATTTTGACACTTGTGTTGAGAAAATTTCCCTTATAAGCAAAATGAAATGCCCATCTTAATATTTCTAACTTATTAGATCCCATGAATATATTTAAAAATGTTTCATATCCTTTGTAAACCCACATATCATAAAAAAATGACACATTGGTTATTAGGATAGATCTTATTTCTTCATATGGTAAAAAGAAACATTGGCCAAGAAAAGAAATTAAAGGAGTGGTTGGTCCCTCTTGGTCCTTTCATGAAAGTGATGGCCCATGGTTTTTGAAGAAAGATGACCTTTCTCTGGTGAATGAAGTTATATTGGGTATGAAAGTGTCTTACTTTTACATGTCAACTCTATGACTAATATAGGTGGATACTTCTAGACACCCACCTGTTCCATCGAGTTACAATGGTTCTCCATCCTATTGGCAATTTTATATGATTTTTTGGGTCCTAAACTTTTGAGGCCATTTTGAGGCACTAAATGATGTTTTTCGGCTAATCGAGGGGTCTAAGGTTGCCATGGCATGCCCTAGCCCCATTTGAAAGTTGTAATTCTTAGTTAGTTCTTTCCAACAAGTTGTAGTGCTCCCTAAATGAATATTTGCACCCTAGGAAGATGGTGTATGAATTATCCACCTTGGGGCCCACAAATCCTTTTGGAGCTTCATCTCCTTGAGTTAGGTTTTTGTATGTATAGGATTTATGCCTCTTTATTCTTATGATGAAAGAGCATTTTTCAGTGTCATTGTAATCATACCTTGTAAATGAGCATAGCCGAGACATCTCTCTTTAGAGATAGGCTACCACCATTTGATCTAGGTTGTATCACTTTATTGTTTACAATGTTTTCCATTCCATTCACTAATAAAATTTTGGGTTTATTGTACTACTATGCTTTCTACATAACATTTGTTTCCATTTTATATTGTTTCCTTCATTTCATTCTCCAATTAATCTAGATTAGTGGTATCCGAGAAATCTTCTCTTGTTGTTTCTCAATGCATGTCCCCAATGAGATTTAGAGATTGAGAGTTGGGTCTTGAACTAGGGAGTTTGGGGACATCAAATCTCATCAAATTAAGAAATCTCACATGGAGAGAAATAAAAGAGATATTACAACACATGACATCCTATTAAATTGTTGCTAGCAAAATCACTCATGTGACAAAGGGACAAGATGATGGATAATTTTTCCCATATCCTTCAATGAAAGTCAGTGGCAACAATAGAGGCACCTTCAACAAGTAGCCATTTTAGAGGTTCAAATCCATTTGAGTACAAGTCAAATTTGGAATTCCCTTATTTGAAGGCTAGATATATGCATATGATTTGCAGAAATTGTCATGTCCCCATCCAAATAAAACTACTAGCAAACAATGTTTCTCCAACCTACTAGTTCCCTAGGTTGAGGTGGATGCATAAAATTTTGTAATAATAAGGGAGTTATGAGACCCAAAAGGAACTTAGTTTACCATATGCACATTAATTTGGGTCACATTTATAATAAATGTTAATAAAATAAGGTGGCATTGGTTCATGGAGACACTTGGAGGCTCATGGAGTCCTTGGGTGGATAGATTCCCCCGGCACTTGGCATGACCTTCGTACAAAATTTGAATCCATGGGGAATGTAACATTCTTGGGGGGTTATGTGGCATCAAATAGCATATCATGAGACAAGGAATTTTAACTAGTAAAGGGTAGTAACTCTCATGGAAGAGGAAGAGACTAAGAAGATAATGTGTGCCCTTTGAAGGAGATTCCATGCACTCTATGGCAACTAGTGATGAAATATTCTATGAAAAATATGACAAATTCAGACCTGATTGCATACCTATGAAAAATTTTACATGACAAGGATAAAAATCGCCACCAAGAGGGCACATTTTGGAGTTAGAGGTAGCCATTCAAATTGGGTAAAGAATTGGAGCACGAGGAAGAGGACAAGTGTCATAAGAGTTACTAAACCACTAAGATGAGTTGGAGGAAGCCTATGGAGGGAAATTAGACCTTAGGAGGACTCATAAATTTAAAAAAAGGATGTCATGAGGATGGATAATGGATTTTCATCATTTGTTAATTTTCCTTTGGCATTTGGAGATATTTTGCTTGTCCATTGCATGGTAAGTGTTCACTCTCCCTGCTTGTATACAAATTTCGAGGGAGTTGAATTCCTTTCCAAGTTGGTGGGTGGAGAGGCCATTCAAACCTATCATTTGGAGCTGAATGAGTTTTTTTTTTTTTTTTTCAGTTTGAATGTTCTTACAGTTTGATATTCCATCTATATCCCCCTTCTCTCATTCCTACTTCACCATTCCCTGGACTGGTGCTTACGCTTGGATAAGTATATTTTATTCAAAAAATTGGGTATATCATGTATGGATCTATACTCTCATGTCCATATACTCTGTAACTTGAAATTTAAGTAATCCATATGTGAAGAGCTTGCATTCCCATGCTATTAAACCACTAGTTTTCATGTATTTGGTTTCCATTTTAATAGAGTTATATAACAGATCTGTATGAAGGAATTTATATGATGTTTAATGTTGTTGGGTAATAAATTTTTATGTTGTATATGGTCTCTATTTATCATTCCTGTAATGTCCCAATTCGAAAATTCCCAACAAAGGCAGAATTTTGGAAAATTTGTCTTGACTAGTTTTAACTCTTGGGGATTTGAATGGCTCAAGAAGGTCTCGAATTTGGTAGGGACTGATGTGGGGAGTATTATGACTCTTCAATTGAATCTATTATATTTTTATGACATTTAATAGACATCTAAAACTTAATTTGAGCATGATGGAAAAAATGGTAAAATTACTAGCAATTTATGATGCAATTCCCCTAGGGTATGGGCTGAAATGAATCTCCAACTCCTATGCAACCCTCCAAAATTTCAGAACAGAATATGGGGACTATAATTATACTTAATTTACTTTCATTTGGTATCGTTAATAATTCTGCAACTTAGGTTTCTTCACCCCTGACGACATTTTCGAAACATCTTTCACTTGGGGTCTTGGGTCTGAGACAAACAACATTGCCGAAGCATTAGCCCTATGGAAAGGATTGGTAATTTCCAAGAACAAGGGAATTACTAAGGTCATTTTGTTGGGAAATTCAAGGATTTTGATCCAAGCAATCGCAGAATGATATCTCCCTAACAATTTACAGCTCAAGCAAATTTTATCTAAGATTCGATGCCTAGCCCGTTCTTTCCACAAAATTGAATTTTTTCATGTGTTGAGAGCGCAAAATAAGGAGGCGGATCTAGCAGAAAATATTGGGTCCATGCTAAGCCCTGGATCCCTCCAAATCAACAAGAACCTCGTTTTTTGTCCTCTTCCATAGGACCGAGGTTGGATCATGGTGACGTGGGCGTGCTTGATGCGTGTGGGGTCGTCATGCGTAGGGCAAGAAACATCATTACAATGCTTGGGAAAGGAATTGACGTGTGGGGGTCACATGCCACCTCATGGGAATACTTAGAAATACATTGGAGAGTTAATAAAATAGGTACATGGGGTGCTCAGTGCAGGCAAAACGGAGGGAGGAGGTCTTGTCGATCTGTCAAGAGGTTGGAAAGTTATGTGCACATTAATGGAGACTATGATTATAAAAGGTGCTATAGTGACTTCGAGCATGGGACACAGTGTTATAATATTCAAAAAATTGAAAGGAAGAGACATCGTCATCTGGTTGGTCTGCATGCAATTCGAGTCTATGTTTCGCATTCGCCCCAAAACAAAGCTACAAGAGATTGTTTCTATGGCTAACGTTGAGTCGATGGGTTCGTCCATGCCGCCTCTTGGTGAATTCGATGCTCAGGAGGAAGTGGTGAGGGATATTGGTGATTTCGGCACTCAGGAGGATGTGGTGAAGCTCAAATAAATAGTGGACATCATTGATACCGAAGGTGGTAGAAGAATGGGCAATGTGGAAGTAAATTTGGCCTTCCTGAGAAAAGAACTCAAGCGCAACATCAGAAATTCTGAATTGGCAAATCTCAAGAAAAATGCGAGCAATTCAGGTTCCTCTTCCCGCTCCTTTGGGAAATCCGCATAGCTTGTGGTTTTATTTTCTGCAGGTGTCTGAATCGTCCGGTCTCGTTTGATGCTCATATGTTCTTTCCTATCTGTTACTTTGTAAAACATTGTGGTCTCTATAGGCTTCTATTAGATTAATCTCATGTTACTTACTATCTCTAGCAGTGTCTCTACGACCCATCAATGGGTGTTTTGGACCTTCTTTGTTGCTTTCATAAGGGCACTAGTAAAATCAACTTGGGTTGTTGACTTGCTTTGTCGCTTCCACAAGGGAATTTTTGTATACTGAGGTAGTTTCTATGGTTATACCATCTTAATATATTATAACCATTTGTGTCTAAAAAAATTAGTTCTGTAACTTAGGATTAAATCTTCATATTTGAATGCATAATTTTAGTGATATTTGCTTAAGAAAAATGACACATAAAAGCTCAACTTCGACTCATAAATGGTGCATTTAATGGTTCAGAACAGAGAAATATGAATTTATACCATTGAAATCATTTCAGTGGCTCACTAACAACATATAACATTGACCCAAGTCGCAAGACATATTATATATACAATCTCCATTAAAAGGGAAAATCATCACATGGAAACTAGTCATGATAAAGCTTGGAAATGTGGACATTTTCAGATGTATTTATTTTGATTACGAATTACAAAGAAGATGAGAGACATATTATAGAGCCATGAATAAGTCACCCATGCTTGGGAATCAAGTGAACTCAATGGGGCGCAACCACCCGGTTCACACAATTGCGTCTTCATAGAAAAACATGGAAATATAGAAGTGGAAATTGAGAGAATGGGAAGAGAGATGGGTCATGAACAGTAGAAGCCTCCTATATGCATAAAAACACTCCATGAATATCCCAATGAGAGGTATAAATGGCATCTCACATGGACAACTTGTTGGCTAAATTTTTCATTGATGACAACACATTAATGACAAAGGTCAAAGTGATGTTGTGGCAAGGTCAAGGTCAATTTACATGGCTGGAAAGATGGCTTGATGGAATAGAAAAACTAGACACAGTGTTGAACATTTGAACACCTAATGAGCCAATTGACCCATTCTATGGTCAATTGGAGATGGCCCTTGTTAGCACTAAATTTATTTTTGTCAGAATTGGTCTTATTGCCTTCAAAATTTTAAGTTTTCATGGGTGATTGAGTTGGTTTCCAAAGTTTTCTCATTAAGTTATTTCCAAGTTGGCAAAGAAGCGAAGTTAAAGGAATTTTAGGTAAAAAGAGAAATAAGTTTTTCACAAGTGGGGCAAAAAGTTTTATTAACTTTTGAATGAAATTTATAAAATGGGTTTTATAAACTTATTATTTTATTTATATTCAAATGTATATAGTTTTGGATATTTTTCCAAAATCAAAAAAGTCGCCTCTTATTCACCAAACCAAGTCGTAATGAAGGTTTAAGCGCTAAACAAGATCTATTACCTTTCTTAAGGTATAATAAAACCACTAGCACATATAATAATCCAACGGCTAATGTAAAAAGTGAAAACTCATCAACGGGTATTAGTGTTTCCGGAGACTAAAGTTGTGAGGTGGTTAAATTGGAAAGGTGGTAGTGGAATTTAAACCACTTTCCACGTGGTAACTTTTGGTGAATTCCGCTGAGGAAAGCGGTAAAGAAAAAACAACTTAATGGAGGCTCTGGAATATACCATTATATAAAGGTAAAGTTGACTTGGTTTTTAAAAATCATTCCATTTGTGTGTTGTGGGTGAAAGGAAGGAGACAGTCTGCCATATTTCCAAAGTCAACTTTTACGTGTTTACAATCACAGGGAAAATGGCGGAGATAAAGAGTCTGATCAAGGAGTTGGAAATTGGTTTTAATAGAGCAAGAAAAGGAAAGCCACCACTCAACAATGTAGAAGGGAATCCCAAAAAGAAAATCAGCCCAGAAGTGTTGCAAAAATATACACAATGGGAACATTCGTGAAGGTATTGGTATGTGTTTAAAGTCTTACAAACAAAATTTACAGTGGAGAGTGTGCCAAAGCTTGGGATTATTCAAGTGTTTGGAGGCACTATTAACAAATATGGCTACCTTGATCAATCAATTCATGGGATTTCTCTTAAAATAGATGATCTTACAAGTACATATGCTATATGTTCTTTGTTTATGAATTACAGTTAAACAATTCAAGGTTTAGAAGCAACATAGCACATTTTTTCTAAAAATGACTGTTTTAGTCATTTTATTCAGAGACCTGTTTCCAGCAAAAAAAGAAGAATTTTCAAAAACTGAAAGGGTTTTTTCATCATAACATTATGAGATACAATAACCATTAGAGAGAATTTGAGGTCAAAAATGGGCCTCCTAAGAGATGTACTACACAAATATAAGATATATTAAAATATTATGAGTTAGGGGTTTTATGGGGTAGGTATATATGACAACTCACCTCCTACACTACTTTTTATGCTCAATATAAATAACCATGGTTGAGTTACTTTTCTAAATTGACTATAAATAAATTTAATAAAATAACTCTACAATGATGTGACTAAGATTCATTGTAAATTCCCAAAAATTTATTGTCCTTTAGCATTTGTTTGTCTTGAACTTGTAAATAAAATTAAACAAAAATTAATTTAATTTATATGCATAACTAACATATTTTTTCATATAAATATCATTCATGAATTTAATTTATTTTAAAAGTACAAGATTATATGTGTGTGTGTGTGTGTGTGTGTTAGTTTGACATTATGATATTAAATACAATTGAGTGAATATATAATTTAAAATTAAAAAACATGAAAATGACAATATATTATTTTATAAAAAAATGTGAAAAGACATTTTTATGAATTATGAGTACTTTACTTGAAAATGACAATAATATTATTTAATGAGAAAGTGAATTGTGAGTACTTTACTTGAAAATAACAATAATATTATTTTATGAGAAAATGTGAAATGACTTTTAATATGAGTACTTCACTTTATGACTTAAAAGTACTTGTCACACTACCTTGGTAAACTATGGGTTTTCATCCACCATAGAAAATGTGACAAATAAGCATTCTTAACTCATGCAATGCCACCTCAACCATGGGGGATGATGTCATCTACTAGAATGTAATTGGTTGATTTTTATAGTACATTTTGGTCCTTTTCAGGCCCATTTTTTACCTCAAATTCTCTCTAATGCTCTCTCAGTTTTTACTCAGGTGCTACAGATTGGGATAATCGAAGTCATCTTCAGAGGAAAAATGTTCAGATTTCAAAATGACTGTTCTAGTCATCAAATTAAAATAATTTCTTACATCAAATGAAGATGAATTTTGAGAAAGTGAGAGAGGATTTTATTCACAACATACCTATCCACAATAACCTCTTTCATTTTTCACATAGGTTCTATGGTGTAGGAGAAACAAATTCAGTTTTACACGCCAGTTTTCATGTTTTCCAAAGGACTATTTCAGCCACCAAATTCAAAGAATTGTTTCAGATGAATGGAATTTAATTTTACAAAACTAAGAGAGATTTATATTCCTAAAAGGCCTATAGTCAAAAAAATCCTTCAGTTTTTACACATTAATCACAGGTTGGGAGAATTTAAAAGACCTTCACGAGTTATTTTTCCAGAAATCTACAATTTTATTATCTGAGTCATCAGTTTCAAAGGCAGATTCCGAGGAGCTTGAGATTATTTTGAAGAAAATAAGACATGGGTTTTCTAGGTAACAAGTCCATTTACAAAAACCTCTCCCAGATTTCATACAACTATCACCATTAGATATATGAAGGAGAAACTTTGTTGTAACTATTTCTATTTTTAGAGTTTAGTTAGGTTTTGAATTCAAGGTTAGGTAGAGGTTATTCTTCTATAAATTAAAATTTAATTGATAGTTTTTGGGGGGATTTTTAAGAGCAGAGAGGCTCTACATTGTAATGGCTTCAAGTTTTCAGTAGATGAATGAAGTTTGCAAGGGATGAATGTAAAACCTTTTTCATGTCAGAGATTCTTGTGCCATCTTTTTTCTTCAGTAAGTAATTTCTTTATGTGACTGTTTATCCTATTTCCCACTCCATTTTGTATTTTCCTTCATGCTTGAGCATTAGTTTTTATGGGCTAGAATTCATCCTGCATGCTCTAGGTCCATTGTTCAAGCATTTTCAAAAATTTTTCTTCTAAAGTCTTGCAGAATTCACCCTAGTTAGGTGCTCTATTTGATGGGATGTCTCCCTTTGTCTACTAATCAACCTGCTAATACCTCAAGATCGAGGAAATGGTGCCTACCTTGCCTCTGTTCATAAACCTTCAACACCTTACCTCCTACAACCTATTTCAGATCTAATTGTTGACTCCATTGCCCAATGGTCTCCTCCATGACTGTCTTACCAAGTCTTTTAAAACAAACTTGTCTTATTTGTCGCATCAGAAATCTGACCTTCTGATTGTCTTTGATTGAATATCTTGAGTATAAAAACTTTGTAAATAGTGAGAGATCCCTCTCTGACTATATTAGGTCAAAAATACATTCGTTTTTTGATGTTACCTTGGGATTTACCTTTCACAACCTGGGTACATTCTGAGTGCTAACAAATTGGCACCGTTGTCGGGGACGAAGGTTCAAATCTTCCCTGGGTATGAACGACATAGTTTCATATTTGATTGTTGATGGTGAAGAAAAGTTAGATATCAGCAAGGTTGTGCATATTTCACCTAGCGACTCCATCTTCGAAGAATCCAGTTTTCAGAATTCCTATGGCGACTCCACTGTCAAAAGATTGTAAAGTTTGAAGAGTTGATTCAATATATTAATTTATCAAGATGAGTTCTTTGTCTGCAAGGTATGCTCCTATGAATCATGCTCACATTCCTGGTTTTCCAAATCGAATACCTGAAGTGGATTGGAAAACGGGTCTTCCAAAGTTTAAAGATGAAAAGAATGATGATGCTACCCTTCATTTGGTTAGATTTCATATGCATATACATAAGCTGGGAGTTAAATTGCATGAGGATTATTTAATGAAAATGTTCATGGCTACTTTAGAAGGAGATGCAAGGTCATGGTATGAAGTGTTACCATAAGAAAGTTTGTTTTCCCTTACTGATTTTCATACAATATTTCATGAACATTACAAAAACCAATACCCCTCCTTGTTGCTGGTTCAAGATTGTTATACGCATGTTAAAGGTTTCATTGGAGATTTGGAAAACATGTATAGTGATGATGATTTAATGGATGAAGAGCTTTTAGAAATTTTACATGAGAACTCATTTCAGAAAAAAGGAATACAAACTAAATGTCTTCACATTCAAGAGAACTCTCGGCAGTTAATAATTTCTTCCTCGATTGAAAGAGACATGAGCCAAAACTTTGATTCAACCAGTTACATTTATTTTCCTAAAGTAGATGATAATTTGCAGCAGCCTTGTCAATCTTTGTGTGACCAAGAAGGAAGTTGGGATGGTCAATCAAACCCTTCTTCATATTATTCAACCTCTGAAGTTTTGTTTCAAGATGAGGCTGCTTATTCCCAATCAGAAAATTTCTTTTTGCAGTAGAAATTTCCTCTAAGTTCTAATGCTTCTATGGGTGATTAAATAAAGAATTCTGATTCTAGAAATTTTCAGTCTTACAGTCCCTCCACATATTTATTTTCTGAAAATACAATTAAAGAGAAATCAAACCTTGGATTAGAATTGGAAAAAAGATATGAGCATGGAGATGATCAACCTAGTGATGCGAAAGAAGAGGGTTATACTCTTGATGGTTTTTCTAAAGATTACGATCAGCTTGTTAAAAATTATGTTAGTGATGGTTTTAAAGAAAATTTTAGTCTACTTATATATAATGAAAAGGAAGAGAAATCATGCCATCAATCTCAGTATGTGAAAGAACCAACAGTGTGCAATAAACAAAGGGATCACAAAGAAGGATATGAGGACTCTCAATGGGATGTTTCTTTAAATCTTTCCAATTCAGAAATGTTTTGTCAAGTAGACATCTTTCCGTTTAATTTTGTTGAAGAACAAAATGATATTCCTCTTGAAGTGCTTGAGAAGAATGGAGCTGTAAATGTAGAAATATTAAATGAAGTTGCTGATATATCATTGAAAAACAATCATGAGAATTCCTTTCAAAGCTCTTCTAAAGATCGATTTGACAGTATGCAAGAGGAGTTACTTTTTGGACAGCCTTGTCATGACAAACAGGTGATTGAGTATTTTGAAATTTGTCATGTTTTTTATGATCCAATAGCAGAATACATGGATACATTTTTCAAATGGAGTAGTTGGTTATATGTTTGCAGCAAAGGACAAATTTTTCATCATAACCTATTTCTATTTTGTTCTTATGTTCTAATTTCGATCAAGCATGAGGAAGAAATGGAATTATTCGATAAATTGCTTGATTGGCTTCATTGGAAGTCAGATTTTGCTTGATTGGGCATTTGTGCTTAGTTAAGTAGGATAGGTAGGCATGAATAAGCTCGACATGGTGAGCATTTCTTTCAGCAGTTTTCAGTTTGGTTTCAGTTTCAAGTGCAATTCAGTTACAGGTTACAAGTTGACAGAGTGGGATTTGTTTGCAAAATGGTGTCAGTTGATGGTTTAGTTCAAAATAGGTTGAGGATTTCAGAGAAAAATTAAGAGAAACCCAATGGATTTGGCACCTGGCCTACGGGGTTCTTTGCTACCTCGCAGGGAGGATAACATCCCTAGTTGGAGCCAGTTGTTAGCACTAAATTTATTTTTGTCGGAATTGGTCTTATTGCCTTCAAAATTTTAAGTTTTCATGGGTGATTGAGTTGGTTTACAAAGTTTTCTCATTAAGCTATTTCCAAGTTGGCAAAGAAGACAAGTTAAAGGAATTTTAGGTAAAAAGAGAAATAAGTTTTTCACAAGTGGGGCAAAAAGTTTTATTAACTTTTGAATGAAATTTATAAAATGGGTTTTATAAACTTATTATTTTATTTATATTCAAACGTATATAGTTTTGGATATTTTTTCCAAAGTAAAAAAAGCGGCCTCTTATTCACCAAACCAAATCTTAATGAAGGTTTAAGCGCTAAACAAGATCTATTACCTTTCTTAAGGTATAATCAAACCACTAGCACATATAATAATCCAACGACTAATGTAAAAAGTGAAAATTCATCAATGGGTATTAGTGTTTCCGGAGAGTAAAGTTGTGAGGTAGTTAAATTGGAAAGGTGGTAGCGGAATTTAAACCACTTTCCACGTGGTAACTTTTGGTGAATTCCGCTGAGGAAAGCGGTAAAGAAAAAAGAACTTAGTGGAGGATCCAGAATAGACCATTATATAAAGGTAAAGTTGACTTGGTTTTTAAAAATCATTTCATTTGTGTGCTGCGGGCGAAAGGAAGAAGACAGTCCACCGTATTTCCAAAGTCAACTTTTACGTGTTCACAATTACAGGGAAAATGGCGGAGATAAAGAGTCTGATCAAGGAGCTCGAAATTAGTTTTAATAGAGCAAGAAAAGGGAAGCCACCACTCAACAATGCAAAAGGGAAGCCCAAAAAGTGTAAATTTGAGCATATAGATCTGTAGACAAATACAATGCAAATACACAACTCACAAAGAAGATCTCACAATTTACTCAGCAATTGAAGAATGAAACAGTGCAAAAGGCTTGCAGCTGTGAATGCTTTCATTAATCAAAAAAGTAATCCGATGACAATTACAATGAAGTAAAATGGCTTTAATAGCCACAAGCAATTCGAATCCACATGAGAAAGTTCGAATTGATTAGACTGTACTTGACTGTAGATAACCAATACCTTGTCTAAATCACTATTGGAGGACTCAGTGGTTAACTGACCTTGTCTAAACCATAACCGGAGTTCATCAGAGCTCTAAAACACAACTAAAGTGTTACATTCAGTGTTGACTAAGGTTAACTGACTGTGGTAGGTGAGAAATGTGCCCCACATGTGTGCAGTCAAGTAAACCTAGTGCTAACTGAATGTAGAGGACTTTAACTGAATGTAACTGACTCCTAGCTTAACTTGACTAGTCATTAACTGAAGTGAACTGACCTTGGTTGGTTTCGGCACTCCCAGTGGCTTCCTAAATTGTAGGGATTGATCTAGGAGGCTCCTAAACTTATGCAATCAAGTGCAATAAGTGGCAGTGAGCCTCAATTAGTGTTCACCACACTTTAGTAATTGAAACATGTGCCCCAATTAGGTTAAGTGGACCCAATGGTGTTAATGACTATAAATAGAATGGATGGACTCCCAATTTAGACATGACTCCCAATTTAGACATATGACCAAATTTGGACAAGGGAGGATTAATAATCCTAACACCTCCCCTGAATGCTAACTTGGACAAACTGTGGGCCCTGGTAACTAAGACCATAGGTCACCCATTACATCAAGTAAAATAAAGTAACTGCTTAATACAAGGAGTCGGGGAAAAAACCACATGGTAAAAAATCCTTCCCTCTATCTAAGCAGGTAGAATAAGGTCTCAAGTTTGAAAAACTTGAAAATATGTTGCTGCAATCTTCATCTCTGTGAGGTAGTGAAGCAGCATGCATGGTGTGCTGTGCATAGGTATTCTGGGGCCTGGCATGTAGACTTCTCTTTCTTCTCCAAGAATGATGATGAGAGGAAGGAGGAAAGTAATCTTTGTCTCTTGCTGAATGAAGAGGTGTATGATCATATCCATTCTTCTGAATGTAGTAAGACTAAGCCCTTGCCATATTGCATCTTACAGGAAGTCTATTGCATCTCTCTGAAGGAGGTAAAATAGTATGACATAGCGCAAGAGGCTTTCCTTTCTGAGTGTCAGGTGAGTTTCCAGTCATCTTCCTAGCTTCCAGTTTGGAAGTAGGGACTAAATCTAGATCTAAGTCACCCTGAATCTCAATGTCATAAACTGATATAGATGGATCTGCAATACTAGTAGAAGCTGTAAAAGGAGTAGATGCAATGTTTTTACCTTCCTTTGTAGGTGGCTGCTGAGAGTGCACTGGTTCTGAAGGAGTCATGAAATGTGAGAACTCATATGCTTTTGAAGCATGATTTGCAGTGCCCTTTGCTATGATGCTCCCAGTAGAGATATATGTGATCTCTACTGAGTTAGGACCAAAGATCACTCGCTTTGGAGATCCAGTATGGGTCATCTGATAGACAGATAATAGGTTTGAAGCTAGGGAGGGAACAAATAGCACATCTTTGAACCTTCCATGTTCAAGTTGGATAGAGCCCTTCCCTTTTGTTTTGACTTCACTGTTATTGCCCATCTGAATACTAGGACCATCAAAGGACTGAAAAGAAGAGAATGATTCTATGGATGCAGCCATATGGTTGGAAGCTCCAGAATCAATGAGGAATACAGGCGCTAATGTGCAACAAGCATTCAGCGCATGTCCTTTCCTTTGGTATTCTTCTTCTTCTTCAGAGTCTTCCTTCCTTGCGCTAGCAGGTACAGAAATTTTGTGCTTTTTCAAGAGAAGAGCCATTTGATCAAGTTGTCTTCTCATACAGGAGCTTTCTGAATGGAAGCCCCTTCCACAGTAAGGGTAGAGGACCTTGCCTTTGCCATTCTTCTTGCTTCTCTTCGAACCTAAAGGTTCTTTTGACTGCTCAGACTCATCTCTTTGCTTCCCTTTGTCATTCGCTACCTTATCTCCTCTTGCAACTAGAACTAGATCTTTGGGAGATTGAATGATCCCCATTTGGATCAATTTATCATTCTCAGAAATAAGAGATTGGATGAAAGCATTAAGAGTGGGCATCTTCCAATTTGGAGTAGTGAGGCTTACTGTTTGGAAGGTGGATACAAAGACCAAGTAGTCTGCATTGAGCTTTGTGAGAATGGCAAGGATGAGCTGATATTCATCCTTCTTTACTTTGCATTGCTTCAACTGATATATCAGGTTCTTGAACTTTGAGAAGAATTCATTTAGATATTTGAAATTAGATGGATTGAGAGTAATCATATCATTGTCTAGCTGATGGATCCTCATCTCATCATGCTTATCAAATAAGGAAGAAAGCTTGTCCCAAGCCACCTTGGGAGTGTCCAAGTCTTGGATGTGAAATCGAAGATCTCTAGAGACTAAGGAGAGAATGAGACCAATGGCTTCATCAAGCCTGTTCATGTACTTAGCTTTGTCTTTATCTGATTCTGGCTCTTCCTCTGTTTCTTCTATGAGTCTGAAGAGATGCTTGGTGTGGAGCAATACTGTCATGTCATCCTTCCACTAGTGATAGGTGAAGGGAGTGAGAAGCTCTATTTGATGAGCCATTTCGAATGTAATAGGAAGAACTGGGCTGCTATAGCGAATGCAGTGAGAAGAAAGGGCTGCTTGTAGCGAATGCTATAAGAGAAGCTGATAACCTGTCACACAATCAAACATACAAAGTAAGGTCGACAGTCTGCACTTTTGGAATTTCCTTCACACCCAGCATAGTTGATCAAGCAAGCTTGATCAACAATTTCTTAACTTGGGATATTAAGTGGTAAATTCTCCGCTTCTAGTGCAGTACTGGAAAAAAAATTGACCTGGCTGGAGATCTGAGGAGGAGAGGATTCTTGTCCACCGAGGCTTTAATACCATGTAAATTTGAGCATATAGATCTGTAGAAAAATACACAACTCACAAAGAAGATCTCACAATTTACTCAGCAATTGAAGAATGAAACAGTTCAAAAGGCTTGCAGCTGTGAATTCTTTCATTAATCAAAAAAGTAATCCGATGACAATTACAATGAAGTAAAATGGCTTTAATAGCCACAAGCAATTCGAATCCACATGAGGAAGTTCGAATTGATTAGACTCTACTTGACTGTAGGTAACCAAGACCTTGTCTAAATCACTATCGAAGGACTCAATGGTTAACTGACCTTGTCTAAACCATAATCGGAGTTCATCGGAGCTCTAAAACACAACTAAAGTGTTACATTCAGTGTTGACTAAGGTTAACTGACTGTGGTAGGTGAGAAATGTGCCCCACATGTGTGCATTCAAGTAAACCTAGCACTAAATAAATGTAGAGGACTTGAACTGAATGTAACTGACTCCTAACTTAGCTTGACTAGTCATTAACTGAAGTGAACTGACCTTGGTTGGTTTCAGCACTCCCAGTGGCTTCCTAAATTGTAGGGATTGATCTAGGAGGCTCCTAAACTTATGCAATCAAGTGCAATAAGTAGCAGTGAGCCTCAATTAGTGTTCCCCACACTTTAGTAACTAAAACATGTGCCCCAATTAGGTCAAGTGGACCCAATGGTGTTAATGACTATAAATAGACTGGATGGACTCCCGATTTCGACATGACTCCCAATTTAGACATATGACCAAATTTGGACAAGGGAGGATTAATAATCCTAACAAAAAGAACACTCGCCCAGAAGTGTTGCAGAAATATATACAGTGAGAACATTCGTGAAGGTATTGGTATGTGTTTAAAGTCTTACAAACAAAATTTGCAGTGGAGAGTGTGCCAAAGCTTGGGATTATTCAAGTGTTTGGAGGCACTATTAACAAATATGGCTACCTTGATCAATAAATTCGTGGGATTTCTCTTAAAATAGATGATCTTACAAGCATATATGCTATATTTTCTTTGTTTATGAATTACAGTTAAACAATTCAAGGTTTAGAAGTAACATAGTATATTTTTTCCGAAAATGACTGTTTTAGTCATTTTATTCAAAGACCTGTTTCCAGCAAACAAAGAATAATTTTCAAAAAAATAAAGAGGTTTTTCATCATAACATTATGATATACAATAAACTCACTCAGTGTTTACCCAGGTGCTACAAATTGGTAGAATCAAAGTCATCTTCAGAGGGAAAATGTTCAGATTTCAAAATGACTGTTCTAGTCATCAAATTAAAATAATTGTTTACATCAAATGAAGATGAATTTTGAGAAATTGCGAGAGGATTTTCTTCAAAACATACCTATCCACAATAAACTCTTTCATTTTTCACACAGGTGCTATGGTGTAGGATAAACAAATTCAGTTTTACAGGCCATTTTTCATGTTTTCCAAAGGACTATTTCAACCATCAAATTCAAAGAATTGTTTCAGACAAATGGAATTTAATTTTACAAAAATGAGAGAGGTTTGTATTCCTAATAGGACTATAGTAAAAAAAACTCATTCAATTTTTACACATTAATCACAGGTTGGGATATTTTAAAAGACCTTCACAAGTTATTTTTCCAGAAATCTACAATTTTATTATCTGAGTCATCAGTTTCAGAGGAAGATTCCAAGGAGATTGAGATGATTTTGAAGAAAATAAGACATGGGTTTTTTCAGGCACATGTCCATTTACAAAAAACTCTCCCATATTTCACACAACTATCACCATTAGAGATATGCAAGAGAAATTTTGTTGTAACTATTTCTATTTTTAGATTTCAGTTAGGTTTCGAATTCAAGGTTAGGTAGATGTTATTCTTCTATAAATTAAAATTTAATCGATAGTTTTAGGGGGGATTTTTAAGAGCAGAGAGGATCTACATTGTAATGGCTTCAAGTTTTCAGTAGATGAATGAAGTTTGCAGAGGAGGAATGTAAAACCTTTTTCATGTCAGAGATTCTTGTGCCATCTTTTTCTTCAGCAAGTAATTTATTTATGTGATTGTTTATCCTGTTTCCACTCCATTTTGTATTTTCTTTCATGCTTGAGCATTAGTTTTTATGGGCTATAATTCATCCTGCATTCTCTAGGTCCATTGTTCAAGCATTTTCAAAATATTTTCTTCTAAAGTCTTGCAGAATTCACCCTAGTTAGGTGCTCTGTTTGATGGGATGGATCCCTTTGTCTACTAATCAACCTGCTAATACCTCAAGACTGAGGAAATGGTGCCTACCTTGCCTCTGTTCATAAACCTTCAAAACCTTACCTCCTGCAACCTATTTCAGATCTGATTGTTGACTCCATTGCCCAATGGTCTCCTCCATGACTGTCTTACCAAGTCTTTTAAAACAAACTTGTCCTATTTGTCCCATCAGAAATATGACCTTCTGAATGTATTTGATTGAATATCTTGAGTATAAAAACTTTGTAAATAGTGAGAGATACCTCTTTGACTGTATTAGGTCAGAAATACATTCTAAAGTGGTTTTTTATGTTACCTTGGAATTTACCTTTCACAACCTGGATACATTTTGAGTGCTAACAGACCTAATACCCTAGATAAATATGTTGATGTTGTGGACAATGTACATGCCTTTGATGACATGGTGACATGGAAAACATGGAATCGTTTATCCCAATCACAGGTTGACTTCATAAAGAAGATTTAAATTCAAACATCAAGTGAAAATTCATCTCCTTAATAGTTTCAAAATCCAGACAGGTCATCCCCATAAAGAAAGGGCTTGATTTCCTATTAATAAATAAGAACACCTTCTTTTTTGATGGGGGTAGAGAGTGGAGTGAAGAAGGCACTGAGGTTTTTCGGTGGAGTGAAAGGAGGGTAGTAGCAGTCGAGGAGAAAACAGAAGGGGTTGAGGAGAAATGAAGAATTCTAGAAGCAGCAGTGGCTAAGGAGCAGACAGAAGGGGCCGAGGAGCAGTCTGAAGGAGTAGAGCAGTGTCAGAAGCCGAGGAACAGTCAATCGAGCTGAGTTTTTTATGTTTTTATCTTTTGTTGAAAGGAAAACGTATGAAGGTGAATGTGGAGAAATATGAGATTGGTGAACCTTTTCATCAAGCTATCTCAATTCGAACTTGTGAAGAATCATAAGAAGTGAAGCTTGGTCTAGATCAAGTGAATTCGAGTTATGACAGTCTGAGGACTGTTTTGAAAAAAATACAAATAGCAGTTAAACACCATTTGATTCTAAGGGTGGTTGGGTGGAGCAATGGAAGGACATTTTTTTCCTTTGGAAATTTTTAGATTTCCTAGGGTGTTGTAGCACCCTTTCAGCTGAAGCTTATAAAACAGAGGTTGTAAGCCTCTCAAGGTGTGGAAGTACCTCCATACATTTCTTGTAAAAATATTGGACATAAATATAAGTTTTAATTTTTATGAGAATCTTGATGTTTACCAGTGTATATGAATTTTTACTGAACTGGTAGAAAGATCTTAGTAAAATGTTGTAAGAAGTAATTACCAAAAGTAAAAAGGCATAGTTGACTACTTTACAAATTTTTTTAATTTTGAAATATTTTCTTGAGTCCACAGGTTCAACCCCCCCCCCCCCCGCCCTTCAGTGGACTGTGGGTGCTCACAATTGGTATCAGAGACAATACCTTCATTGTAGCTAGATCAGCTTGAAGGTAATTCTTGAAGAGCACCTCCTTGCCAAACAATGAATTTCAAGGAAATTCCTAAGTTTGATGGAACAAACTATACCTTTTGGAGCAAAAGAATGAAGACATATCTGATGTCTCTAGGTTTTGATTTATGGGCTAGTATCATCAATGGGTATGTGATACCTAAGAATGCACCAACAACTGACGAAGAAAATAAGGCTTGTGAAAACAATGCGACAACCTTGAATGCAATTTTAGGAGGATTGGAAAACCCAGAGTTTGTCAAAGTCATGAATTATGATACCACCAAGGAAGTATGGGACAATCTGAACAATGTATATAAAGGTGATTCAAAGTTTCAAAAGGAAAAATTGCAGACTTACAGATATCAATTCGAAGTTCTAAAGATGATGGAAGAAGAGAACATTGTTGCATACCTTCAAAGGGTTAAATAAGTGGTAAACACTATGAGAGGGATTGGAGAAGAAATCAAAGAAACAATGGTAGCTCAAAAGATACTAATATCTCTTCCTTCCAGATTCAATCCCAAAGTTTATGCAGTTGAAGACAACGATACTCTGGACCAACTCAATTGGATGGGTTGCATGGGATACTCACGGCCTACACAACAGGATTTGAACCCGAAATCCGACGTCATCCGATATTTTGCACGGATGTGTTGGACAACAATCACTGAAAAGAATGTCAATAAAAAAAGATTTATATATCCGTCAAATATTCGACACACTGGCATCGAATATCTGACACACTAGAGTCGAATATCCAACGGTTGGGTGTTGGATATCCGTCGCTCATGTGTCGAATAATCGACGCTCTGTGTAGTTTTTTTTTAATTGTAAGGTTTACGTGGTTTTAAATTTATGGTCCCATATTTTCAACGGTAACTATGTTCAAGGTGTCGAACATCCGACGCATGTCCATTATAAATATAAATTGTTTTAAACATTTCGACATGTTTGTTGTAGAAGCGACGGACGATTTGTGAAAATTATTTGTTCCTTGACGGACGTTTTCAGGAATTGTTTTATTCTTCAACGAGCAATTGTGGGAAAAAAAAATCATCGATAGACATTTTGCTAGGAATTTTTTATTCTTCGGCTTCTGTCCGTTTGACAAAATTTTGATGCATGGAACTTGAATTTTTAAGACAACCGGTTATATTCATTAACGAAGTTTGTGACAAAATGTCAAATAGATTAAATATTCTGGATCCAAACAAAGACAACCAACAATTGCTTGCCAGACTATGGGATGCAGCGAAATGAAGGGGTGATGGCAAATGTTATTGTCCGTGTACTCAATGCAAGGGATTTAAGAGGAGAAGAATATTGATCTCAACAGCCTCAAAGAATTGTAGGGAACATGGACATGCTAAGGGGGGGAATGAATATCGTCCATTTGTAGTTTTAGCATTATAAAGTTTATTATATTCGTTTTTTTTTGTAATTGTATGTATTATTATTTTTTTCATATATTAATGTATATATATTGATGTTTCCATGTATTTATATTAAACGAAAGACACCCTACAACATGTCGTCCAGAGGAAGTGCTTTCAGAACAAGTTCAGGATCAGGATCATGGAGCGTGTATGTTTAATGGAGAACAAGTGAATGATCATATTGAACAAGATGATCATGCCGATGATGTAATTGAAGATGATGGTACAAATACATTGATCCATGATTCATTTAAGGTTAGAATGGATGATGACGATGATGTTGATAATGAAAATGATGATGAATTTGATGATGTTCATGATATACCTCTTCTTGATAAGGCATATGAACCCCGTTATGAAGGATCCAAAACAAATCTTCTCTCTACTATATTGTTGATAATGAACTTGAAGGTTATGAATGGTCTTTCAAACATTGCAATCACACGGATGCTAAGGTATCTAAAATAATCCATCACACATATAGAATCGTGATAAAGTTTATTTGTATTCCTCTAATAATTGTATTGTTAACTCATTATTGATCATCGTACGGATGAAGCGTGTTTCGTTAATATTATTTATTTATTACATTAACAATTTTTTTAATTTTTTTGTAGCTTGATAGATGAATTTTTGTTACCACCATCAAATATTTTACCTCGCACATATCAAGATTTATCTTCCATCATGAAAGAGATTGGAATGCATTATGAAGCAATTCATGCATGCCCCGATGACCATGTTATATATTATAATCAGCATGAATTTGCAACAGAATGTTCGGAATGTCATGTAAGTAGATATCATATAGATAAAGTAACAAAAAAGGTGCCTTAGAAGGTTCTCCGTTATATTCCCATCATTCCACATTTGCAACGACTGTTCAAGTGCAAAAACATAGCGCTATTTATGGATTACCATGCCAAGAACAGAAGTCAAGATGATTTTATCCGAATGCCTATAGATGGTACTGCTTTTAGAGATATGGAGGAAAAGTGGCCTCACTTTAAAGAAGAACCACGTAATCTTAGGATTTCTTTGGCAGCATATAGTGTTAATCCATTTGCACAGATGAAATCCATTTACACGGTGTGGCCTATTTTTGTTATCAACAATAACATTCCTCCATGGTTGTCAATAAAGAGGGAGCACATACTGTTGTCAATGATTATTCCAGTTTTTTTTTACGAAAATTGTTTTATTTATAATGTAGTTGTGGCATCTCATTTGTCGTAATATGTATCTTAATTTCATATATATATATATATATATTATTTTACTCTTCTACATGGTTTATATATCTTAATGGTTCTCATAATGATATATTTTATATGTCCTTCAAATTATGAATCAGGTAAGTTCCAAGTCAAAGATATGAATGTATACATCGAACATCTTATAGATGAGCTACTAAAGTTATGGAATGGCATAACTATGTATGACGTATCTAGACGAATACAACAAAGGAAATTTGAATTCCATGCAATGGTTGTATGGACAATACGTGATGCCCCTGGGTTAACTTCATTTTGTGGTTTGTAATTTTAAGTTCCACTTTAATTGCATTTAATGATATGGAGTAGTTAGAATATTTTATATATGAATATATTTGACGTAGATATTCCATATCTAAATATTGTAGGTCTTCAGACAAAGGGTAAATTTGCATGTCCAGTTTGTGGTCCTAAGATAAAATCCCATCGTTCAAAAAGCTTAAGAAAGGAGGTGTTTGATGAGTATAGGCATTTCCTCTCTAAGAATCACAGGTATAGAACAACTGAAATAAATCTTTTCAATGGGAAGCAGGAGACTACATTAAAACCACAGAGAATGACACCTCACCTTTGGAAGATGCAATACAATAGAAATTGTCATCATGGTACGTATGGATCATCGTATATGAATTGTTATGTATTTTAATTTTTATTGTGAGTTGTTTGTTGTGGTGGCCATATTTGATTTATTATGTAATTTATTAATTATAAACTAATATGCATGATGTCCATCATGAGCATGATGGCATTAATGGTCTTCCATGAGGAATGAAAAGTTATCCTATTCAATTCAGCAGGTTGCCCTACTATGAGCACCTACAAATTGCTCATTTGTTTGATACAATGCATATTGGAAAGAATGTTACTGAAACCTTATGGTGACTACTAGAGCTAAGGAGGCATAAAGATAAAGTTGTGAAAGTGTGCAAATACATTCAAGAAAGAAACCATTCAATGAAAGACATCCAATTTCATACCAACGGAGAACAAGTTAATAAAAACTCAATTCCATGGATGTTTACGAAGCAACAAAGCAATGTTTTCAAAGAAGTAATGCGGAAAATTAAATTTCCCACCAGATTTTGCGCAAACTTGAAGAATATCATAACTAAAAAAAGTGATTTTGCGTGGGTCAAAACACATGATTGGCATGTATTCATCAAGGTAATTATTATTGTTATGTCCATATAATTTTTTCTTGTTTGTATACTCTTTGTTTAATAAATGGCGTGGTTTGTATATTGATACAGTATGTTCTACCTCTCTCTCTCCCAGACAACTTCGACAACAATGTCAAATAAGTTATATATAATCTTGGTAAATACATGAGGTAACTAGCGATTACTTGCATGTGCTTAGTGTTTCTTTAATTCTCCGTATAATAATTTATATTTGTTTTTTTGTGCACTGTTTCAGCATATATTGTAATTGAATGTTTATTTTTGTTAAATATCGTTATTGGTTTGCATCACTTATAGATGGTTGACATCTAAAGAAATCCATAAAGAAGATATAAAGTATTAGAGGAGAGAAATTCCTCGTCTCATGTGTGAAATGCAGAAGCATATACCGTCGGCATTTTTCAATGCACGAGAACACTACCTCATACACCAAGTTGAGGAGATTGAGTTGTGTGGACCTGTGCACTCAAGGTCCATGTGGATGGTTAAGAGGCACTTGAGAATTATGAAGGGTTTGGTGAGACAACAAGCACATGCGGAGGGTTCTATGATGGATGGATATATGGTATACCAAAACATGTTGTATGTTAGTGAATATCTTCCAATTTTAGCATCAAAGCTCAATTTACGCCACATTTGTGATCCGGACTCCAATAACAAATTTGAAGGGGAGAAACTGAAGAGGGAAGGTAGATTAAGGAAGCTGAAAGGTAATTATTAGCTAGTGGATGTTTATTATATCCTTCATATTCTAATTGTATTTTCTAGTCATAATTGCTTCAATTAAGAGCATATATGTCTTTGTTAAGGAGATTTACACCTTTCTTTCATTTTAATGGTTATTGTCATTAAACAGTTGGTCAAGAATGGGATGCAATTCATTTATACATCGCAAACAATATTGACTGGATGAAGGTATGGATTGAACGATGCACACAATCGGGCCATGGAATATCATGGGAAGGTGTGGCTTCATTGGTAAAAGCAGCACAACACAATGGAGATAAAAATCTAACAGAAATGGAAATCAATTTGGCATATGGTGTAAAAGATAAAATGGCAAGCATATAATTAATCAAATATCCCTCTAAATATTTTATTTTGCAAATTACTTTTTGAGGTACATGTTCTTATTTCCATGTATTGTTGCATAAGGACTGAATGGTTGTGTAATATTTTTGTGTATTTCTTATTGCAGGTAAAACACCATAAGGCTATGGTCTGCAATGGAGGTAGATATCGGATCAAAAAATTGGATGAAACAAAGAAAACATCAGATTTTGGGGTTTCGGTTGTCTTTGAGGTTACCAATGTTTCATCTAGAATTGACAGACATCCAGAAGTATCAGAAAATCGATACTATGGGTATTTGGAAGATATTATACATTGTGACTTTAAATCCTTTAAGGTAGTTCTATTCATTGTCAAATGGTATAGGTTACGATTGAATCAATGTGATCCCGATAGAACTATTATTGAACATGATAATGGATTTACCATGGTAAACACAAGGTTGTTTAAGCCAGGAACAGAGCCCTATGTTCTTCCAAGCCAATGTGAACAAGTATTTTACTCATAGGTTCCAGGTAAAGCGGGTTGGTCGTTTGTTGTGAGACACGATCCAAGGGGAAGGTCGATAAAGTATAACCTAGATGATGTAATGAAGAGGGTTCTCAACTTGAGTTAGCTGACAATGATGATCCAACAGAAGATGTCCAAGAAATAGTTGAATCAGATGATGTAGCAGACAATGTCGATGAAGATTATTCTGACAATGACACGATGAGCGTAACGGATGATGATGACGATGATGATATGGCCAATCCTTACAATGTTGACTATGTATCTAATGATACAGATGATGACATGGATGAAGAAGACGCTGACATGGATGAAGAAGACGATGAAATATATTGAAAGGTAAATATTTAATTAGAACTATTATTTTATCTTATTTTAAAAAAAAGAGTTACTAACATCATCACCATCACCATCATCTTCATCATTGTCATCATCATCATCATCATCATAGTCATCGTCATCATCATTTTCATCGTCAACATCAACATCATAATCATCATCATCAACATCTTCATCATCATCGTCTTCATCGTCATCATGGTCTTCATCATCGTCGTCGTCATCATCACACATCATCATCTTCGTCGTCATCGTCATCATCATCACACATCATCATCATCATCATCATCATCGTCATCGCGATCAACATCATCATCATCTTCAACATTGTCGTCATCATCATCATCATCGTCGTCCTCATGATGATGATAATCATCATCATCATCATCAAGATCATCATCATCATCATCATAATCATAATCATTGTATTCATCAGCATCATAATCATCATCATCATCATCAACATCATCATCGTCATCATTGTCATCGTCGACATCATCATTGTCATCGTCTTCATCAACATAATAATCATCACCATCATCATCAACATCATCATCATCTTCTTCATCATCATCGTCATCATTATCATCATCATCCTCATGATGATGATAATCATCATCATCATCATCATTTTCATCGTCGACATCAACATCATAATCTTCATCATCATCATCATCATCATCACCGTCATCATCATCATCATCATCATCATCATTTTCATCGTCGACATCAACATCATAATCATCATCATCATCACCAACATCTTCATCATCATCATCTTCATCGTCATCATCATCATCATCATGGTCTTCATCATCATTGTCGTCATCATCACACATCATCATCTTCATCATTGTCGTCATCATCATAAGGCAATCATCATCATTGTCATCTTCATCATCGTTCTCTTCATGATCATCATCACCATCCGCATCTTCTTCATCATTTTCATCGTCGACATCAACATCATAATTATCACCAACATCTTCATCATCATCGTCTTCATCGTCGTCATCATCATCATCATGGTCTTCATCATCATCGTTGTCATCATCACACATCCTCAACTTCATCATCGTTATCGTCATCATCACACATCATAATCTTCATCGTCATCATCATAAGGCAATCGTCATCATCGTCATCTTCATCATCATTGTCTTCATGATCATCATCAACATGCGCATCATCTTCATCATCATCACCATCTTCCTCATGATGATGATACTCATCATCAACATCATCATCACCGTCATCATCATCTTCATCATCATTGTCATCATCATCATCATTATCCTCATGATCATCGTCATCATCATCATCATCATCACCATCATCATCATCTTCATCATCATCGTCATCATCGTCATTGTCATCCTCATGATGATGATAATCATCATCATCATCATCATCATCATAATCATCATCATCATCATAATCATAATCATCGTCTTCATCAACATCATAATCATCATCATCATCATCAACATCATCATCATCATCATTGTCATCGTCGACATCATCATTGTCATCGTCTTCATCAAAATCATAATCATCACCATCATCATCAACATCATCATCATCATCATCATCATCATCATCGTCGTCATCATTATCATCGTCATCCTCATGATGATGATAATCATCATCATCATCATTTTCATCGTCGACATCAACATCATAATCTTCATCATCGTCATCATCATCATCGTCATCGTCGTCGTCATCATCATCATCATTTTCATCGTCGACATCAACATCATAATCATCATCATCATCAACATATTCATCATCATCGTCTTCATCGTCATCATCATCGTCGTCGTCGTCGTCGTCATCATCACACATCATCATCTTCATCGACGTCTCCATCATCATCACACGTCATCATCTTCATTGCCATCATCATAAGGAAATCGTCATCATCGTCATCTTCATCATCATTGTCTTCATGATCATCATCACCATGCGCATCTTCTTCATCATTTTCATCGTCGACATCAACATCATAATCATCATCATCATCATCAACATCTTCATCATCATCGTCTTCATCGTCATCATCATCATCATCATGGTCTTCATCATCATCGTCGTCATCATCACACATCATCATCTTCATCGTTGTCGTCGTCATCATCACACATCATCATCTTCATCGTCGTCATCATAAGGCAATCGTCGTCATCGTCATCTTCATCATCATTGTATTCATGATCATCATCAACATGCGCATCATCTTCATCATCATCATCATCATCATCATCACCATCATCATCATCGTCATCATCATCGTCGTCGTCACGATCAACATCATCATCATCTTCATCATCATCATCAAGATCATCATCATCATCATAATCATGATCATCGTCATAATCATAATCATCATCTTCATCAGCATCATAATCATCATCATCATTGTCATCTTCAACATCATCATTGTCATCGTCTTCATCAACATCATAATCATCACCATCATCATCAACATCATCTCCATCATCATCGTCATCATTATCATCGTCATCCTCATGATGATGATAATCATCATCATCATCATTGTCATCGTTGAAATCAACATCATAATCATCATCATCATCATCAACATCATCATCATCATGATCATTATCATCTTCATCATCATCATCATCATTATCATCATCATCCTCATGATGATGATAATCATCATCATCATCATCGTCATCACAATCATAATCATCATCATCAGGATCATCATCATCATCATTTTCATCGTCGTCATCAACATCATCATCATTAACAACATCATCAACATCATCATCATCTTCATCAACATCATCATCATTGTCATCATCGACATGAACATCATAATCATAATCATCATCATCAACATCATCATCATCATCATCACCATGCTCACATGCTCACATGATCAACTTTTCCCTCATTAATGTGAAGGTTCTTTATTCAAGTTAGAATGTTTTTCTTGCTCTTAGGTTTGCATCTCTCTATTGAACATATATTTGGGACCCATAGTTCTAGAAGTCGAGGAATCTACTAGATATAAGAAGTGTTTCAAGGATACAAAAAACTCCTTTCATTTTATTGGCTATATCAAACAATTTCCTTCTCATCACTTTTTGATTGAAATTAGGTTTGCCAGTATTATGCATTTTTTTTGGAAAATTAATATTTAAGTAAACTAATTTTTACTTATGATGATGATGACGTTGATGAAGATGATGGTGATCATCAGCATTTCCATCATCATCCTCACAGTCATCATCGCCATCACCATCATCATCATCATCACAGTCATCATCGCCATCACCCTCATCATCATGAGGATGACGATGATGGTGGTGGTGACGATGATGACGATGAGGGTCATGACGATGATCATGATGACGGCATTGTTGATGATGATGATGATGATGAATGTCCTAATAATGAAGATAACGATGTTGAAGACAATGACGACGACGACAATGATGGTGATGATGGTGATCACTGCCATCATCATCATCATCATCATCATCATCATCGACGTCATCATCACCATTACCATCATCATCATCATGAAGACGATGACAACGACGATGATGATGATGAGGGTCATGATAATGAAGACCATGATGTTGAAGACGACGACGACAATGATGACGATGATCATGATAATGATCATGATGATGAAGATGATGATGATCAACATAATGATAATGATTAGGTGAGATTGTAGGGATTACCTGAGATCGCCATCATCATCATCATATTATAATAAAAAATATTATTCCTAAGTTAAAAACACATATAGCTAAGTTAAAATACTATACCTAATGAAAAAATACTATTATGGTAATTTATATAACATAAAATAACATATAATAAAAATAAAATACATATAATGTAAAATAATATATAATAAAAATAAAATACATATAATATATAATAATATATAATAAAAAATGAATAGTGTATTTGGACATTGTCACGACTCGTTTTGGACAGTTCAATTTGGAGGTTTTTGTGAATTTGGGAGTAGGTTCAGTGGAGCTCAGGGTTCAAAATTGGAGCTCACGATTGATAATTGGAGCTCAGGGTTCAGGATTGGAGCTCATGGTTGATAATTGGAGCTCACGGTTGAGAATTGGAGCTGACGATTCAAATTTGGAGCACACGGTTCACGTTTTGGAGTTCACGGTTTGGATTTGGAGCTCATGGCTCAACGGGTAAGCATCATGACCTCCTTTTTTTGGGCATGTTGTGACAAGGGTTTTTGGGCATCCTGTGACAAGGGTTTTTTGTGCGTGCTGTGATGTTTGCTCCTTTCTATCGATCTCAAAAAGTAGCGGTCCAATATTGACTTGCCTTAAGGGGGAGGGGACCTTATGCTACAATGATTTGATACCATCAGTCGCTCACTTTGGCAAGTTGCTATGGCACCTCAAACTCATAAACCCATTTCCCAATAACAAGGGTTGGGGTTTACCATCATCACCCCTATTGGTCATTCCGTTCCTTAATATGTGGAACTGGAGCCTGTACTTCTGGCCTTAGAAGAGTTAGTTAATGAGTGTTGTCTTAGAACATGGCTCGATCAATATGCTCGTAAGTAAGTAAACAACATGCTCGTAATCCTGCTTCTAGGGAAATTTCAACGAAAGGTATGGCTCATATAGTGCTGTGATGTTTGCTTTTTTTTTTCAAAGAAAAAAAGCATAATTTTATTTCATCCGTAGAGAGACAAAATTACATTTTGTAGATATGCAATGCATATTTGTAACCATAGTTCAAATCCCGTACAAAACAAAATTATATAAGCATTGCCCAAACCCATTCATCGGATGATAAATCACCCCATCTATTCACAAAAATAGAAACAGAGAACAATTTCATGGTACCAAGTTCGTTCCATGAGAATGACAAGCTAAAACAGCCCATGTAGTCAGCAAAATAGTAACGGAAATATCATCCAATTGTCATATCCAACAGTTCACAAACATAGAAATCAATATTGTCCAAAAAAAAGAGCGAACATCCAGCTCCAAGCCATAGATCAGCAGCAAAGTCTCATAATGTCTCTGTGATGTTTGTTGTGTATTCCAAACTGGACAGGGGAAACACATGGATTACCAACATGATGGAAAGCCATTGAATATGCTAATGCTTGGACTATAATAGACCAAGGAGATGTACTAGAAATATTTTCATTGACTTGTTGATTTCACTATTAAGTTGAACCTAAATGACAAACACAGAGGAGCACTAAGCAAGCTACAACACTTTGTAGGAAATCGAATGAGTATATATATAGTGATGTTAGTTCCTGGAGATCCTATAGAGTGGATGCTTGGTTTCTCTATAGGTTCCAAATATTTAGGTTCCTCATTAGATGCTTCACTAGATGAATCATATATGGGGCCCCCAAAACTATGATTATTGATTTCAAATATAACATCCAACTGTTCATGAAATGGATAAATGCATGCATTTTCCATCTCATCATCAAACAAGGGTTTGCCTAAAAAATATTCCTCGTCAGAATCTCAACAATATGGACCATCTAATTCAGATTCTTTGGATGAGGTAATATAATAGGAGAATGGGTTCTTTCATAACCAGCAACCTAAAGGGTCTCTGTCTATAGTGCCTGCTTCTTCACCAACTTCAATCCGTCCTTATCAGCTTTCAAACATGGGTTTTCTTCGTTGTGCATGCATTTACATTGATTAGCTAATGACAGACCCAATTTGACAGTTTCAGCCAACCCGCATTTGACCCATATTGGCTGATATGGATTCTGAAGTCTGGCCAGTCAGAGTGTTAGAATTAGTGGATGAACCCATCACATTTTGGTTCGCATTCAAATTGGTTTGATTGTTTTTATGTGAGTTATCTCAGCAACCGGTTCCCAAATAAGCTATTAAGCCGACTCTACCCAAATGCGATGCTTAAGGGAGGTTTAGAGAAGATCATTGAAGATAATTATAAAAGCCCTAGGTTAGAAAGAAACTCGAACCTAACCCAGTATTTTCCAAATTGTAGCGACAACAGGGGTTTTCCAGAATTCTACTAAATGTTATGGATTTCTTCTTTAAGGTGTTTTATTATAGAAACCTTATATTAGAAAGCAACTGTCCATGAGGACAGAGTTCAAGAACTCTGTCCACATGAACTATATCTCACAAAAGATAACAAGTGTTCAGCCAAGCAACAGTGACGAATCATGGTATTATGCCTCACAGGTTTGTGATGTTGCAACCCCATGAAACATAATACCATGAGTCGTACCCATTATTAGCCAACACTTATTAGCTATTTTAGAGTTAGTGAATTGAAAGTGGCTAAGTCAACACAAAAAAGAAAGGTAATAAGTTTGACTAAATAAACTATTTTGATTATTATACATACATCTTCCGCTACATGCATTGCTTGCATGCCTCACCTATCTCGACGTACTATCAACATTATTATTATTGGTATGTTTACCTTCTCTCAATGACAGTCTTAGTTTATGGTTGTATTGAGGTTTATACCAAATATTTGCTAGTGTATGCATCCAATACTTGCTAGTTACTTGATCACTATCAAGGAACAACTTCAGCTCTATCATGTTAACCTTACTTCATCCAGCTAAAAGAAGTTCACATATTTAGAGAACACAATACTAACACTGATAGCTTATCCAATGAAGCATTAACCTTGGCCTCATGCCATTTTCAATTTACTGAATTCACTGATGGTGAATGTATAGTATCAAGGCACTTTCCAGCTTTTCTATCCCTTAGCACTTGAGTCTTTTATGTGTTGTTGCTATTGACATCCTTTGGATGATTGAGGTGGATGATCCCCTCATATTACTGATATCTCTTATTTATTGCTTCTTTGGATTAGCTACTTCAGTATTAGACTTGAATTCTCTGTCTGTTGAAGGTTAGTGATGTGGAGGTAGTCAAGATTCCTAGATTATAGGTGTTACCTTTGAAGGTTTTTCCAGTATTCCTGTGAAGCTGATCAATTGTCATCTGTCTGCGGATGATGAACATAGCTGTATCTATTCCATGTGCTCAGCAATAGCTGAAGTTGTAACTAAGTTACCTTTGATTTCAACGAAATAACAAGGAACTAATATTTTCCCCTGGGAAAAAAAAAGTTACTTGATCACTAATATCAATTGATATTCCATCACTCTTATGGGTCCAGAAATAGTGGAGATTGGCATCTTAAGGTTGAAATTTAGCATCCTGATTCCTAAGGAGCACTAAGCAAGCTACAACACTTTGTAGTAAATCGAATGAGTAGAGATATAATGTCTTTAGATTACCTTTGTGATGTAGATAGTTGGTTAGCTTTAGAATTATTCCTTGGTGTGAGTGATATTTGACGTTTCCTTGCCCTTTTTCCATCCCTTGGTTTCATCAAATCATTGAGGAAGGCATGATATAGTTAATTTAAGAGCCTTTTGGTTCTTTCTAATCATATATATATATATCTAATCCATGGTGGTGAAGAGCGGACATTTCACTTGAATGATGTTTGGGTCTTGAAGCAAGTACTAGGTTTTTTTATGTCCTCCAATTTTTTATTTGATGATTTTATGCCAATTTTCACCTTAGGGTTGAAAATTAAAATGGGAAAACAAGCATCATCAAGACAAGCTAAACGGAATAAATTAGCAAATATTACAGACTGATATAAATGTATTTAAAACATTCTTTTCATTCCTGAACGTGCCAAGTAGCAGATCTGGAAATGTCTGCTCTTCATCGCCTTGGATTAGAGATATATATATCTATCTATATATATATATATATGATTGTTGTAGGTTACCACTGGGAAATATGCCTCTGAAGTGTTGGATTATGCATTATAGGGTAGCAGTGAAGAGGTTAAAACATCCACTCTACAGGATATCCAAGAACTCAACATCATTATTTGTCCATTAATGTAAAGGCAATGTACTAGAAGATTTGCCTGGACTTGTTGATTTCACCGTGATGTTGAACATAAATGATGAACATAGAGGAGCACTAAGCAAGCTACAACACTTTGTAGGAAATCGAATGAGTAGAGATATAATGTCTGGAGTAGTCTGCATACATCCTTCACTTGAATGATGTTATTTCTTGGCAATCCTAACATCATTCAAGTGAAGGGTGTATGCAGACTGCTGCAATATCATGATTCGACCATGAGGTGCTTAGTTGACTGGAAATTGGGTTAGGTAATACTTTTCCATTAATGGAAAATCATGAATCTTATGGTTTATGCTTTGGGTATTGAAGCAAGTACTAGGTATTTTGATGTCCTCTATTTTTTATTTGAACATTTTATGTCAATTTTCACCGTGTCTGATTTTTTTTTGTCCCTCTTACAATTAACACGATAAGATGACCTTTATGGTTTAGACAGTTGGTTAACTTTAGAATCAGAAAATATTATATATTGATATAAATGTATTTAAAACATTCTTTTCATTCCTGAACGTGCCAAGTAGCAGATCTGGAAATGTCCGCTCTTCACCACCATGGATTATATATATATGATTGTTGTAGGTTACCACTGGGAAATATGCCTCTGAAGTGATGGATTATGCGCTTCAAAGTAGCACAGAGGTTAAAACATCCACTCTAGAGGACCTCCAAGAACCCAACATCATTATTTGTCCATTACTGTAAAGGAATTGTACTAGAAGATTTGCGAGGACTTGTTGATTTCACGGAGAAGTTGAACGAAACAGAGAGCAGACTAAGCAAGCTACAACACTTTGATGTGCGTGCACATTGACGCACATGAAAAGTGTTGTAGCTTGCTTAGTGCTCCTCTTTGTTTATCATTTAGGTTCAACTAAACAGTAAAATCAACAAGTACAGGCAAATCTTCTAGTACATCTCCTTTATAGTAATGGAAAAATAATGATGTTAGTTCTTTGGAGATCCTATAGAGTGGATGTAAATGTTGGCTCAAACTCATACACGGGATTGCATTAGTGTCCAAACAAGGTGGTATATTATAGTCCAAGCATTAGCATATTCAATGGCTTTCCCTCATGTTGTTAATCCAAGCGTTAGCATATTCAATGGCTTTCTCAAAGCCTATTTTTCCGTTGTTCGTCACTTTTCATAGGGCTATTCATGCCTAGAACTGCCTTTTAACCCTCCAATTTGGCCCAGATTTAGAGGTATGCATGTTCAGTGATGGATAAGTGCACAAGGGTGCCCAAGATGGTGAAATAGGGTTACTTCATACCCTTTTTTACTGCCAAAAAGGTTTGTTTGTGCCCAGAATTCATGTGGATGCTGCTATAAGGCATATGAATGAGATTTGAGGGTTGTTTTCACCCATAGATTTCTCATTTTCATAGCCAGAATTGCAAAGACCACCTCCTATTGCCATTGATCACCATCTTTTATTGCTGCAATGAGCCCAAATCTGAAAGTTGGCCTAATTATAGCTGATTTGAGATACTTTATTGTTTGTTGTGACCTTCAGAATGCTCCCAAAGTGCTCAAATTTGTCCCTTTGATGCTCATACTTGATTCTAGAGTTGTTTATGCCCATAGGACTGCCCAACATTGCTCTTAGTGTGACATTGAAAATACCAAGTTTGTTATGGAAGCCCTAAATAGGGCCAATTCACCTTGGTGTACTAGGTATTTTGATTTCCTCTATTTTTTATTTGAACATTTTATGTCAATTTTCACCGTGTCTGATTTTTTTTTGTCCCTCTTACTATTAACACGATAAGATGACCTTTGTGGTTTAGACAGTTGGTTAGATTTAGAATCAGCAGATATTACAGACTGATATAAATGTATTTAAAACATTCTTTTCATTCCTGAACGTGCCCAAGTAGCAGATCTGGAAATGTCTGCTCTTCACCACCATGGATTAGATATGTGTGTGTGTGTGTGTGTGTGTGTGTGTGTGTGTGTGTGTGTGTGTGTGTGTGTGTGTGTGTGTTGTAGGTTA
>LPNX010113122.1:48078-71806 GCA_001517045.1 Pseudotsuga menziesii
TAATGCAAGCAATAAGTTAAAAGAGGGCATACATTAGAATTTTTAGGGCTACCAAAAGAGGGGCATACATTAGAATTTTTAGGGCTACCAAATGCCCACACCTATTAACCAAACTCATTCTTGACAAGCTTTTTCTTTAACAAGTTTTTGGTTTACAAGTCTTTCCAAGTTTTTTTTCTTATAAGTCTTTCCACGTTTTTTTGCTGTTATTTTTCTATGCTTATGCCAAAAATAAATTTGGCCATAGTGCAGGTAGAACCAAACAGGTATTTGTCAGACATGTCTTCCTCCAGCGAAGGGAGTTTGGGAATGCTAGAGGAAAGTGAGACACCAAATAGGTCTACATGGGCTAGATCAACTAGATGTCAGTAGATCAGAATAAAAATCGACAAACGCATGAATTTTTTTCTCCAAGGAGGGGGGTCATGTTCCTATGATGATGAGACAGTGGGAGCCATCGACATGCCCTTAAGGTACCAACACCTAGTGAAACAATGGGTGCCTAGCGATCTTCCTAAAGTAAACACTGATTTTTGTGTGAATGAGAGGATATATAGAATTGCACCGTCCTCATTGCATGGATTGGGGTTGTTTTGCATGGACGGAATAAAGGTTGGATACGGTACATGTACATAATTGATGGAGTATGTTGGACCCTGTTACAACTACAGTGATTGGATGCGCCTGGTCCAATAGTGACACGAAGTATGCGTAGATATGGGTTGTCAGTGAATTATATACAACTGAAAGACAAATCTCAAAATAAAGGAGAAATGATGTACATGGACGGAAGGCCAAAAACAACCGGTAATATTGCAGGGTTTATAAACAGTACACAACCAGGGTCTACACTAAAGCAACCTGACTGCATATTCGACTCGTGTGAAGGAAACCGTGTCCTTGTATGTGCAATTAAATCAATAGATGCTGGCGAAGAACTGCTTATTGATTACAATTTGAATCGTGTAGATACAAACAATGTTAGCATGGTTGTGGTACAACAAACAATTTAACCACACTTTTATTAATTATTTTAACATCTATAGGAATTTTTGTTAGCATATAATTGAAATTATCTACTTTCCATGTTTCCTTATGTAACTTTTAGTTTGTTTTTTATGCAGGGTTCTCTCAGGGGAACCTCCATCTCTGTAGATGTTTGTCGACCCGAGTCAAGGCAGTAGGTATACATCGATATTGTCAATGTAATATTAAATTTAAGATGGACATACAGATACGTTGTTATGTATTTTCATTAGTATATTAGGTTTGTTTATATAATATTACCTATTTTCCATGCAGAGTGTTGATCAAGGAAGCCAATCGGCTATTGATCAGCTGACTACAGCATCAGGGCAACAGCCAAACATGAATGTAATTCTCCAGTTCAAATACTTTAAAATCGTAAACATGTATATCATGACACATTATGTTTATTTTGTTATGTATTCTTTCGTTTTAATGGTTGCATTCATGATGGTAATGATGTCTACCTTTTTTGCAGATTGACCGGGGAAAGTCCCTAGCTGTTGATCAGACGACTAGAGCCTTGAGGCAACTAGTAAACCTAAATGTAATTCCACATTCTAAATACTTAAAAATGTACACATATAAAACATGTAGCATAGTGTTTATTTTTGTTATGTATTTGTTAGCTTATACATATTGCGTTCATTGTGACAATGTTCTCTACTTTTTTAGCAGGTGGTTGGTCGAGGTAAATCCCCATCTGTTGATCAGACCACGCCCTCGTCTAGGCGTCAGGTAATCCTAGATGTAATCCCTAATATAGTTATTTGCGCACACTATATTTTCAAAGACTAAGAAATTTTTTATATATTTCAATTGCAGACAGGGGATTTCATTTATCAAATGGCGTCTCAAAACTCTTTACAGAATGAGGTCTCTCCGTTGATGAGAGATAGTGAAATTAGAGAGTCTGCAGACTCGTTGAGGGTGCTACAAGGGACAAGGGAAAAACAAAATGAGGAACTGATTTGTCTGACATTGTGAGTTCCACTAACATAAGGGCTCGAACAAAGGATTCAATTGTTGTTACAACAATGTAAACAAGTGACGTAAGTTATCGAATAAAAATGTAAATTCATTTATAAAAACTTTATAATATTTGATTTTATATGCTATTGAACTTATAATACAATGGTTTGAATTTACAACGCGCTATGGAGATTATCAGTGGTGGTCAAGGCAATGTTGGTCCCAGTGACCAAACCACTCCACGTACACCACATACTACTCCCATATTGTCCACTGAACAATCGGCAACACACTCTACGACACCCCTGAGGGAAGTGAAGGGTGCAGCCGATGTTGCCCCACCCACAACAGATGTTGCAGAAGAAGGGGTGGATGCAGGGCTAGATGGAGATGTGGAAGCATTTCCTGGATCTTCTCGTGTGACTAGCACTGGTTCAATAAATTGTACATTTTTGGTGAATGAAGAACTGGTTCCAATAAAGATAGAGAGGATTCCAGGTCATTATAGGTTGTTCAATTTATTTTTATAATTTGTATCTAATATACCGATAATATTTTCTAATGTTGACTAATGATGGCAATAATGTTTTGCATGAAATGATATATTTTATAAACATATGAATGATTTGGCCTTGGAGATCTTCGGGCCCACCATCCGCATAATGTGGAACAAGCAACCAAAATCTTTAAAGGATGATTTGACTAATCACTTGGTTAGTCTGTTCGGAAAAGATACCTTCGATACATCGAAGGTACTACAGAAGGTTGGAAAACATCTAAAGATTGTCTGAGACCAATATAGGGTTCACCTAGAAAAGAACCCTAGGTATGAGCGCCCTCCAATGATTCCATATATGGAGTGGAAAGCCATAGTGGAAGATGGGAAAGAGAAGGGCCTGAGAAAATCAGGAAAGATACAACCAAGTGGAACAGAGAGGTATGCAATACATTCCAAAATGTAGTGGTAAGCCTTATTATTACTAGTTTTTATATCAATTTTGGTACATCGACTAATGTATTTAAAAACTTAATTAGGCTCTCGGACACATCTAAGGCCATAAAGGCAAGAATTTAAAAAATTGGCCAACACAAGCTTGGGCCTGGTGGTTACTCCAACTTGGCAGCCTGATATGTAAGTATCGCACAACCCGAATCCGCATCCAAATATCATACAGATTATTATTTTTGTTTTGTTCTGACAAAAGGCTTTAAAATTAATGGCATCATGCAAATATGAAGGCCGATCGGTTCAAAGAATTTCCCAGTGCGAATTACATGAAGCTTGGCTTCGAACATTGAACATCGGAGAAGCTTGTCTGAGAATACTACACAATCTTTTGCTGATCCATCTAGTGCCCAGGTATGTGAAAACTGTATAGTTTAATGATAATTTATTATGCTCATGCAATTTGTTCCTTATAAATAAACTAACATAAATTATTTATTCCTTTTTGTGTAGGAAAGTAAGGATCCCGTTCATGTCGAGGATGTAGTACATGACCAACCAAATGAAGATCATGCTTCTCATCCTGGTAATGAATTTATTAATGTGCTACTATTTTTTATAAACCATTGCAAATGATGAACATTAATTCTAATTCTACACAATTCAACTACAGAGCATGTAGCTGCAAATCATAACACGGAACAGGTTGGGTCAGTACGAGATAATGTTGAACATGTTGATGTGCACATGGCAGGTAAAAACACACATTTGTAATGTATTTTAAATGAATTAATCGTATTTATCAAAATATAAATATATCAATGAAAGATTTTGACATTATTGCAGAAATTCATCGCCCCTCGCTTGAAGAACCTTGCAAGCAGGCTAGTAGGGATACCGATGATCAGATTCTCGAAGATGTGACTCTAACTAAATATTTAAAGAGAATAAAAGTAAAAAGGAAGTGACTAAACAAATTTTGAGTAATTCTTATTTATAAAAAGAAAATTTAAAGGTTTTTTCCTTTGTTTCATGAATGAATGTTTGAATGAATGCTTTACTGAATGGTTTACTGATTTTTTTTCCTGCCATTGACTAAATTAATGTTTTAATGAATGAGTTAATGAATGGTTTAATGAATGGTGTTTTCAGCTGTTGAATGATTGAATAGTTTAATGAATGTTTTAAAGAATGATTTAATGAAAGCATTTTTCAACTATTGAGTGAAATAATTTGCACTGTAGATGCATTGTTATTTGCATTGTGAAATAGTGAAATAAATTGTTATTTGCAAGTATAGGCATTGGGTTTGGGGAGTTGAGAGTGATGTGAGGGGGGGAAGGGCCATAAGAGCTTCCACCTTCACGTGGTTGGTCCTGTTTAGTATAGTATTAAATTATTCTCGAAACAGAGAGGAGCTCAATGAATGGTAAGGAAGAATACATTAAAAAACATCTATTTATATATTTTTACTGTGTAATTTTCACTATTGCTATTTGACTCCTCCATTGGAACTTGTTAAAGATAGGGTTGAGAAACATTTCCATAGTTAAGAGGCAAGAAATGGAGTTTTGATTAGATCGATGGCCTTATATACGTAGTATTTTTTGTTATCCATGTTTTATCAGGTGATATATTCTTAACAATTAATTTACTTGAATAGTTGAATAGTATTGTAATTTACATTGTGATAGAATTGTATTTCTTTAGATTGGTTTTGTTATTTTCATAAACAAACATAAATATATTTGATGGGTCCTAACATGAAACTATTGCAACAGGACAAAAAATGAAGTATGTTAAATGATGTTTTGAAAGGTAACGCATAAGAAGACAGTGTGAAGATCCACAAATCAAGGTATAATTATGTTTTCTTTTGTTTGATTGAGCTGTGTATTGGGTATTTATGCATGTGCACACACATACATTTAGTTGATGATGATGATTACCATACATAGAGGCGAACTTTGTTCTATCTGATCTAAACAATTACCTTAAATATTTTGATTTATCATGATAACTGGCCCCTTGGTAATACTTTACCAATACCATATAGCTAGGACAACAAAATTAAATGTAGGCATTTCATTACAAGAAATTTGATAGGCATTTAAGTTTGATGGGAATATGAAAGGTCAAAAGACAGAAAAAGATAGATAGACTTGTGAGGAAAATGGTATCTGAAGCATTGTTTCCCTATTATTCCGCATGAGTATATTGTTATCTGCCCCAAGTTATCTTTCTCCAGTATTTTTGTAATTTGTTTCTTAATATCATATCTTGTTCAACTTTAATGGTTGTGTTTGTGCCAGAAATTGTTTGCAGGCTATAAAGAAACAAGCCAACACAATCTCAAAAACTCAATAAAGTAAACTAGGTTTTAGGGTTTTTGAAATGTTTTCTTGGTTGTAAATTTGGTGACAAACAGGGAATACACTCATGAACCAAATAAAAACTGAATCATAAGCAAGGAAAGACAGAGATGCATCATATAATCACCAGAATCCAACAGAACATGATATTGAAGTTCATTCATAAAAGATAAGCATTACCAGCATACAAACATAGACCAGCAATGAATTTATCAGTTAAGCAACTAAACAAGTTAAAAAATGAAGCCAACATACAAAATGAAGGGTGAAAATGATCATATATTTCATAATCTGTCATCAAATACATATAAGATTTATGATACTTAGCTCACAAGCAAGTCCAAAAGACCTCCTGAATTCCTCCAAAAATCGAACCCTTTGCTCTCTTTCTCATCTATCTAAATACTGTTTTTACAAAATCAATTAGGATCTAAACCCTAACTGCCCTCAACCAACTCATCGATGGGATAAAGTGAGATTATATTTACAAAATAAAATATTTCTTCAAAAGCATAACTAATAACTCACTAACTAAAGTGTTTCTCAAAAGACATTACAATAACTGACTAACTACCAAACTCAAAGGTCTTTTGAAGCCTCAGCTAGTAAGGCTATTCCATCCAAAGATTGGGCCTTCTTCTTGGCTCTCTTCTGGTCATCTTCCATATCAGCTACCCTTTTGTGAGTTCTTCATTCTGCTGCTGCAAGTCTCTGACAGTCTGCTTCATCTCTATACATTGCAAATCTATGGCTCTCTTTCTCTTCAGGGCTTCCTTGGACACTGTAGTAAGCTCTTGATAATGGTCATTTAATTCCTACAAATCCTCCTTGAGTCTTCTGTTTTCTAGGATCAATCCATAATTCACTTCCTACATGAAATCCATTTGATGTATGTATTGTTTGACTGTTCTCTACAGGTTTTGCTTGTCTGAATCAAAAACCTTCCCTGTTGTAGTATCCTGCATATCACTGGGTAGCCATGGAATATCTAATTTTCTGAAAATGTATTCATCATCTGGCAATGGATCTGAAGACACACCATGAACCATAGGGTTTTCCTGATTAACTGCTTCAGTTGGTGTTGTTTCCTCTATCAAATGTTGGTCTTCAGAATGAGAGACTTTAACCTCTTTTTTCTGTTGCTCTTTTAACATTTCATTTCTTAACTCTAAAAAGACTGTTGATAATTTAGTCTCGGTGAGACTAACCTCTTCTGCTGACTTTGATGGCTTTTTCCCTTTTGCATGATGAGAGACTGGAATTTTTAGAACTGCTTCTTTCTTAATTTTTGGTTATTCATCTGAAGAATCATCATCAATTACTGTTACCTCTTTTGTATTTAATCTAGGGTTTAACAATTTTTTCATATTCAATCTCAACTTGTTTCTTGGCCTAGTTTTAGCCCTCCAACCTGGAGAACCTGGTGCAAACTCTCCCAGCATTTTCAATGTTCTTCCTTGATGTCTTACTGTATCTAACTCTATGGCTATCACTTTGGTCTTCTTTTTCTTTGACTTCTCTGCTTTATTCTCTTATCTGCAGCATTCTGTGTGGGTATCAACCTTAACTTCAATTTTTCCAGTGAACTCATCTTCCTCTAACAGATATCCCTCATCCTCAGATAGGATAGTGATCGGACTCCTTTGCTGGGCCTGAAGGTCTTCTTCCTGTATAGCAACCTTTTCTGTGACAACAGTTTTATCTTCATTGAAAGCTTCTGCTGGTGCCATGTGTTGCATAGGCTGATCTTTCTTTTCTGTAAACAGTGAAAATTTACCTTTACTATCAGCTGAAAACTTTTGAGGCTCATTGTCATCCTTCAAGGGCTCTAATGCTTCTTCAAGTTTAACCTCTTTCTTGTCTTCAACTTTGATTTTCTGACCTAGTTTCCTAACTAGGGTTTTTCCCTTATCCACTTGTTTTTTGGTTTGCTGCTCCTCTTGTTTGATTTGAAAACCAGTCCAAAAAAGAAAATAATTCCGTGTCTTCCCTTCCTTTTGTAGAGAGGTACTAATGATGAGCTTTATCAAACCATGGTGGAAGATGGATTGTGAAGTATGATCCTGATGCCCCTTAACTCTACTTGACATCTTCTGTAGACTTTTGAACAAGAAGAAAGGAAGGTTCATTTTGGATTCACCAACCAAATGCTGTCACAAACCTAAAATGGTATTTGAATACATAGGCATATCTGCCTTCATAGGTGATATAGCTTTGTAAGATTCTAATGGGTTCCACCCACTCACTTCTGAAATTTTGGATTAGTATTCCTTTGCTCCAGTCTGGAGTAATACCAGGTAAAAGGTACCTCTGGGCATTAAAAGTGAAAGGCAACTTTTTGAACCACATTTCACCTTCATTTTTTATTCCTGTAGCTTCAACAATTAGCTCCACAGTCAACTTGAACCTCAGTGTATCAAAAACTATCATGTCCTAGTTATAGCTTTTGGCAAATTGATAAGAGACCTCAGTGTTGTAACCATCGATCTTTTTGAAGAAATCTAGCCACCCAACATTCTGGAAAAGCTCTGCACAACCTGGGAATTGATCAATCCAGCTTAAATCAGTGGGCTCGACCCTATTTATTTTGCCACTTTTAACCATCTGCTTTCAATGGCTGAATTCTGTGTACTTCTAGGGCTCTGTGAATGACCTAACAACTGCTTTTTCCTCCTCAAACCTCTAAGGTTTTGATAATCAGCTTTCCTCAATCTTCCTTGACTGTTTTCTTTTTGTTTTTCAATGCAGGATAAGCTTTACCACAGGCTCAAGTGATTTAGGTCACAGAGTGCTCCACATTCTTCACTAAAATTGCTGGTGAAACTAGCTATCAACCCAGCTGCTCATTTAGATACTAGACCATCTCCAGAAAGTATAACAACAACTGTCTATTGTAGTGATAATGAGAGCCCCTTATGTCTTGTTCATTTTCTGCCCCAACTTGGATTTAACAACAAAACCAGTTATCTTTCTAGCATGTAATCAGACTAGGTCTTGAAGCACTTGATATGATCAACTCACTTATTGTATTAGTTACAAGTAACCATTGAATTTATGAAACCTTGGTCGCTACAGACTGTACAGCTCTTCACATCACCACATTTTCAGGCTTTAACAAGGTCATGCTCAATAAAAACTGCTATTTTTCAACTAGTCACTCATCAATACATCTAATATCCTCTTAGACTGATATCTCTTCGACAGGAATGCTGTTAAAAGTATATATTAACATTCTCCTTAACCAATTTTAACAAAACAAGCTTTTACTATGAAAGCCCCAATTTAATGGTCACTATTAGGCTATCGCGAAATACCTTATTCCTGCACTGCTGCAGATGCTTAAAATGAATGCCTGAGCTGTCTGATTGTCCAATTTAGCCATACAAGTGTCTTCATGCGTCCAATTTGATTCCAGGTGGCGAAACCAGAAAGCCCTAAATGTTCTCTGCAACGGTGAAAACCTTAACTCCCCTTCATAACTGCAGCTTCCGGATTTTGGGCAAATTTCTTAGCTCCACTTAGTCTCTAACTCCGTAATGCATGAATGAATAACTCCTTTCCCTTCAATCTAGGCTCGTTTTTCCACCTGTGGCGATTCATCCAACTCTCACTAATGATTTGCCATGATCTCTTTCCTGCTGTCAAACGCGCCTATTTGCATGATGATTACTGGAGCAACACGTATTAAAATCCTTAAATCATGCGATTAGTCACTTAGGAATTGAAATCATCTGAAAATTCAACTTAAAAACGGTGATTTCGGAGCGCGCAATATTCTTGTAGCGCCGCTGTGTTAATTTTTCATGGTTGCGCTACAAGAATAATTTGAACTCAATTTTGGCACAATTTTAATCATTTTTTCCACTTTGCATGAGGTTTAAGTGATGTTTAAGTGATAACTATGGTCATGATGTGATTTGTGAATCCATTATTCAACATAATGACCTTTAGAACCCTTCAAAACCTAAAGGAAGAAAAACAATAAAAAACCTAAAGGCAAAAATTTGAAAATTTCACTAAAAACCAAAAAATTTCCAAAGTAAGTAAAAGAAAAAACTCAAGCAAATAAGAAAACTTAGAATAAAATGGAAATCAAAATATAAAATTAAAAGAGACAAGTTCATGACTTAACATCTGGCTCTAGCTGCGGGATGAAGTCCTCCCTGTGAGGCTTCAAGAACCTGTAGACCAATGCCTTCTGTCTGCTATCTATTTGTCTGCAAATTTTCCATTGGGCTATGGAGTCTTTATTATGCTTCACTCACACCGATATGTACAATGAAAAGTAAAAATCTCCTTATAGACTGTAAAAATGCTTGAGCAATCGTCCATTGACTGGACTGGACAATTCCTCACCTTCCAGGGACTGCAGGACAAAAGTGTTATTTTCCAGAACTTAAGATACTAGGAAAGGGCCAAACCAGAGGTTGTCAAACTGACCATGCTTACCTTTTTTCTCTTTCCTTGCATCCCACCTTAAAACCATATCACCAACTGAGAAATTATTTTCTTTGATGTTCCTATCAAATCTGCTTTTGATCTTCAATCTGTACAACTGTGCCTTTTCATCCACCTTTTTCCTGCTCTGCTACAACTCTATCATTTCATAAATTCTTCTTTGCATATCATTTGGCTCCTCCTAGGAATTCTGGAGAAACTTCATTACTGGGATTCCCAATTGAACAGGGAAAACTGCCTCTGTACCATATACTAACTGAAAGGGAGAAGTTCCAATTTCTTGTTTCACTGTTATCCTATCAGCCCATATTGGGTACTTCAACATTGAATCCCATGATCTCTTGTTATGCTTGAGCAACTTCTTGATACTCTGAATGATGTTCTTATTTGAGGATTCATCCAAACCATTACATTGGGGATAGTAAGGAGTTGAATGCTTCATTAGGATGCCATTCTTTTCACAAAATGCTACCATTGCCTTAGACTTGAAGGCCTTAGCATTATCTGTGACTAATTTCTGAGGACACCCAAACCTACTCAGTATATTTTCTTCAATGAATTCCATGATTACCTTGTCTGTAGCATTCCTAGTAGGAATGGCTTCCACCCATTTTGTAAAAAAGTATGTTGCAGTTAGAATCCATCGGTGTTGTCCTGAGGAAGCTGGATTTATTTCTCCAATAAAATTCAGACCCCATTGTTGAAAAGGAGAACTTACTGCAATAGGTTTCAGGGGCAATGACAACAATTTTTGTTTTCCAGCAAACTTCTGACAAGGGATACAGGCTCTTACCTGCTGATAAATATCTGCAAACAAAGAGGGCCAATAATATCCAGCTCTTAAAATCCTGTATGCTGTTCTTTTCCATAACTTGTGACCTCCGCAAGCACCTTCATGAGATTCAACAATTACCCCTTCAATTTCAAATTTGTCCAAGCATCTGAGTAGGATACCCCCTGGGTCCTTCCAGAACAACTGCTCTTCTACTAGACAATACTTAGTAGCTTTAATTTTTAAGGATCTAGCAGCTTTCCTATCCAAATGCTCAGGACATTGCAAAAACAACAGAAGATAAACAATGTCTGCATACCATGCTGATGATGAATAAAATTCCATGATCTTCTCTTTTTCTAGTATTGCTTGATCTTCTTCTTGAGCTAATTCTTCAGCCATGACATACAATCCCAGAGCCTGACAATTTGATTCAGCCAGCAGCTTGGCTAAACCTTGTCCTTTGACCAGCTTGGTAGGTCTGATTTCCACATCATACTCCATGATTTTAGCAATCCACTTGCCTCTTTTCCCTTCACTATCGGGCTGTGTTAACACATCTTTTACAGTAGCATCAAGTACAAATGAAATAACTTTAGAATGCAGAACATAGATTCTAAAAAATTTTAAAGCCTTTACCAGAGCATAAGCCTGCTTTTCTAAGATACTGTACTTCAATTCGGAATCCCTGAGAGTTTTGCTGAAAAATGCAATAGGCTGCTCCAATCCTTCCTTATTCTTCTGTAACAAAAAAGCTGCTATTGTATCCTCTGATGCAAATGAGAAGGTAAGGAACTCTTTGGTAAAATATGGACTTACTAATATGGGTGCTTCAGTAAGAGCCATTTTAATCTTCTCAAATGCATTCTTTGCCTCGGTGGTCCACTTGACTTCTTGATCCTTTTTCAGCATGACTGTGATCTGTTTGATAGTTTCAGCGAAGTTTGGTATAAACCAACGCAAAAAATTGATTTTACCAATGAATGATTGGACATCCTTTTTACTCCTAGGTAAACTTATTTTCAATATAGCTTTTACCCTTTCAGGATCAATCCTGATACCATCAGCAGACACTAAATGACCAAGCAATTTACCTTCTTGTACAGCAAAGTGTGACTTCTTTGGATTTAAAGACAAACCAAATTTTCTGCACTTCAGGAAAGTCTGATTCAAATGCTTCAAATGTTCATCATCTGACTGTGAGAAAACAGTAATATCATCCAAGTAGATTACCACAAACTTGTCATTTTCTCCAACAAAAGCAATATCCATTGCTCTCTGAAATGTGGCTCCAGGGTTCATCAGACCAAAAGGCATCTTATAGTACATAAAGGTTCCCCAAGGAGTTGTAAAAGTTGTTTTCTCCTTATCATCAGGATGCATAGCGATCTGATTGTACCCTGAGAAACCATCCACCATAGAGATCCTATGTGCCCCAACTACTTGCTGCAATACTTGCTCAATTTTAGGCAAAGGATAATTATCCTTTAATGAAGATCTGTTTAGATTTCTGAAGTCAACACACAACCTGATATTTCCATTCTTTTTTCTGACAGGAACCAGATTAGCCACCCATGAAGAATACCTGAGAGGAACTATGATCTTGGAATCTAACAGCTTCTTTACTTCCTTTTCAATAACAGGAAATAAGGCTGGGTTAATCCTCCTTAATTTATGACGAAAAGGTTTGACATTTGGTTTTAAAGGGACTTTATGCTGTATGATTCCTATGTCATAAGTCCTCAATTCCTCATAAGACCAGGAAAAAACATATACATGCTCTTTCAACAGTTTGATATACCTATTTCTTTGTTCAACTGTAAGTGATTTAGAAATTTTGACCATTTTAGGATATTCTGCGGAACCAATATTACACTCCATGAAATTCTCTTCTGAAGACTGAACAACAGGCTTTGAAAGTGTAGCATCCTTTGTAAATATTCTTTCCAAAGGTACCAAACCTTTTGGGATGAAGTTGATTTTTATTTCAATAATTTTATGTCCAGCTATCTCATCTTCAGCAATCTCATCCACCTGTCCCTCTTCTTCATCCTCTTCTTGATCAATCAGGGAATTGGAAAACTCATGTGTAAGTTCTAGAAATATTTTAATCTCAATGTCATCCTCAAATACTCTCCAGTGCTTTACATTATCAGGTATAGAGGGTCTGTACGTCACCTCAATGGGATACCTCAACTGAGTGGTCTTGGGAATTCTAAAATGTGTGGCAGCCAAGGCCAATGAGTCTGCAGTCTTATTATGGTCTCTTGGAATATATGTAATATTAAAAGCCACAAAATAATTTTCAAGCATGTCCCATACCTCATTTTGATAGAGTTTCAACAAACCCTGCTTCACTTGATAGTTTCTCTTCACCTGCTGAACAACTAATTCGAAGTCGCCAAATGCAGCAATCTGCTGAATGCCCAAATCTTTAGCAGCTTTTAATCCTAACACCAAAGCTTCATATTCAGCAATATTGTTAGTAGTAACAAACTCCAATTTATACATCAGCTTTACTGTTTCACCTCCAGGGGATATAAGAAGAACCCCTGCACCTGCACCGTCTTTACAAGAGGACCCATCAAAGTATAACTGCCACTGCTCATCTTCTTCTTCTCTGCTGTGTTTTACTAGCTGTACCTTTTCAACCTGTAGCAAACTAGCAGTATTGTCATCCTCACTGAAATGTAACATGCAAGTACCAAGGTCTTTATCAACAGCATACAGTGGGTGGTTGGTTGGATTCTTATCATCCATCACAATATATGCAAACTGAAGCTCTCTGTACAGCCTTCTATTTTCTCCTCCAAACACAGGAATAGTGGCATATGAAAGATCCATTTGTAAGGTCACACCAACCTTCTTTTCCCAAGAGCTAGAAAGAAGTAACCCAAACTTTGGTGTAATATCAACTACCACAACATCCATGATCACACTGTTCATGGGTAACTGAGCCAGGCTAACAACCATGTCCTTTATTACACCTAAACACTTCACTGCTCGGGAATCAAAGGCATACAGATCATGGTAGGGTTTGGTAATACTCAGCCCTAAAGCTTCCATAACAGCCTTTGGCATTAATTTGTGTGAGGCCCCCAAATCTAACAAGCAATTGTGAATCATCTGTTCATGGATTGTCAGGGTGATGTAGAATGGAGGTGAAGCACCTGCTTCATTTTCGTTCTTTTCAGCCAGTGCTGATCCAATGAAAATTATGGGGTTTTCCTCTTGCAAATTTACTGTGTCTGAAATGGGCTGATTGCTTGTGGGATTAAGCATTTTAAGGACTGATTCTTTATATGAATGGTTTTTTATCAATTCAATTAAAGGTACAGGAATCTTTAACTTTCCTAATTCATTCTCCAAACTGAAATTCTGGAAAGTTTTACTTACCTCTTCAGTCTCTGTGGTCTTCTTTGGTTTCTCGGAAACTTGTCTCTTCTGAGTCACAGGATCAGATGATTGCTTGGCAGGGACAGCTGCCTTCTTTTTTGGGATTGTACCACCTATTTTGTACCTGATCTCAAATTCACAGTCTTCTTAAGCTGATTCTGATAGACAGCAGTAGTTGCAGCAGTCTTTTCCAGCTCTAAATCATCCTCTGTTTCGAACATGTCAGCATCATAGTATTCTGCATTTAGAAATTCTTCCTCAGTGATGAAACCTCCAGACAATCCCTCTCCAAAATGATTCATATCTTGGTCAGTCTCTTCAAAGAGCAGCTCTTCATCAACTTCTTCCTCATCAGCCATATTGTTCTGAAGAGGTGGTGGCACTCTTTGGTCCTCATTTTCTCTTCGTTCTCGCTGAATATCATTATTCCTGCATTCTCTAGGCATGAAATGGGGAGCAAATTTCCTTCTAAACTGATTCTGATTATTAGGATTTCGTTCACCTTCTGGAGCAGGCTTGCTACAATTTTTTTCAAGCTCTTATTTGTTCAGTTTTGCAGTCAGAATCTTCACCAACTTAGCCATTTCATCAATTTTCCCTTCAGCAGAAAGTGAAGATGAACCTCCTGGGGCTGCTTCTTTCTTTCCTTCCTTGTCATACAGCTGCTGAGATGTTTCCTTATTTAGTCTATTGGAAGCCAATATGTTTGATTCTACTTCCAGAGCTGCATCCTACATATTCAACAAAGAAATAGGTCTCCTTTCTCTCAGTAATAAAGAGAATTCATGATCAAAAGCATTTGCATATGTCAGTTTAGCTGATGTTTCTGTAGGCTTTATCTCAGCAAGAATTCTACTGTACATCTTGTTGAACCTCTTTGAAAAATCTGTAATAGTCTCATCCTTTTTCCTCCTAAGAGCTCCAAACTCAGTTATGTAGTATGTATGGTCTTTAGTTTCTCCCCATTGTCTCATGAATAGATCACGAAGTTCCTCAATGATAGTGATGGAATCAGAAGGCAACTCTCTAAACCATTTCCTTACATCTCCATCAAGGCTTTGCACGAACACTCTCATCCATACATCCTTAGCCTCAATGTTTTGGTTATCATCATAGCTAAGGAAAGCTTCCCAATGTTCTTCAGCTGTAGTTTCCCCCTGTCTGTTGAATCTAGGCAAATATTTCTGATAGTCACCCCCAGGCAGTGCATGTAAAGGCTGAGGCAAGACCAATGGTGCATATCTGGCTACAACCATCCGGTCCATCATGTCTATGGGCTGATTTTGGGCTGCCATTTTTGGACTGACTAATTTTGATGATGAAGAAGTTTGGCTAGAACTTGATTGAAAGGGGTTTTTTCCTACTTTCAATTGAAAGAGAGGTATTTTACCAAGAGAGACAGTTTTAGCTTTTATGAAGGATTGAGGATTGGTAAAAATTTGGAATCTACTGTCAGGAATTGTTGGTTTTATCCAAGGTGAAGTTTCTTCTTCTTTCTTTGACATAGCTGAAGCTAATGAACCATCCAACTGTTCAGGGCCAGATAGGGAGGGTAATGACTGAGATCTTCTAATCTTTCTTGTCATCCTCAATATTTGTTCAGAATCTGTAACACCCAATTGCAATGGTGAAGTAGGTCTATTCCTAGTTCCCACTCCTCTAGAAGCCACTGTGACAAATCTGGTGAAAAATAGCCTTAAAATGTGTTGGTTTAAGTTCACCTCTTAAAACCAGTAAAAATGATAAGTATCCCAGGGAAAATATGTCTCAACTTTGTCCCCGGCAACGGCGCCAAAGATGTTTGTGCCAGAAATTGTTTCCAGGCTATAAAGAAACAAGCCAACACAATCTCAAAAAACTCAATAAAGTAAACTAGGTTTTAGGGTTTCTAAAATGTTTTCTTGGTTGTAAATTTGGTGACAAACAGGGAATACACTCATGAACCAAATAAAAACTGAATCATAAGCAAGGAAAGACAGAGATGCATCATATAATCACCAGAATCCAACAAAACATGATATTGAAGTTCATTCATAGAAGATAAGCATTACCAGCATACAAACATAGACCAGCAATGAATTTATTAGTTAAGCAACTAAACAAGTTAAAAAATGAAGCCAGCATACAAACTGAAGGGTAAAAAGGATCATATATTTCATAATCTGTCATCAAATACATATAAGAGTTATGATACTTAGCTCACAAGCAAGTCCAAAAGACCTCCTGAAGTCCTCCAAAAATCGAACACTTTGCTCTCTTTCTCATCTATCTAAATACTGTTTTTACAAAATCAGTTAGGATATAAACCCTAAATACCCTCAACCAACTCATCGATGGGATAAAGTGAGATTATATTTACAAAATAAAATATTTCTTCAAAAGCATAACTAATAACTCACTAACTAAGGTGTTTCTCAAAAGACATTACAATAACTGACTAACTACCAAACTCAAAGGTCTTTTGCAGCCTCAGCTAGTAAGGCTATTCCATCCAAAGCTTGGGCCTTCTTCTTGGCTCTCTTCTACTCATCTTCCATATCAGCTACCCTTTTTGTGAGTTCTTCATTCTGCTGCTGCAAGTCTCTGACAGTCTGCTTCATCTCTATACATTGCAAATATGTGGCTCTCTTTCTCTTCAGGGATTCCTTGGACACTGTAGTACGCTCTTTATAATGGTCATTTAATTCCTGCAAATCCTCCCTAAGTCTTATGTTTGCTAGGATCAAGCCATCATTCACTTCCTGCATGAAATCCATTTGATGTCTGTATTGTTTGACTGTTCTCTGCAGGTTTTGCTTGTCTGAATCAAAAACCTTCCCTGCTGTAGTATCCTGCATATCACTGGGTAGCCATGGAATATCTAATTTTCTGAAAATGTCTTCATCATCTAGAAATGGATCTGAAGACACACCATGAACCATAGGGTTTTCCTAATTAACTGCTTCAGTTGGTGTTGTTTCCTCTATCAACTGCTGGTCTTCAGAATGAGAGACTTCAACCTCTTTTTTCTATTGCTCTTTTAACATTTCATTTCTTAACTCTAAAAATACTGTTGATAATTTAGTCTCGGTGAGACTAACCTCTTCTGCTAACTTTGATGGATTTTTCCCTTTTGCATGATGAGAAACTGGAATTTTCAGAACTGCTTCTTTCTTAATTTTTGGTTTTTCATCTGAAGAATCATCATCAATTACTGTTACCTCTTTTGTATTTAATCTAGGGTTTAACAATTTTTTCATATTCAATCTCAACTTGTTTCTTGGCCTAGTTTTAGCCCTCCAACCTGGAGAACCTGGGGCAAACTCTCCCAACATTTTCAACGTTCTTCCTTGATGTCTTACTGTAGCTAACTCTATGGCTATCACTTTGGTCTTCTTTTTCTTTGATTTCTCTGCTTTATTCTCTTGTCTGCAGCATTCTGTGTGGGTATCAACCTTAACTTCAGTTTTTCCAGTGAACTCATCTTCCTCTAACAGATATCCCTCATCCTAAAATAGGATAGTGACGGGACTCCTTTGCTGGGCCTGAAGGTCTTTTTCCTATACAACAACATTTTCTGTGACAGCAGTTTTATCTTCATTGAAAGCTTCTGTTGGTGCCATGTGTTGCATAGGATGATCTTTCTTTTCTGTAAACAGTGAAAATTTACCTTTACTTTCAGCTGTAAACTTTTGAGGCTCATTGTCATCCTTCAAAGGCTCTGGTGCTTCTTCAAGTTTAACCTCTTTCTTGTCTTCAACTTTGATTTTCTGACCTAGTTTCCCAACTAGGGTTTTTCCCTTATCCACTTGTTTTTTGGTTTGTTGCTCCTCTTGTTTGATTTGAAAACCAGTCCAGAAAAGAAAATAATTCCTTGTATTCCCTTGCTTTTGTAGAGCAGTACTAATGATGAGCTTAATCAAACCATGGTGGAAGATGGATTGTGAAGTATGATCCTGATGCCCCTTAACTCTACTTGACATCTTCTGTAGACTTTTGAACAAGAAGAAAGGAAGGTTCATTTTGGATTCACCAACCAAATGCTGTAAAAACCTAAAATGGTATTTGAAGACATAGGCATATCTGCCTTCACAGGTGATATAGCTTTGTAAGATTCTAATGGGTTCCACCCACTCACTTCTGAAATTTTGGATTAGTATTCCTTTGCTCCAGTCTGGAGTAATACCAGGTAAAAGGTACCTCTGGGCATTAAAAGTGAAAGGCAACTTTTTGAACCACATTTCACCTTCATTTTTTATTCCTGTAGCTTCAGCAATTAGCTCCACAGTCAACTTGAACCTCAGTGTATCAAAAACTATCATGTCCTAGTTATAGCTTTTGGCAAATTGATAAGAGACCTCAGTGTTGTAACCATCGATCTTTTTGAATAAATCTAGCCACCCAGCATTCTGGAAAAGCACTGCACAACCTAGGAATTGATCAATCCAGCTTAAATCAGTGGGCTCAGCCCTATTTATTTTGCCACTTTTACCCATCTGCTTTCAATGGCTGAATTCTGTGTACTTCTAGGGCTCTGTGAATGACCTAACAGCTGCTTTTTCCTCCTCAAACCTCTAAGGTTTTGATAATCAGCTTTCCTCAATCTTCCTTGACTGTTTTCTTTTTGTTTTTCAATGCAGGATAAGCTTTACCACAAGCTCAAGTGATTTAGGTCACAGAGTGCTCCACATTCTTCACTAAAATTGTTGGTGAAACTAGCTATCATCCCAGCTGCTCATTTAGATACTAGCCAATCTCCAGAAAGTATAACAACACCTGTGTATTGTAGTGATAATGAGAGCACCTTATGTCTTGTTCATTTTCTACCCCAACTTGGATTTAACAACAAAACCAGTTATCTTTCTAGCATGTAATCAGACTAGGTCTTCAAGCACTTGATATGATCAGCTCACTTATTGTATTAGTTACAAGTTACCATTGAATCCATGAAACCTTGGTCGCTACAGACTGTACAGCTCTTCACATCACCACATTTTCAGGCTTTAACAAGGTCATGCTCAATAAAAACTGTTATTTTTCAACTAGTCACTCACCAATACATCTAATATCCTCTTAGACCGATATCTCTTCGACAGGAATGCTGTTAAAAGTATATATTAACGTTCTCCTTAACCAATTTTAACCAAACAAGCTTTTACTATGAAAGCCTCAATTTAACGGTCACTATTAGGCTATCACGGAATACCTTATTCCTGCACTGCTGCAGACACTTAAAATGAATGCCTGAGCTGTCTGATTCTCCAATTTAGCCATACAAGTGTCTTCATGCATCCAATTTGATTCCAGGTGGTGAAACCAGAAAGCCCTAAATGCTCTCTGCAACGGTGAAAACTTTAACTCCCATTCATAACTACAGATTCTGGATTTTGGGCAAATTTCTTAGCTCCACTTAGTCTCTAACTCCGTAATGCATGAATGAAGAACTCCTTTCCCTTCAATCCAGGCTCGTTTGTCCACCTGTGGCGATTCATCCAACTCTCACTAATGATTTGCCACAATCTCTTTCCTGCTGTCAAATACGCCTGTTTGCATGATGATTACTGGAACAACACGTATCAGGATCCTTAAATCATGTGATTAGTCACTTAGGAATTGAAATCATGTGAAAATTCAGCTTAAAAAACGGTGATTTCGGAGCACACGATATTCTTGTAGCGCCGCTGTGTTAATTTTTCATGGTTGCGCTACAAGAATAATTTGAACTCAATTTTGGCGCAATTTTAATCCTTTTTTCCACTTTTCATGAGGTTTAAGTGATGTTTAAGTGATAACTATGCTCATGATGTGATTTGTGAATCCATTATTCAACATAATGACCTTTAGAACCCTTCAAAACCTAAAGGAAGAAAAACAATAAAAAACCTAAAGGCAAAATTTTGAAAATTTCACTAAAAACCAAAAAATTTCCAAAGTAAGTAAAAGAACAAACTCAAGCAAATAAGCAAACTTAGAATAAAATGGCAATCAAAATATAAAATTAAAAGAAACAAGTTCATGACTTAACAGGTTGATTGTGCAATGGTAAAGCTATGTTTATATTTGTGCTTATCCCTGTTGTTGATGTATTTGTAACTTCAGGATGTATTCATCTATGTATCTTATGTCTTGTAACCCGATGTTTATTCCGGGATGTATATATTATGTAATTGAGTCATGTTGTCATGCCCCGATGTTCCGATCAAGAGGATCTATAATGTAAACAAGTCCTGTCAAGTCATAGTGGGTAACCCTCTGATTGTCTAAGGGTTAAAGTCCCCGCAGTTCCGGGGCACTAGGGTTATTAGACTCTCCTAGTAGAAGTCGGCCCTGGTAGGGTTTTAGTCAAGCCAGGATTAGTATAAATAGAGAACTGGGGTCTCTATTTATCACACAACTCATACACACTCAAGTGTAGTGCATAGTTGAGGAAGGAGAAGACACTGGGGCTAGATAAGAAGAAGGACACTGCTGTCGGAGATCACTTACTGTTTTAGGCTTTTCTATTTTTGTGTTGATTCTATCTCTGAGGAAGTTGCGGGGTTTTCTCCATTTATGGTTTCCCTGAGGAAAAACACTGTGTTCATTGTCTCTTGTGTTTGATTGTTGTGCTTGTTATTCTCTCAGTTAAAGATCCTAATAATGCTAGCTTAATGTTGAAAAACCAACACATGTAGGTTGTGAGTTGGGCATGGTACACATTGGTATTTTCAGTTTCCATTGTAACTTTTCACCCCAACATCACTGTGCACTTTATTACTCATAATTGCTAATTTGTTACAAAGTCTTCTTTGTGCAAATCTTTTATTAGGAATATATATCTTTCTGTATTGGTTCCAATTTATCGCCGAGTTTAAAGTGGTCACTTCGAGCGAACATCTCAACTCTGGAATACAAAAGAAGAATGACTACATTGATAATTATGGTAACAAAGTATTGAGATCTGCTTGAAAAAATAAAGATCTATTTGCTACTTTATTTCTGGAAGGCATTGTTTGAATGGTTAAGTTATAAAAACTTTTTATTTTTGTTGTTTTCAGGCAATCTTCCAGAGGTATCCACAGCCTGAAAAAGAGTATCAATCATTTTCATTGATTTAGAATGATAGATGACTAGATTTGGTATGACATCTTTTCGCTTAAGGCAACATTTTCACATGTGTTGGAAATAGTTTCGATGTTCTTTCCCAAGGAAAATATGTTTTTATTGAAGAAATCCCATTTGCATCCATGACTTTTGGTGGTGCTGATCCTAATCACTTTAGGGGTAAAAATCAATATGCTCCTGTTACTCGAAACAGTTACTGGAAGGTATGTAATATAATCATGTTAGTTTTCCAGGTTTAAGATTGATTGTATTTAAGGATAAACATATGCATAACATGTTAATTGTATGAGTCAATATAGTTACTAGTAGGTATGTCATGGGATTAATATACTCTAATAAATCGATTTTGCTATTTCCTTCAGTTTGACATGGGAGACTTCCTCATTGAGGATCAATCAACAGGTCAGCATATAGTCCATCTTATTTAATTGGGCACATGATTGCTTCTTAAGGAATCTTATGAAAATATTGATGGCATTTTATGAACATTTTGTTACAGGTTTCTGTGCTGGAGGTTGTGTTTCTATTGCAGATTCTGGAACTTCTTTGCTAGCCGGTCCATCGGTAAAGCATGCATACCTTTGATCTTTTGTAAATTTCTTGTATAAGTTAGTGGTGTTTTCTAGGTCTGTGCACGATATGCTATTGTTGTAAAGCATAAGTGTTTCATAGCCACACCAAGGATATAGGGCAGAAAAAGCTATGTCAGAATCATAACCAATAGAGTATTATCATTTAAACCACCTTTCTTTTAAATCAACATTAGTAGACATTTTTATCAGCTAGAAAGTGTAAGTATAAGCAACCACCATGTATCATCACATAGGCATGATTATCATCATTTATATTAACTGTAAATACTACTGTATATCAACATGAATTACCAGCTGAGTTAACCATCCTTTTAAGGGTTTATACAAGTACTCCTTAACCTGAAAAGAATGATTTTCGAAGGAAGAATTCAATTATATTGTTGAGATTTCCCCATAACTCAAATATGACCCTAACTTGGTTGATTTTGCAGGTCTTTTTGATAGGTTTTAGGGCTATAAACGATAGTAACACAGATCAGTAAGGAAAGAGTCCCTAAATTTCCCTACTAAACAATTAAATGGGGCTATTGTAAGGCCTAAAGTAACCTTTTATCAAGGCCAAATTATCCCAACCCCTGAAACATGTCAAATATGAAACCCTAACTCTGACTTTTGACTAGTTTTTTTAGGTTGCTTCTCAAGTTCATGGATGTACACAAGAAGATAGGTGACGCACTAGAGGATCTAGGGCTAAATAGGCAGCCCAAAATTTGAGGGTGGCTTATAATTTGAAAATTGTTGTTATTTTTGGATTATTGAATTTTATAAATTTCTAAGGTTTTCTAGTTTATAAAAACACAGATCTAATCTAACACTACACTAATCACGCAAATGTGTATATTTGCACATGAAATACTAGATTTTGATCAAAATGACAAATATTAGGGTTTTTGTGAAATTTACTTCAAACCCAAGGCCATGAGGGATGGTGACCAGCCTCCCTCTTGGAATATTTCCCTAAGCCTCACCAACTAGGACTTCCAAAAACAACCTCTAGGGTTTGTTGGAGGACCCTAATTAGGGAAAAATTCAGAGATCTAAGAACAAACAAGATAAAAAATCCTTCAAGAGGATATTTTATAACACGTAAAAGTTGACAAAAGCTGGTAAAAAGCCCTAATTCAGAGAAAACGCAGCATTACAACCACCATTCAATCCATAGAAGCATAATTTCACAAAACTTTACCAATGGAGCAACCAAGAAAACCCTATATCCTCCTTGTGCTTGTGTTCTTCCAACAATGCTAGCATCAATCTTGCATGTGCATGAAACCCTAGAATTCACCCATCATTTTACCATAAATCCAAAGAAGAAATAGTAATATATTTGATAAGTTTCCCCTGTGAATCCATAGGCAAGCCTATATCATTAGAATGCATTAACAAAGCTAGAGTAGGAGTTTTAAGCAAAAACTTTGAAAAAACATACAATTTATTTTTGAGATCAACTTTTTCGTGGGCTTCATTTTGCTTGTCAAAAGTGGGCCAATCTAATTCTCCTGCAACTCCATAGCCATTGTAAACCAGTCTTTATATGGAATCATTGGTTTATGCTCTTCAATATGAAGGCCCTCTTAAATATTTCCTCTTTGTACGAAGTCATAGACAATAAGGCATTCCTTTCTCCGTGCATAATAGCTAATACAAAGTAGTTAGATGGTAATCATTGTGCTTAATACTTAGCCACCGATGCTGGTTATAATAGAAAATTATGTTTACATGTAGTAAAAAGCAACTGTGAAGCCTTATAGAGTTTCTCTTCTTCTGGAAAATACTTTATTATTATACCGTGAGATATCTCGACTTCAATATCTATTTGTTTGAGCAACCAAAACCTTCATAGACTCCATTCACTGCATCAAAGGAATTGACCGACTGATCATTGGTATTCTTATAAATAAATCTTTCATAAAAGCTCTATTGCCATCTCTCCAGGAAAATAAAGGGATTCACTAGCTACAAAAGGATTCGATGCTATAAACTCATGCTCCCAGCCTGTAGAAAACACAAAAGCAACACAAAGCATAAAAATGGAAATCCTATATAATAAATTACAAAGGGAAATGCATGATAAATTTGGATAAATTGGGTTATAAGGGAGATCAATGTT
>LPNX010113122.1:71940-195502 GCA_001517045.1 Pseudotsuga menziesii
AGCAAATTATTGTGCATGATGACTTGTGTACATTGGAAGCTCAACGATTTAGTTTGGAAGGACAATAGGCTTTGTTGGGGAAGGCAATTACTGCTCAAATCACCAAATCCCGAGCCCACATGCATGACAAATCGTTGTCACTGAGGGACCATATGTAAAATCGTTGTTGTGCATGGGAGGAGCCTGCTTTAACGTACAACAATTTAGCCTAGGGGAAGGTTGAACGCTTTGCTAGAGGAAGTTCCTCTGTAAGCCACCAACTCCCCGGCCCACACTTGTTATCAAATCGCTATAACTAAGTGAAATCTTTCAAAAAAAAATTGTTAAATCTATCAACAGGCGTCGCTTTTTCGACGTTCTTTCGATGCTTCAGTGAAACCATCCGACCGCCGTGTCATGACTCCAACGCTTCAGATCATCGGATGACCGATGCTTCAAGTGTTGGGCCGAGTCAAATATTCGATGGCGTCACCATACCTCCGACCCTTTTCCCATCGGAAGGCTGACTCTTCAAGTGTCAGATGGCGTCAAACATCCGACACTTTCTAGATAAAAATACCGACGGCGTCGCCATTCCTCCGACACTTCTGTCCGTCGGAAGGCCGACGCTTCAAGTGTTGAATGGCGTCAAATTTCCGACGGTTTATGCAAGTTTTGATTGACACTTTGGAAGAGAAAATGGTCAAATAGGTGACACCATGGTGTGTCAAATCTTCGACCCACATTGGTAGGATGTCAAAGATCTGATGTTATTCCACCGATGGCAAAAAAAAGTGTATGTGTCGAAAATGCGATAGAGAAGTGTCGAATTTTGGGTTGAAATTCTATTGTGCTATGAAATGAGGATTAAAGAATCTAAGACTAAAGAAGCATCCTTAAAAGTTGCAACAAATAATCAACAAGACAAGAAGTGTTAGTTATCTGGTGATCTTGAAGATGTCTGAGATGAGAAAATGATAAACTTTGTTAACAAACTGCCTAGAGGCACTGGTAGATATAAGGGCAAGATCCCTTTGAAGTGATTAAACTTTGGAAAAATAGGACACTTTGCTACCAAGTTCCCACACAAAGGAGACAAAGGTATGTCTAATCAAAATAAGTATCAATTCAAAGGTAGAATGATGAAGAAGCAAAAATTTTATTCTAAGGCTGATCATGAAGTGCCAGAATTTGATGAAGATGAGGAAAACTCAGACCTTGACAGAAATGAAATTATGTTTCTTGCAATGGAAAATTGACATCATTATGAAGAATCAAATGAAGAAACAATTGTAGTTGATCTTGAGGTACAATTAGTAGCAGCCCTAGAAGAAAAATAAAACTTGAGGGATATTAACAAGAAGAAAACAACAAAATATGTCACAACCAAAAGACAGTTAGCCAAGGACCTGAAAGAGGACCTAATAAAGAAGGAAATTGAAATCAATGATCTACAAGAACAGTTGAAGAAGTCATACATGCTCACTAGAAAGTTTGAGAAAATCTCAGTCGACTTAAATAATTTGATCAACCAACAAAGAGACTTTGGAGATAAAAGTGGGATTTGTTTTGAAGAATCAAAGGTTGAATGCTCTAAAGACCAAGAAGTTCAAACCTTGAGGGACAAGTTGGTCAAACATAGGATAGAATTAAGAAATATGAGGCAACCATTGGAAGAAGCCTCTAAACTGCAAATGGACAGGGAAAAAGAAAGAGAATAACTTATCAAGGATATTAGCAGCCTCAAAAACATGGAGATAAACACCTCAAAGAGTCATGTCGATCCGATAAAAAGTAATGATGAAACTAGAAGGTACCAACATGCCCCAAATGATCTTTGGAGACCAATCACTGCAAAGTCAAACAATCTGATTTCTGCTAGAGAGAAGAGGTACCCAACATCTTTTACAAACAATCAGTATTATACTAGAGGACAGAAATATCCAAGTTTGTTCTATGGGAACTGATATACTTGTAATAATTTTGGTCACATGGAAATTGATTGTAAGGCACCAATAAGGAGAAATCTTGCTAGGAGAACCAATGCAAAATTGAATCAAATCAGGAGTCACAACAGCTATGATCCTTCCAATAAAAATCCATTCTCAGTACTTAACATTTTTGAAGATGAATGCACAACATGTAATAATTTTTGGCATTCAGCACAAGATTGTCGATTGAAGAAAAACTCTTATGAAGATGAAGAAAGGGATCATGACTTTTGTGGGATAGCCCTTTATGCTCAAAAGAACGAAGATCAATGGTATATTGACAACGGTTGCACCAGGCACATGACTAGTGACAAAAGGAAATTTATCTCCTTGACCAAAGGAAAAGGTGGAGATGTGTCATTAGGTGATGATGGCAGAACTAGAATAATCGGCAAAGGGACTGTTTCTCTAAAAGGTAGAGCAAAGGCACAAAATGTGTTATATGTACAGGAGTTAAACATGATCTGTTGAGTGTAGGACATATATGTGATTCTGACTACAATATTGTATTTTATGCTCATGGCTATGAGATTTGAAGGAGTGAATAAAAAAGAACTGTTGGAAGAGGAACTAGAGCTCCCAGAAATGTTTACATTTTAGAAGAGATCGAGGGAGAAAATTGTTATGTTGGTCACACTTATGAGAATTGGTTATGGAATAAAAGATTGGGAATTCTAATCTTTGACAATTTAGTCAAAATCAGCAAAACAGAGGCAGTTAGAGGTTTACCCAAATTATCCAATCCAATAACAAGCTTATGTGACTCGTGTCAATGTGGAAAGCAAATTAGGGAAAGTTTCAAAAGAAAGGAACAACCCTCAACCTCAAAACCTCTGGAACTAATTCATACATATCTTTGTGGGCCTGCTTGAACCCAATCCTTGTAAGGAGAAAGGTACTTCATGCTACTCATAGATGACTTCACAAGAATGGTATGGGTAACTTTTCTTAGGGAAAAATCAGAAGCATTTAACAAATTCAAAGTCTTCAAAGACTTGGTGGAAATTGAAAGTGGTCACAAGATCAAGTGCTTAAGATCTGATAATGGAGGTGAATTCACATCCAATGAGTTCAATCAATTGTGTGAAAGTCATGGAATCCAAAGGCAGTTCTGTGCGGTAAAAACTCCACAACAAAATGGAGTCTCAAAAAGGAAGAATAGGACTGTCTAAGAAATAGCTAGAACTATGCTTCTTGAGGCCAACATTGCAGATACCTTCCAGAGGGAAGCAATAGAAACAACATTATAGATTATAAATCAATCCCAGTTGAAATTCAACAGTGATAAAACACCATATGAGTTGTGGAAAGGCAGACCTGCTTCAGTTGGATATTTTAAGGTATTTGTAAGCAAGTGTTACATCAAGGTCAATGATGATAACCTTGGAAAATTTAACTCCAGATGTGACGAAGGAATATTTCTTGGGTATTCTGCAAGTAAGAAAGCATACAAATTCTATAACAAGAGGCTGAGGAGGATTATTGAAAGCATAGATGTTAAATTATATGAGGACCTACCTAAATACAATAAAGAGCTAAGTGAAATAGAAGTAGAAGATACATTCAATCAAGAAGAAGAATCAGTGAAGGATGAAGCAGAAAATTAGAATGAAGAACGAGACAGAAACCAAGATGAAGAAGAACCTGCATCCACAACAACTGGCAGAAGATCATCATCTAACAACCTTCATCCAATTCAGGTAAGAAAGATCATCCTAATTATCTCATCATAGGAAATATTGGAGATGGATTTCAACTCAAAAAAACACAAAGGAGAAGAGATATTTCCCTGTTATCAACCATTGAGCCCAAAACCTTCACCGAAGCACATACAGATGAATCATGGGAAAAGGAAATGAGTGATGAACTCAATCAAATTAAGAAAAGTGGAACCTGGGAGCTGATCCCTAGACCAAAAGACAAAAATATAATTGGCACCAAGTGGGAGTTCAAAAACAAGATGAATGAAGAAGGCAAGATAGTCAACAATAAATCTAGACTTGTATGCAAAGGTTATGCTCAAGTTGAAGGAGTGGACTTTGATGAAACTTTTGTCCCAGTTGCTCGCATGGAAGCTATCAAAATTTTCCTTGTATACTCATGTTTTAAAATTTTTAAGGTATATCAGTTGAATGTAAAATCTACCTTTTTGAATGGTGAACTAAATGAACAAGTCTACGCTAAACAACCAGAGGGTTTCAAGCAGCCAGAAAAAAAAGATTATGTTTGGAAGTTGAAGAAGGCTCTTAATGGGCTTAAACAAGCTCTGAGAGCTTGGTATGCTCGCTTAGACAACTATCTTATTCAACAGGTATTCAAAAGAAGCAATGCAAACAGTAATATGTATTTCAAATTAGAAAAAGATGAACTTCTGATTATTGTGGTCTATGTTGATGACCTTATATTTGGTTGCAATAATGATAAACTAAGTCATGAGTTTGATAAGGTCATGGCACAAGAATTTGAAATGTCCATGATTAGAGAACTGTCCTTTTTCCTTGGACTTCAGATCTCTCAATAATCCAAGGGGATTTTTATATCTCAGTCCAAGTATCTAAAAGAAATGATAAAAAAAATTGGAATGGATGAATGTGCCCCTCTAAGTACACCTATGAACACTAGTTGTAGGCTCAGTAAAGATGACGATGCACCATTAGTTGATGTTTCACACTATCGGTCTATGATAGGCATCCTGTTATATTTAATTGCTTCAAGACCTGACATCATGCAAGTTGTTGGTATGGTAGCTAGATTCTAGTCTTGCCCAAAAAATTCACATGTACTGGATGTCAAGAGAAGCTTCAGATATCTCAAAGGTACAGTTAAGTTTGGACTCTAGTATCCTAAAAATCAGAAGTTTAAACGTATAGCTTATACCGATGCAGATTGGGCAGGCAGTTTAGATGATAGGAAAAGTACTAGTGGGAATGCATTCTTCTTAGGAGAATGCATGGTCAAGCAGAAAGCAATCATCCATTTCCTTGTCTACTACTGAGGCTGAATATGTAGCAGCATTTGACTGTTGCACTCAGGTTTTGTGGATGAAGCAATCTTTAAAAGAAGTTCAAGTCAAATACAATCAGCCTATACCAATCTATTATGGCAATTCGAGTGCCATCATCATATCTAAAAATTCGGTTTTGCACTCTAATACTAAGCAGATGCCTATCAAGTATCATTTTCTTCGAGAACAAGTTAATGAACAACATGTGAAATTGGAATGTGTGAATACAAAGGAACAAGTAGCTGACATATTTACCAAACCTCTGCCCAAAGATTCCTTTGATTATCTAAGACAGAAGTTGGGAGTGATCTCCCTGCAATATTGAATTTTTTTTTTGTATAGTTTAAGGAGGGTGTTATAAATTCTTCACACCCAAGGCATCCACAGATAGCAGATTCAGAACTTGAACAAACAGGTCCAAGGATAACCATGTGATAAAGTTGAAGTTTGAAGAAAGATGTGAGAAAGATTTGGCAATGATATTCGGTGGTTCAAAGGCAATAGGTCTATCCACTTTCAATAGGTAAACCAAGCTGGCTACAACAAGATATAGTACAGCAGACAACCCCAAGCATTCAATTCGGACTAAAGCAGATGTCATGGAATATATGAAGAAATTGTTTTTGGTAGAAAATGAAGCTCATTACAACAAGCATTACAGAGAAAGTGTTAAAGAGCAGAGTAGGAAGAAGGACAATTTGTTTCATAGGTCACAAGCTCAAGGGGAGAAATATGGCATGAAATCTAGCAGTTCAATTTTATGCGCAGCCAAATTGAAAGCATAAGGATGATCTCCATGCAATAATACCCAACTCAATCAAAGGGGGAGACTTGAATATGAAGATATCAAGAATAATATTTTTTGGGGGAATTGTGAAGCTTCGAATAACTTAGCTTCTGCCCCTTTTGTCATTAATGTCAAAGGGGGAGAGAAGTTGGATGAGATTTCCATCAATGACAAAGGGGGTTATTTTTAGCTAAAGTTGTCATTGATGACAACACATTAATGACAAAGTTCAAAGTGATGTTGTGGCAAGGTCAAGGTCAATTTACATGGCTGGAAAGGTGGTTTGATAGCATAGACAAAGTAGAAACAGTGTTGGACATTTGACCACCTAATGAGTCAATTGACCCATTCTGTGGTCAATTAGAGATGTCCCTAATACCCTAGATAAATATGTTGATGTTGTGGACAATGTACATGCCTTTGATGACATGGTTACATGGAAAACATGGAATTGTTTATCCCAATCACAAGTCGGTTTCATAAAGAAGATTTAAATTCAAACATCAAGTGAAAAGTCGGCTCCTTAATAATTTCAAAATCGAGACAGGTCGACCCCATAAAGATAGGGCTTGATTTCCTATTAATACAGAAGAACACCTTCTTTTTCGATGCAGGTAGAGAGTGGAGTGAAGAAGGCTCTGAGGTTTTTCAGTGGAGTGAAATGAGGGTAGCAGTCAAGGAGTAGATAGAAGGGGTCGAGGAGCAGTTTGAAGAATTCTAGCAGCAACAGTGGTTGAGGAGGAGATATAAGGGGCCAAAGACTAGTCTGAAGGAGTAGAGCAGTGTCAGCAGCTGAGGAAAAGTCAATCGAGCTGAGTTTTTTATGTTTTTATCTTTTGTTGAAAGGAACAATTCTGAAGGTGACTGTGGAGAAATCTAAGATTGGTGAACCTTTTCATCAAGTTATCTCAATCTGAACTTGTGAAGAATCAAAAGAAGTGAATCTTGGTCCATATCAAGTGAATTCAAGTTATGACAGTCTGAGGACTTTTTTGAAAAAATTACAAATAGCAGTTAAGCACCATTTGATTATGTGGGTCGTTGGGTGGAGAAAGGGAAGAACATTTTTTTCCTTTGGCAAGTTGTATCTTGCCTAGGGTGTTGTAGCACCATTTCAGCTGAAGCTGATAAAACAGAGGTTGTAATCCTCTCGAGGTGTGGAAGCACCTCCATACATTTCTTGTAAAACTATTGGGCATAAATAGAAGTTTTATTTTTTATTAGAATCTTGATGTTTACTAGTGTATATGACTATTTACTGAACTGATAGAAATATCTTAGTAAACTGTTGTAAGAAGTAATTACCAAAAGTCAAAATGCATAGTTGACTACTTTACAAAGTTTTTTAATTTTGAAATATTTTCTTGATTCCACAGATTCACCCCCCCCCCCCCCCTCTCAATAGACTATGGGTTCTCACACAACTTGGATGAGAATCTCACTTTCTTAAAATTGGCTCACTAGCAGGGTAAGTGTGCACTCACCATGCAATGGAAAATCTAATGCTCTCCAAATGCCAAAGGAAAATTCACAAATGATAAAAATCCATTTCCATTCCTCATGACATATTTTTATAACCCTCCTAAGGTCCTCCAAGGTCTAATTCATTCCCTTAGGCTTCCTCCATGTCATCCTTGATTTTTAGTAACCTCCATGTGACTTGGCTTTCTCTTCAACCATTCATCTTCCATCCAATTCGAATGGCTGCCACCTAGTCCCAAGTGCACCCTCTTGGAGGCTATTTTTAGCCCTAAAATGTTAGGTTTTCATATGTCTACAATCAGGTATGACTTGTAATAGAATATTCCATCATTATTGTCATAAAGCGCATGGAATCTAGCTCCACATGGAACCTAGTTTCTTCCTAGACTCTTCCTCTTCTATGGGGAGTTACTCCTCCTCACCCATTTGAATCCTTAGGCTCATGCTATGTCATTTGATGACTCTTCACCTTCCAAGAACATTGCATCACTCATGATTTTGAATTTGGGGATAAGTCAGACATGTGTAAGGAGGAATCTAGCCACCCAAGGCCCCCATGCACCTCCAAATGTCTTTATGAAGCAACCCCACTTTATTGTCTCCATATTTATTATTTATATGACCCAAATTAATGTGTAAATGATAAACTAAGGCTCTCTTGGGTCCCATAGCTCCCTTATTGCAATATTTAATGCCTTCTCAACCTAGGGAACTAGTAGGTGGGTGAAACATTGTCAAATAGTAGACCTATTGGAATGGGGAGATGAAAATTCCATTATCTGAACCATTCCATGTACATGTCATGAGTCAAAATCAAGCTAATAATTCCATTTCCCCTTAAGGAATTTCACTGAAAATTCTCATATGAATGTTTCACTTAATAATCAGTTTGCAGAGATAATAACCATGTGTAATGATAGACCCTGATGTCTAATATCAGTCCCCATACTCTATTCACAAATTTGGGATGGTCGTACTTGAGTTGGGAAGCCAATTTGGCCTACACCCTAAGGGGACTTTGACCACAATTTCCTAGGAATTTTGCTCTTTTTGTCACTAGCACCAAACCAAGTTGCAGAAGATTTTTGAGGCAGATAAAAAGTGTCAGAGGTCATCTTGGAATGTACTAAGCTTCACAATACCATTTCATTTTAAATTCAGGACCATTTGGTGTTAGTTGGATCCCATAGAGTCATGACTAGTTAAGCCCGAATTTGCCCAAATTACAATCTTTTTCCCAAATTTTCAAAGAAGGGTTATTATAGAAATGGTTAAATATGTTAGAGGGTTACTACTTCGTTAAAAAAAATCGATAGTGAAAAAATCACCTTCGCACTCCTTAAGTCTCTCCCTCGTGCCAAATTTTGGTGGGATGGTTATTGCAAGAGACATGTCGGATATGAGTCTGAAATATACAAGACAAAACCAAATTGAATGGATTTTTTCAATTTCGTCAAGGAGTAATTATACCCTATCAAAAACTAGGATGACTAGTACATCAGATGGACAAATTTTCTCCGGGAGAGAGATCAAATGGTGTTGAAGTTCAACAATATATTCCATACATTGTGCTCAAAGTTGGGTATCAGAGACTCTAAACAACACTTGTTACTAAAGTATTGCAATCCCTTCAAAGGTACATCCAAATAGAGATGGATTTCTTTGACATATCCTCACTGGGATTTGCTTATCAATATGTTGTCAAGATTGAGAAAAAACATTAAAAAATAATAATAATAAGAGTTTGCAAATCAACCACATAAAAATCACGGTAAATGCAACCCTAACTCATAGAACGAAGGACATATAAAGGATGGATAAATAATGACAACTAGGACAAGCCACAAGTAAATAATGGTAACGCGAAATCAAAGAAGGACACTGAAAAGTGGTGTGAGTCTCACAAAATCCCCTAGCACAACATTGATGAATATCACTCAAAACAATCATTGTTGGCTGAGGTGAAATCCTATGAGCCTTCCCCTGGTTCAGACTCTAATTCAAAGCAAGATGAGGGAAACAAAATCATTGACGTGTATCCTAGTGGCACCATTGCAACTACAAATATCCAACTATAAGAGTTAGAAAATACAAGGAAGGGTTGATCCTCTTCCATTCACAACCATGGGTGAAGGGGAATCCACTACATTTCATTGTTGAAAATGATATCTAGAAGAACCTGATCTTGGTTGAGATCATCAAGATATTTAAGTTGTCAAAAATGCCACACCGCCAACCATACACCATCAGTTGGTTGAATCAGGGAAAAGACATATATGTTAGTCAACAACATTGCTTGTCCTACAACATCAATCCCTTCAGAGATGAGGTACTATGTGATGTTTCCCCACTTGAAGTTTATGATGTTATTTTAGGATAACCATATAAGTGGAAATACCATGTTGTTTATGATATCGATTCCCATAGTGTAATTGTTACTTTGGAAGGCCAACTCTACAGGATACCCAAGGTAGTCCTCACTACTGCATTTTCCTCAATCTCCATAAATAAATGTTGGAAGGTCATCTCTTAGAATGGGAAATATTTCCTCTTCATGGTTTGGTTATAAGGTGGATGGAAGGTCACTACAACTACCACAACCACAACACAAGGTCTCATTAAAAAACAGAAGAAGGTGGACAATATGGTATAAGAATACAAAGATATATTTTCCTTGACTAAAGGGATACCTCTATGCTGTCAAGTTAAAAATTTAATTAATTTGATACCTAGTGTTGATTTTCCTAATGGCACAATATATAGATACTCTCTTTTGGAGAATGAGGAAATAAACTATCAGATTTAATATCTCAAACAAAAATGACACATTCAATTGAGATCCTCACCTTGTGGGAGCCCAGTTATGTTGGCATAAAAGAAGGACAGGACATGGTGACTTTGTATTGATTACAAATACCTAAAAAATACAACCCTCAAGAATTGGTATCCAATCTCCTAGATTGATAATATTCTTGACCAACTCAAGAGTGTCAAGTTATTTAGTAAGATTGATTTAAAGCCAGGCTACCACTAGGTCCCAATTTAGCAAGTTGATGTATAGAAGACAACCTTCAAGTCTAAAGAAGGCCTTTTTGAGTGGTTGCTCATGCATTTCAGGTTGAATTATTCCCCATCCACATTTAGGGTAATGATGGATGATATCTTGCACCGATTCATAAGATATTTTATGGTTGTATATCTAGACAACATCCTCTTCTTCAGCAGAACTTGGGTGGAGCACTTGCAACACATTAAACAAATCCTTAGTAGCTTGCACCAACACAAGTTATATGCCAATTTGGAGAAATTCTCTTTCGAAATGGAGAGATTTCAGTACCTCAGATACATCGTGGATGAACATGGTGTGCATGTGGACCTAGCCAAGATTCAAGTCATCCACGATTGGCTAGCCCTAATAAATCTAATAGATCTATATGTAATCTTAGGCCTCATCAAATTTTAGCGCAGGATTGTCTTGTGCTTCTCTCATATCGCTTAGCCATTAATCCAAGTGATCAATGGTGTGTCAATGGTGGAGCCAAAGCCAAGTTTTCTTGGGGTGCATCACAGCATAAGGCCTTCGAGGATTTTAAAAGACATCTTTGCTCAATGTCATTCCTTACTTTATTAGACCCACAACAAACTTTTTAGACTGCGACATATTCCTCTAACTATGTTATTGTTATCATGTAAAATGACACTTCTCCATCTGAGTACTGCCACTCAATGTGTCGGTACACAAAAGGAAAAAATGGATGGAAATAGCTAAAACACTATAGATGGGCATGACCTTTGATGCATCATTCCATTGCGAGCCTGACCTTTTTTGTATGGGCATTAAGGCGAATACGCGACTATCACCATTGCAACCCACATATGATACGCGAGTATTACCACTACAACTCGCGTATACATCATTAGGGATTGAACCCATGGGTTGCCCTTAAGCAAGTCATGTATCATACGTGACCTGTCAATATTAATATTCGCGTATTCCTTAATCCAAAATTAAAAAATATAAACATGATTAGTCGAGGAAAATTGGGCCCTTAATCATAACTATCCCAACTTCCTCAACCTTTGTAACCTCTCTCTTTCCTCATGTATAAATAGAGGGTAGGGATTGAGGCTAATCAATCATGAATTATAGAGCAAAGTTATGTTGATGGTTTGCCTTTAGGTATCTTGGAGCAGCAAAACTCAGTTTCCTTGGTTAGCAAAGGAGCACTTGTCTCATATGTTGGTTGTAATCTTACCTCACTTGTTTATCAATAAAGAAAGTCCTTCTTCCAATATTGTGTATTTGCACTCTTATATATTGTGATTTCTAAATTGTATTGTTATTTCATTACAAGCATATTATTTCATTTACCATCTATATAATATATAAGATATTGTAGGAAAGGTCTTGCTCTTTGTAGGTGTTGGAGATTCCCTAGAAGCTATGGAAGCAATTTGAAGTGAAGAAGAAAGCTAGGATCGGCCGTCATAAATAAGGCATGCCCTAATTTCTTCCTATTTCTCTGTAAAATTCTAAAATGGCTGATTTTCTGCAAGTTTATTTAGTACGTTGGTAACCTCGAAGACCCTAGGTTATAAGGGTGTGTTTTCCTGAACAACAGTTATTGATGCAGTCCTCACCCAACATGGACATATAGTGTCCTATCCAAGTGATACACTCTCTTATTTTTTGCGCATGTATCCCACCTGTGACAAGGAGATGTACTCCATTGTGTAGTCCCGTTGTTAGTGGAAACATTATATCCTAGTGAAGGATGTCATCATCCACATCTATCACAAGCCCATGAAGTTCATGCAAATGCAAGGACAATTACAAAACAACCACCATTATAAGTGGTCCACATACCTACAATAGTTCCACCTAAACATCAAATATAAGAAGGGCATCACCAATCACATTGTAGACTGCTTCAACTGACCTCAAGTTGATGCACTAACTACCATGCTCAACTCTTGTGGACATGAGACATCTAGGTGACCCAAATTATACGACAATGACCCTAAATTTTCTATGGGGGAAGTTTGCATTTCGATTTTGCTGAGTTCAATGTTTTATGATGGTGGTCCTGCTCAATGGTGAATTTGGGAAAGTAAGCATGGTTGTCCTCTTCTACTAGTGGGAGGAAATATGAAGCTCTGAGTGTTTTTACATTATTGTTTTTTAGTACGTGATTCTAAACTCTTCTATTGTTGTCTGTTACCATTGGATTAACTTGTAAGCTGGTTATATTGTTGTTTGTTACCATTGGATTAACTTGTAAGCTGGTTATGGATAGTTTAGAAATATTTCACGAAATTATTATCGTGGAATGTGTTGCATCGTTAGCAACTCGTGAATTTGGATTGGTCAAGAGTTATAGTTTAGTTATATTAGGCATGTAAAATCTTGGCTTAAGTCCAGACTTTTAGAATGATTTATAGAAGAGTACTTCTCGTTTTAGAATTTAAGAAATGATTGAGTGTGGTAAAATCGTGACGACTATTATCTTTTTTTCTCTGTGATTAGTAAATGTAACATTTTATACAAAGAAATTTGTGGATGGATCGACATACTCCTAAAATGAGATAATCTATTTTAAGAGTCATTTGACGTTCGATCGAATCAGCCTTTTAACCAAAATGTTTATTGTGTCTTTCTTTTATAACGTTTTTGTTGTAACATGTCAATTCGTCTTACCATGCTCCTCAAATCATCGATACTCAACTCATAATTAATTACCGTGTTGCCCAAACCTTGGTAGCGACTTACAAAATCCTTTTAATAGTCTTTGAGGTTGTGGATGGTCATGACACGATTCATACTATAGGAATATCTCTGTTTCTGTCACTAAAAAATCGGGGCTTAACACTTGAGAGCGTTAAACATCAGAACCTATTAAGTCTTGGAGTAGAATGTTAAAAGTTTAATCGATTAAACATGTATATGAAGGATGGAAACAACAACTGTGTTGCTCTTTTTAAACACCTTAACCTTCAAGTTGTAGTTATGTAGATGATCGTTGTTTCCATTCTTAACATCTTTTCTTCGTATTGTCCAACACCTTAAGAATTCTTCCCTCATCAAACAACCCCCTCTTAATATCCTTTAATGTCTAGAAATCTTCGTAGAATCAACACTAATCTTATTTCACTTGTATTTTATGAAATCGCAAACAAGTGCAGGGGGAAGACGCCCCATTTACACATTTTATTTTTTGCATTTAATGATTGAAAAAATCTTGATAGTTGTTGATTATTAGTGAACCGACAAGAAATCCCACGTATTCCATTTTATTTTTTTGTCAGTATATTATTCCCGTGCATGTGTTTTAGATCGCTTGGAAACAATGTGTTGCATTCGTATTACATGGTTACAATTGAAATCGCATGGTCAATGTGGATTGGAATCACATGGCTGTATTGCATCAAGAAGTTGGTATAGTATAATCTTTTTGTTAGTACATTCAGATTCAGACTCATTGTGGAGAGGATTGTCTCCAATGATCCCACGATTATAACAGTTCGCAGGATTGTATTATAGAGGGTATCCATGATTATTTAGGGTTTATGTAAATATTTAGGGTTCACGTCAGTCTTTAAATGTGAAACGTCTTCACCAAAAAATATCCTATGTGTAGCTTCTTTATATTCCAGTGCTTGTAGCTCCAGAACGGACTTCACACAATTCTTTCTGATGCATCTGGAGAGTGGTCAGAGAAACAGTCTTTAGGAAGAGAGACTAGTCTTCAAAGGTTCAATGTAGCTCAGCATAGGGCGTTCTCAGCATTCTCCATGCAGTCACACGCAGCTTGCAACTCCACCAGGGAGATTCCACATGCATTTTGAATTGTTTGGCAGTGCACGTACCAATGGACAGAGATTAGGGTTTGACAACGCAGACCATGTACAACGTTGGGAAATAAAATATGTCAGGATTCACGTAATTCACCTCACAAAATTAGGGTTTTGATACCCGCCAGAAAAGTGATCCTAGAAGAGAGGATACCCCAATATGTTGATGTGAAAATTCCACTCAGATAACAAATTTAGCAAAATTTCCCTTCCAAACTTAACAACAACATGATATCCATTAAGCCACATCTCTTCACACTTTAGATCGAACTAGTGCCTCAATGCAGCACAAGAGATGCTCTATGCTCAATGCACACAGGTAGCACAACAACAAACAAGTATTCAACACATACAAGTATCCAATGCATAACTTGTTTGCTTGGGGGTTCCGAATGGAGATAAGTACCTTGTAAATCAAATTCAAACACCACTAGTGGCCAAACTGAGTTCTAGAGGCACTCATTTCAGATGGAGAGGATGCAGTGGGAGCTCACATAGGGAGAGGGTGCTCACCGTTCAATAAGTAGAAGCCTCGGGATCATTGGACACCAACTGCTCTTCTTCTTGTCACAATAAATCCACACTGGTCATAGCATCTGAGAAGATTAATCTCAATGAAAATCACAGAACATTGAGGAGGGACACACACAACTTGTAGAGAGAGTGTGTACCATCAACACTCACTACCACTCTTCAACGCAGAGTTCACCAATCATGCAACAACTTCTCGTTCTCTATTGATGGATGTTAGATAGAGACACATGTTTATGTATTATACATACCAACACCATAGCTCACAAGATGGATCAATCGTCACGCAAAGAGATCGCATCCTTCAAAAAAGTTCACAACTTCAAAATTTGAGAGAGGGACTTCCAAACACTTCAAGTCATTCGCAGCTCTCGAAAAATATGGACACAACATTCAAAGGAGCAGTATTCACATGATTTCAGACCATCCTCACATACACCACCTTTAGCAACAAAGAAATTGGTTGTGTTAGCAATGCATTGAAGTAGGAAGACATTGAACATCATACTTGTAACTCCACGTTGTAGTTTCCAATGCATCAATGATTGTCACAATCCACATAGCATATAAGGTGACTCTGCAACTCCGAAGGCAATGGAGTCTCAATGCCTCAAGTCAAAGTACAACTCTCCAACTCTTCAACTTCAACAGTGATCAACAGTTCGTAGCTCAACCAATACGCCCAAGGAAGTGAGAGAATTCCACGCAGGGACCGACTAATCAATCTCTCATACAACAAAATACTAAACTGTGTAGGGAAGGCGTCTACATTCAAACAAGTCACGCTAGGTTGGAATGATGGAGAGAGCTGGAGGTCTAAGGAATCGACCGTCAAATTAACAATGGAGTGACTTGCACTGTAGTGAATTGACTCATTTGAACAAGATATTTTATAGGCATTCAAAAAATGAAGAGAATGAGCATATTGTCTTTTGGATTGAACAAGCAAGAGTAGAATTGAATAATTACAATGTTTCTCAAGTAGAAAATATGTGAGAGCTAAGCAGGAAAAGAGCAGTGGGCAGAAAGCAGACTCCAAGATAGGCAGGTAGAACATAAAACGCTTGAGCAGAGAATTTGGCAAAGCTGGCAAAGCGTAGGTCTATTCAACAGTGCACAGGAGAATGTGGCAGGAAGGATTTATTGCACAGGCCAAAGCTTAGAGTCAACTATGATACCACTAAGGGAAAAAAGAATATTGGCAGACACAAAGCCAATTTAGGCAAATATAGTAACTACACAAAGACAGAAATATAAGTGTGAAAACTTTCTCTCATTTACAAATTTACATTATATTATATGAGATGACTCTTGGTTTTCAAATTCTAAGAGGTCTCTTAGACTCCGGGGTGACTCTTGGTCTCCTTTGCATATTCATATTCTTCACATTTACATGAGATGACCCTTGGTTTTCAAATTCCAAGAGGTCTCTTAAACTCCCAGGTGACTCTTGGTCTCCCTTACATATTCATATTCCTCACATCGAGAATTAGTATCCAACAAAAACTATAGGTTTCAAATAGAGGCTTTCTCATGAGGAAATGAGCATACCTAGCAATCTTCTAAAAAAAAGACCATTAGGCATTGTATTTAATGCAAATAATTTTATTTAACCACAAATTTGTCAAATCATTTCAATCTTAAAAAGGAAACATACTAGATTCCATTTTATAAATTTCCCAAATTACAAAATATTTTATTTCATGTGAGTCACTATCACATAAAGAAAAGAAAAATAGATGAAATGAAATGAATGTTATTGATGTCCACAATGAACTTAGAATATATGGGTATGTTACAAAACTAGTCCATTTTGTAGCAAACAACTTTTTATGTATTAGATGGTTGGAGGTGGAAAAACAACCCTTTAATCCACTTAGCATCTTCACTGAAATAGTCTTGATGTGACAAACTTAGTCCTTCCATTTAGTGATGTCTCATAACTCCATTAGCCCATGATTGATATGAACTTATTTACTTCCATCCCTTTTAATTCCTTGTTCATCCTTCATTTTCCTATCTTGTCTTTGTCCCATTTCCATATCCATCCTACTTCAGACACTACAACAACTATACACTTTGTTAAGGACCAGTGTTCATATATTACCTAGAGGCCCCACTCCGTAGGCAAAGTTGTTTTGGTTAGGGATACCCACCTTGAGTTGGAGGAAAGATAACCTACAGAGAGATGAAAAACTATTGAGGTGATAGTGGATAGCCTTCCTAATTTACACACAAAATAGTTCCTTGATGTTTAAGACTTTGCATTATAAGAAGTACTAAATTTTATTATAAAAAAATTACCCATAATTCTAGTTTATCATATTTAAAACATTTAAACTTTAAAACAAAATTTTAATTTTGAACTTTAAATAATTAGTTTTCCATAATTTCGACCACCACTAGAGCTTTTGTTCTTCCATACCATCCCCAAAAATCTTATAAGTCTATTAAACTGTGAAACTCCCTCCCACGAGATTTCCTGTCCATATTAAAGTATCAACTTCTTCATTTAGTTTGACATGGCCATGTCTCAAATCCACTAGCCAACGATCCCATTCTATCTTCCATCTCTGATTTAAACCCAAGGATTTTGTAGATTTCTATTTTTGTTTCAGAGTTGATGCTTCTTCTGTCTCCAGTGCATGTTTTACGACTACTATTCCCAGACCATTTAAAATAAATTATCAAATCCCTTCACAAGAACACCTGAGTTCCATCGCCCATAATTCCATCCACCCCAATTAAATCCCTTGACCCATCTCCCAGTCTCCAAGCAAGCAAGTCACCTACAACCCCCATCACAATTGTTTTCCAATGAATAGATTCTCCTTTGAAGCTTTTTATTGATTTCTTATCCAATCTATGATCTCTCCTTGTCCTAGGTATTTGCTTTTAAGACTATATTTCCACATATATTCCTTTATTATAAAGTTCCAAACAAACTTCATTTCTAGTTGTCACGTCCCCTTCACTCAATCTGACTCAGGGGAGGGGACATTAACTAATTGTGGGCTTCATAATTTCACCCCATAACCATAATAATTAAAATACGTGTGCAGAGGCATAATAAAAATGCACAACGGAAATAAAATCTATCCACACGCATCTAGGGTGCATATATCAACATAATCATTACATGTACCAACTAAAAACATTCCATATTCAAATACAGAAGAATATTTATCTTTACTCTTTATACTGAGAAGCCACCCCCAAGTTGGGCTATGAGGCCATTAGGGAAAAGGAAACACCTACAGGATTCTCTCTCTCATCCCGCATCCTATTATGCTCTCTATGCTTAGCCAAATTCTCATCCATAGCTCTACAAACATCTCACTCAACCATCAAAACCATGGCACTCCTTCCAACTGCCCCACACAGCACAAGGAAGGTGTTGACGTCTCATGTTGTACCCCGCTACAGTTTTAACCAAATGTTACATACACTTCATTTGTTATCATTTATCTTATAGACTGCCCAAGTACCAATGTTGGATTTTGATTGAAATTATGTTATATATTTTGCCTTGAAGCAAAAATTAACAAAACCCAAAGTCAAACTAATTGAGTCTTGACAAGGGGGGACCTACTAGGATTAAAGAGTTGAGAGGTTTTCTTTCAATATTACTTCATGTCAAAAAATGTTTCATGAATATAGAAAATCCATTGGTCTTTTATTTATTGGGGTAATCTTTCCAATCCTTGGAAATGATATGAATAGCCTTGCAATTGAACATTGGTTGATGGTGGTGTAGCTGAATTTATGATTTGGAATTGATTTTATTTTTTTTGAAAGGGGTTCAAATGAAAAAAAGGTAAAGGAACTATGGTTTAATTATGATTGTGGTTGTGAAGAATATTGAAATTTTTACATGTTTACCTTGTATAGTGCAACTAATTGGGATTAAATACCTTGTATTGGCTATGGTAAAGTTTGGATAAGCTCATGGTTTGAATTTGAATGATCATAATGGATCATGGTACATAAATATTCCTTTATCAATGATTGAAATGAAAAGGCTGTTGTTAAGGTATATATGTTTCCAGTTCAGAAAGTGGCACATTTATAGTCCTAATCATCAAGGATTTGGTTCCGCAACAAATAAAATAGGGAATTTAATGTGTTGCATTAGCCACCATCGATTCGAGAGAATGAAGCAAGATGTGAATAAGGTAGGTTGTCATCCCAATTTTCGAGCTCTCCATTATCCTTATAGGCTCTTGATGGCATTTAATACCTTGTACAGGAATCTTGGTCGAAGTAACTTGTCAAATTGCATTGAGGGTTTTTGGGTTCATGCTTGTTTTACCACAACAGAGGATTTGGTTTTCCCTCAATTATACAGTTGTGCAAAAGCAAAAGGAAAAGCAACTATTTCGGAGGTCTAGCATCTAGATTATTTCGTAAAAGGCAATCATTCTTCTTAATCATGTATGCAAGTGACATTTGGTTTATCTACTGCGCATTTTGATCAAATGAATTGTTGGTGTTGTAAATTGCATTTGTGTGTCCTAATTTCGTTCTTATATGGTATTCTTACCTGTCGAAATTCAAGTAATTTATCGGCATTATGGTGTGATAGACCATGCATGTTTCATTTTAACCTTCGCCTTTTACCCTAGATTTCATAAAAATCAAACCTTAGAGAACTTGAAACCCTATCCTTTCCGCTTAGGCATTCCTCATTTTATACAAGTCCTAAATGTTGGAATGATAAGTGTTTATTGCAAATAGGATATGATGAGGAAGTTATTTCACAACATGTGTTTTAGAAACATGGTTATGAACAATGATACACACACACACACACACACACACACGGATTCAGGGTTTTTCAATGTCAATTTTGGGATTATTTGGCCCATATCTATGGATTCTCCTCTCGACCAAACCTTGAACGATTCCAATTCCAAAAAAAATACTGAGTATTTAATATATGTGGGATTTATTTTTCACCATCAAAGAAATGGTTTTTATTAGTCATGTCATAAATATCAAGTTGGATGCAAGGAAATATTTTTCAATTCGTGAATAAGACTTTAATGAAACAATCTCGGCATTAAGTTTTAAAATTGTCACAAATCAAAGTGTGAAGGTGATCCTTATTCATGACCCATCTTTCCTTGCTTCCTTTGCTCACATTCATTGGTATTGTGTTTTCCATTCATGAGTGATCAAAGCCTGATTCACTCCACATAGATCAAACAGTTCAAGTTTTGCAGGGGAATCAATGGTCACAAGTTTATTTCTTTGGGTCAAAGTTCTCCTTGGTTAAGCACAATATGGAGATGCAGAATTAGTTTAAGATTTTGTTTGGTTTAAATTGAAGTCCATGGAACCGCAAATATTGGAAAATCTTGTGAAACCTAATCGTTCCTATTTAGTTGATTTAATCGTTCCTATTTAAATGATATGATTTGGTGAACATATTCTAGTTTAATTGTCTTTGTGGATGTGTATGGCACAAGTAAGAATGGTTGTTCAAAGAGATAGTTTTCATTTCAATAATTTTTTTATCGAGAAAAGGGTGATAATATAGTTTGCATTTCAATAACTTTTATCGAGAAAAGGATGATAGTAGCCAGGTTGAGTATCATAACAAAGAAATTAAAGGGCTATAGTGAAAAAGATATATGTTTTCCATGATAAGTTTATCACTTTTAGTAATCAATTTGAATCTACAAAATGAATTTCTTAAGTGATAATGTTATGGAGTAAAACCATAGTATCCCAAACTCAAACCTTTAGTTGAGTAACAATGGTCCATTTTCAAGAGAATGATGATTGAGATTCAGAATTAGTGAAGGTTGTCACATTACAAAGGTTTATGATGAAGTGAATTCATTTCATTAAAAAAAAGTCTCATTTTATCATTTCCTAATTCCTCATTTGTCACCCATCCCATCTCAAAACCTTTCCCTTGCAAATTAAATTACAACACTTGCATGAAGTGATATCAATTTTGCACTGATAGGTATAAAAGAGAATTAAGTAGTTGATTGTCACTTTACATAATGTCTTATTCATGAATTTTTTTTGATGTAAATACAATGTTTGCTCATTTATCTTGTGTTTTCATCTATGATTTTTCACAGCAGGGGATCAAGGAGATCTGTAAGAGAGAGGGGTGGCAGAGGTCAATATTTATGGCAGCATCGAGGTGAAAGAAAGATTATATTTTCAGTGCATTTTGATGCAAATTCAAGTGATTTCACTAAGTTGGAAATAAATGGGCATATTTACTTTGTACCTCAACACACTCCACCCTCACACCTTTCAATTCCCCAACATGTCTCTTAAGCTCCTCTACCCTTCCCAGACTTGACAGAATTTCCCACTAATTACTCTGTTCATAACTCGGGATGGGATGTCTTACCTCCTTCTCCACGAGTTAAAACCATAGGTTGGAGATAACTTGAACATAATCGACCTATGCCACCACCTTCTCTTTCAACATCTTCTGGTCCTCATGATAAAATTCCTCTCCTAGTTGAAGATCCACCAAAATCTACAGAACCGCATGTGGAAATAGAACCTATAATTGATAAAGCTCCTCTTCTTTCTTCAACTACTTCTCCAGAACAGTCAAAAGAAGAAAACAAATCCAAAATTCCATTCAACACAGAAGTTGGGGAAGTAAATGAAGTTTCAACAACTTCAAGGTCTATAGGGTTTTGTCTTCCATTCGTGCACTCCATATCTAAGTTATTTGGAAAAGGCCTTAATGATGATGTTTTATTAATTATGGTTTTGATGTTTGGACTTGATGAACTTACGCAATTTTGATGAACGGGATCTATAACATAGTTTTGCTAAGGATAATATGCATCAAGATGAGATATCTCTATAATATACTTGTGTGGTGTGTTTTGAAAGAAAAGTAAGTCTATGAAAGGACATGTCAATTGATGATATACAAGTGTCAATTTTATGATGACTGGATTTATTTATAATACAAGCAGGTTATGTTTTAAATAATGCACAAGTTTTGGGAGATACAAGGGGTGTGGATGTTTATAGGTTTTCATTTTGGATAACTAATGGGTTCCCCTCTTTTTGAATGAATTCTCTATGTTAGTAGACTCCTTTTAGTTTTAATTTTTTAATGACTTTGCTCTCCTCTTATCCTAGTTGTTACCTATGACACTTGTCCCATCCATAATTTATGCAAAGAGTTATTTTAGAAAATAATGAGATTTAAAGAATCAATTATGTAATTGATTCTAGGACAAGAAGAAGAGATAAAAAGGAAGTACCATCAAGAGGAGGAGGATATTGAACTGTATGCTACGAAGTCTTTTCTAAGTGTTAAATTGATGGTTTTGAATTAATGAATGTTGTGAATGGTATCCTCCTTGCCATTTGCTAATGGTGTTTATGAAAATTTTCTTGTAGCATGTCATTGATTGACAACTTTGATTGCAGAGAATTATTCCAACCGTGGTTATTGTTAATAGATTTTACCAAACAACTTTATCAATCTGTATTTTGTAAAGTGTTTAACATTTAACACTACACAATGATCTAGTGGTTTTGAAACACTTATCAGTTGTGAAATGACATGATCCTAGTCCATATACATTGATGTTTATCGTAGTGTAATTTTGAAGCAGTTCATAAATAAAAGAAACTATTGGGCACCATATTTATTTTCTTTTCTTTCTATGTGTGTAACACACTTGTTATATTTAAACAAGTGTTGTTTGGTGTTATTGATTTGGTTGTATAAAAAAGTTGTATGTATTATAATAGTATACATAAGTGAGTACTATATGTATATATGTGCATGTGTTTATTTGGTTGATTGAACATACTATTAATGGTTACATGTTTTATTTCAGCTAGCATGAATTTATTTTATGACTTGTACAATTGTATTATATCTTCATTATAATATTAAAAAATAATAATAAATAAATTTGCATAATCACAACTCCCCTAAAACTTTCGGGAAGGTGGAAATTTGTGTACGTTTTGAAGGCTTTAAACGTAGGGTGTTCATTCTCGTTCTTCATAGTCTAGCCAAATGTGAGGCCTAAAATATTTGATTTTGAACATCTGATTTCTAAAATCAACATAAGGCATTCCCCTTCATTGATTATATTGCATAAGAACTCCTTCAAGTCCCTGTTTACATGCATCTATACACACCACAAAATCTCTTATGGGTCTGCAATTTTAGAATTGGAGCATTTGTAAGAAGCTTATTCAACAACTGGAAGCTTTCTTCACATTTTTGTGTCCATTCAAATTTTGTTCCCTTCTTTTGAAAAAACGTGATTGGGTGTGCAAACCTGGGGAATCCTTCGATGAACCTTCTGTAATAACCATCAATACCCATAAAAGATCTCACATATGTTATATTCCTTGGTGTTTTCCAATTCATTATGGCTTCAATCTTTTATGGATCCACTGATATTCCTTCCTCTGAATAATGTGCCCCAAATAATGAGTTTTATTTTTGTAAAAGTCACATTTTCTTATCTTTGCATAGGAATTATGCTCCTTTAGCAATTGCAAAGCCATCCTCAAATGTACTCCATGCTCCTCTTCATTCTTAAATTAAATATGAATGTCGTCTATAATAATTAAAAAAACACAAAAAGGATTATCCAAATACCTGTTGAAAACACGATTCATGGGACACATGAATACAACTAGTGCATTAGTGAGACCAAATGGCACCACTAAAATGTCATAGTGTCCATACCTTGCTCTAAAGGTTGTATTCTGAATATCTTCTTCCTTAATTCTCACTTGATGGTATCCAAACCTCTAATCAATCTTTAAAAATACTTATGCCCCTCTCATTTGATAAGAAAGATAATCAATTTGAAGGCTAATTTCAAAGATTCCATACATAACCTGAGTGTTCCATGTTTCTTTTTCACAAATATGGGTACTCCCCATGGAGATACACTAGGCCAAGTGTACTTCTTTTCCAAAAATTCTTGCAATTGCAATTTCAAATCTAATAATTCTGGTGTACCCATTTTGTAAGGTGTTTTAGACACTAGTGCAACTCTTGGCACAAGATCAATTGTAAAATCAATGTCCCTCTTTGGAGAAAGTCACAGAATTTCATCAGGAAATACATCCTTGAATTCTTGTAAAACATGATGATCCTCCATACTGGGAATTTCATTTTCTATTCTATTTAAAACATGGGATAGATACAATTGACAACCTTTCCTACATAATTTATTCAGCAGCATGGATGAAATTTATGATCCACCTAGCAGTTGGAATTATTTGTTGGCTTTGATAGGTTCAGCATTGACTTTAACAAGTCTAAACCTCAACATGCATCGTCAACTCTAGCATCTTGACATGATAGATTGACTCTCTGTCTTCCAGTCATCTGTAATGGTTGAACTTTCAAACCGTTCCAACTTCTTTGTAACTGAATGTAGCGGGAAAACAAACAAAGCATTCTCGACACTCTATATAAACATGTACACTATTGTAATATATAAGCAACTAATGGGACAGTAATGAAACAACAAAGTTTGGTTCGAACTCTTGCATATTTTTTGTGTGTATGTTTTTTGTGTCTGTAGTGTATTTACTGATTCGCTTGTTCATCATATGCTTCCGCCATAACAGTACTCGATTCATTCAATAGAATCATTTTTCATGCCGTACAGCTGGGCACCCAGATCATTGCAGATTTAGAGCTTGTTTATGCTTAAGTTGTGTGTAGACACTTCTATCGAGGTTACCTAGCTTATGCATGTTCAAACATGCTCGCAAACTCAACAATCCAAGAAGACACTATCTTCGAATTCAGATTATTTATCCACTCGCACCACTAGATATAAGATGATCGAAGATATAGACAATAGACATGCAACTAAAGAGATATAGCAACTCATATGGAAATCACCGACTCGACAATGAACCAAAATGTTTGCCCAGTTCAATGAGATTCTCATGTGATTCACCTTGACATCAGAAGGATCCTCGACGAGATCCAACTCCGACAAAATTAGTCCATTCAAAGTACAAATGAACTTTGACATACCAAATATTGAAGGAAATATTGATGCAGAATCCGTACACAATTGGGTAAAACAACTATAACCTATTACATTATGAATCAACTCTCAGAAGCTGAAAATATCACCATTGCAGCCTTAAAGATGTCGACTTTTGTGCATTGATGATGGGAGAACCTATTGACAAAGATGGAGAAAGATGGAGACCCCATAGATACGTGGGATAAATTTGTCGAGTATGCCCATAAAGAGTTATACCTGCCCAAGTACCTTGAACAATAGTATAATAAGTGGTAGCAGTTAAGGAAATGGAAAGACCAATCTGCGTAGAGTTACACCGACGAGTTCTATCTACTCTTGGCGAGACTTGGCATCCAAGAAGAAGATAAAAAAAAAATTTAAGTATGTTTATGGATTGTTCCTGTACATTCAACAAGAGATGGATTTTCTGACAGCCGGTATGCTACACCAGTAAAATTTAAGCTAGCCTTAAAGGAAAATAACATTTCACAACCAAACCTATAGGAAGTCACCAGTCGACTTAGACAAGTCCAGACATCCTTCTTAGTCGACCCCGCTAAAGCAAAACCACGGCAAAAAGCAATCTCAGAAAGAAAAAAGGGAACATAGAAAACAACCCCCTACCAAGAAATGGTATGATTACTATACTTCATCATGGCATGATACGTCTGAATGCAAGGCTCGAAAGACATTTTTGGTAAAATTGTCGACCTCTGACTTGTCTGAAAAAACCTTGGTAGAATCTGAACCAGAAGCATCGACCCTTTTGACATCAACATCGACCACGTTGAAAGCCTCGATTATTGTCAATGAGGAGGAACTAGAGCGTCTATTCCATACACATATATGGGCTCAAAACAATCCATTACATCTAAGTTGTGGATAATAGTAGCCAGAAGAACTTTGTTTCTGAAGATCTCGTGAAGAAACTAGGTCTTGTCAGCACTCCACATCCTTAGCCTTATAATATCGGTTGGATAAAGGATGGATAGGAACTAAGAATCACTCGACAATGCGGACTCACCTACTTCATTAATCATTTTGAACATGAAGTACTTTGTGACGTGGCATTGCTTTCCATATCTAATGCCCTGTTTGGGAAACCTTACTTATTGGATCAACACGGGAGTTATTAATCAGGGCCTTAGAAGGTGATTATCAAAATATGGAGCCAATGGCATAGTATACCCGAACGACTACCTACACCAACGGTTGCAATTATATCTTCTAAATAGGTAAAGAAGCTCATCAATCTTGCTATTAAAATTGCCTTGATCATGATTAAGCCTCAACATCCCAAGAAGACTGTGGAAACTTGTCGACTCACCGACCAGTGCAGCTCCTAAAAAACAACAGCATATCGACAATATTATTGATGAATACCGAAACATATTTCAATAGACAAACGGAGTACCTCTACATTACTAGGTAAAACACTCCATTGAACTTGTTCATGGTTCTTCATTCCTTAATGCATCTATTTACAGAAGATCCATTATAGAGAATGAAGATATTCATAGATAGATTCAAGAGTTGATCAACAAAGGTCACATCCGACCCAACTCCTCTCCTTGTGGAAGTCCAGACGTCCTCGTTCCAAAGAAAGATGGGACTTGGCACATGTGCATCGACTATTGGGCTCTAAACAAGATTTCGGTAAAGAATAGATACCGCCTTCCAAGGATAGACAAACTTATCGATTGTCTGAATGGTCCTAAATTCTTTACTAAGCTCGACCTCAAGTCAAGATATCATCAAATTCCGATTGAACTCACCGATATATTGAAAACTTCTTTCAAAACCAAGGCATGATTGTTTGAATGGTTAGTCATTCCTTTTGGCCTAACCAATGCACATGCAACCTTCATGCGATATATGGATGACATTCTTCGACCTTTCATTTCCAAGTGTGCCATTGTGATCTATGTAACATACCCATATAACCACCAAGAAATTTCATAAACAAAAATTTTCAACATCACATAAAATATAATCCATAAGTCATAATCCCTTTACCCATTCTCTAGCATACGTTCAACACAACAAAAATACAAGGGACTCTTCTAAATTAGCCTTCAAATATTATCCTAACTCTTTTAATTGGTTTGATTTCAATATCTTAAGCTTAAAATAAAATTCTTCCACAACATACCTTTCCTTCTGCAATGCGGTTTGCAGGTTGCGGGAAGCTCCATAGACTTTTACAGTTATCCTTTTGTCGTTCCTCTTCCGTAATGTGGAATGCGGGTTGCGGAGTGTACATTAATGCTTACTAATTTCCCTTCCACAAATCCACCTCCGTAAGGCAGATTGTGGGTTGTGGAAAGTAATTAACTTCTTTATGATTTTCCCTTCCGTAATTCCGCTTCCGTAGCACATATTGCATATTGTGGAAAACTTAAGTTCTTTACAAAATTACCTTCCGCCTTTCCACTTCCGCAATGCGGATTGCAGATTGTGGAAACACTCAAGTTCTCTACAATATTAACTTTTGCTTTTCTACTTCTGAAATGTGGATTGCGAATTGCGGAAACACTTAAGTTCTTTATAATTAAACCTTCCACCTTTCCGCTTCCGCAATGCGGATTATGGACTGCGGAAAGCCTTGAGTTCTTTACCAATATACCTTCCACCTGTATAGAAACTCTTCACAAAAATCCTTCCACAATTCTTCCTCTGCAATGCGAATTGCGGAAGTACTTATTTTTCTTAGGAAAATATTAAGCTGTTGCATACCTTTTGGCCCAAGATTTACACTTAGTTTTTATGTATTCTCTTGGGTAAAACAAAAGGTTTTCATCCTTAGATAGTCTCACTACCTTGGGCAGTGCTTGTCGCTTAGGACGAGTTCAGACTTAGGGATTTAAGGTGGTTTTCAGAAGTCGTCTTTCTCATGAAACTTCAACTGCAATACTTCCTTTCCTTAGTTTCGCCATTCATTTAAGGGTTAAGTAACAAAAGGGTACTTCGCTAAGTTGGAAAGGGTTTAAATCCAGAACCAACAATTAAAATTTTGTACAGGGTATCCCTTACACCTGGGTAATAACACTGAAGCTATCAACATCCAAGTATGTTCTTTTAGAAAATATTAAATCATCAAATACATTTTCCATGCTCCAGATCTTAACGCATGCAGCAATAAACTATCAAATACATTTTTCATGCTCCATATCTTAATGCCGACAACAATATGTTGATGTATTTGTAACTTCAGAATGTATTCACTTCTATATCTTATATTGTACCCTGATGTTCCTATCGAGAGAATCATTTGTATTTCATTGCACCCCAATGTTCCTATCGGGAGAGTCATTAATATAATAAAGTCATCTAAAGTCATTGAGGTTAATCCTCCATTGTAAGTCAAGGAAATAGTCCCCACAATTGAGTTGAGGTTAACCCTCCTTGTTGATCGAGGGGCAAAGTCCCCACATTTGTGGGGCACTATGGTTATTAGACTCTCCTAGAGAAGTCGACCCTGGTAAGTAATTGTCAAGTCAGAAACTAGTATAAATAGAGAGTGAGCCTCTCTATGTGTTACACAAACTCACCCAGCTATAGTGCATAGGTGAGAGAGAGAACAGCAGTTGGAGATCATCCTTTTGTCTTTCGGTTTTACTACTTCCATTGGTGCTCATTCTATCTCTGAGGAAGTTGCGGGGTTTTCTCCTTTACGGTTTCCCTGAGGAAAATATTTGTGTCTATTGTCTCTTGTGATTGATTGTTGTGCATGTTATTCTCTCAGATAAGATCCTAAGATAATATTGTCTAATTGATAACATGGTATCAGAGCTAACCTGAGAAGAAGACACTGTGCCGCTGCAGAAGCTAGGGATTCTTACTTTTTGCATCTTTCTCCATAGATCATCAGCAAAAGGAGGCTAGGATAACTCTCCATTGAAGGGCACATCTTTCTGTCGAAGCAGAATTTGATTCCGGGCATTTTCAATTTTTGACCTACCACTGCAGTGGCAATGAGGGATTTTCACAGAAGTGGAATTTTTGAGTGAGCCCAGCATACAATTTCTCTCCTCCTCAAAATCAAAATTTAGAGACCAAGGTCAAAAATTTTGGTTGGGTAAAACTCTGGGAAAGTCAAACCCTAATTTGACCCCTGACCTGAAAAACCTTAAAATACTAAAACTGGTAGTTTTGGTACATTCTCTATATCTTGATATTGGAGAAGGATCAAAATCCAAAATTTTTACAAGCCAAATAAAAGTTCATTCTGAACTCTGTGTAAAAATTTTTAATCCTCAGATTCGCTATATTCTGGGAGATATGATTCCTCCAAATTAGGGTTCCAACCTCTTCCAGGATTGATCCCTAAACAGGACACCTAGGGAGAATTGCTATATCTCGGGCTACGAAGGTCCAAATGAAATTTCACAAGATGTTCCAAATAGGGCACTGGATTTACTTTATGTGGTAAAATTTTTAGAACTTGATGATGAAATAGTGACATGTGCAGTCTATACAAGTTCGCTATGTTGAACAGTCTCGAAACAAGTCATCTTGGGAAGACCCTCATAAGTCCCAATTGGTGAAACCAATTCTGCACAAACCTATGGTTTTGGAAAGAGGATAGATGAGGCTACCTTAGTATGAAATTTTAGACACAGAAGAGCAATACTTTCAGAGATACTGCAAAAACAATATCATGAATTTTTACAGAAGAAACTAGAAAACTAGGGCTTCTTGTTCTGGGAGCTTCCCTCCACTAATTTCAGAAAAGGAGTACATTGGAAAGCTCGCCTTGAAGAGGCCCATCTTTCTATCTAATTAGATCTGAAATATTTAAAGTTTTGAAAATTAGGGTTTCTTTGATAAACCCTAGATCAACCAGCTCCGAAACTAGGACAGACACCTCAAATTGGTAAGATCTAATATTTTTCTATTTACATTTGAGGTTCTCATTTCAAAATGACCTATCACACCATCTTGATGACAAGCTTGGTGAAGATGAAAAATTCTGAGCATGGAAGTATAGGATTTCATTGGTTCTTAAAGAAAATGAATTGGACACCTACATAAGTGGGGAGGTTCCAGTTCCAGAGGGAGATGAGGCTAAGGCCTTACACAAGAAGAACTTGATCAAGGCCAAGAGGATCATTCCTGATTCAATCAAGGATCACCTTATACCACAAGTGTCTTCCCTGAAGACACCTAAAGAGATGTTTGATTCCTTGACCAAGCTATTTGAAGGGAAGAACATAAATCGTAATATGACTTTGAGAAACCAGTTAAAGAATGTAAAGATCCAGAATGCAGAGACCATACAGTTATACTTTACAAGGGTCTCTCAAATCAAAGAACAACTTGAAGCAATGGATGAAGAAGTAGAGAATGTAGAAATTGTGATAACCACCTTAATGGCCTCCCAATATCATGGGATTCATTCATTCGAGGAATGTGTGCCAGAAGGAAGTGATTACCTTCAGCAGACTCTGGGAAGAGCGCACACAAGAAGAAGCTTGACTCATAATAAGAGAAAAGAATATGGGAGCAACTTAAGATTTAGCTCTCAAGATTCAAGCGATGAGGAATATGAAGGACTCAATTCTTGAAGAACCTCTTATCCATCTTAGCATTTGGATAAGAAATGATGTTGTTATGAATGAAGAAGATGATGAAGCTGAAGGATCAAGAAGGAGTCTACCCACGAAATGAATAAAGATAAGTATTCAATTGTCATTCCATGATATTGTTTTGTTATGCATTTGTTTATATTCAGTTGATGTGTTACGCATGATAGAATGTTTGCATTAATGACGGTATACTACTAATATGCATGTGATGGGTAAGTAGCTCATGGTGCCATACAACTCTCCATTGCTACTTAACTAGAATGAAACCTCTTTACTGACATATTGGATTAGTGCACAAGCTCAATGATGTCATGGTAGAGATGGAAGGCATCTAGAAAGTTTCCATGAGATATGGATGAATGTTGTATTGGCTAAAATAGTTGCATGATTATATCCTTATGCATAAGAATTTTCCATTATGAATATGCATTATGAAATGTTTCTAACCATACACCTAATGCATTTTACTTGTAGGAAAGATCACGTACAATCGCCTACAAGAAAATAAGGATGAGACATGTTCCAAAGAACAAGTGACGACAATTCGAGAAATAATCCAATATGAAGAATAATATGACGATACTTTCAAAGAAAGAAAGAGGTATTAGACATAGTACAGTTATGTGACACTATTGAGTGACATCATTGATGCAGAACCTTCCATCTATGAAGAAATAGCCAAGAAGAAAGGGAAGGAGTGTACCAGTTCAAGAAGAATGATGTCTAGGATGCGGTATCGAGACCTGAAGTGAATTCCGTAGTATCTTCCATATGGATCTACAAGTTCCATCATGCATTAGATGGCAACATTGTGGGATACAAGGTAAGAATCGTAGCATGAGGCTTCTCATAGAAAGAAAGCATAGACTATGAAGTGACATTTGCAGCCACTAAAAGTTAAGACATGTGATAGGCAAAATCATGTGTGCAAATGAAAGAAGGCCTTGTACGAGCTCAGAAGGCACCCATGGGATAACACATACATGAGGAGCTTGAATATAACCTAGAGTGATGAAGATCTTAACCTTTGCTACAAGGTTGAAGATGAAATCCTATAGAGGATTACAAGCTCACAGATGGGTGCGAGAAGAACTTTTGAAAAGGTTCAAGATAGAGGATCTTGGTATCCAGTGACCCTAGATGGATACATAGAATATTAGTAGCAGAGGAAGCTACTTGTCACTCTGATATATATTGTTTCAATGCATAGAGTACGAAAGGCAGAGGGAGAATGATGCTCTGCTTTAGAGGGAGTGACTGCAGAAGATTCTGAGGTTCGACATGGTACAACAGGATGGACAGATTACTGATGACTCTAGGCTTTACTAAGAGTAAAGAGGATTCCAATCTTTACTTCAAGGTTGAAGGTGGAATACTAGTGATGCTCCTGTTATATTTTGATGACTTGTTCCTAACAAAAAAGAGGAACTCATTAAAGTTGAAAGAAGGAGACTTGCTGTCGAGTTCGAGATGAAGGACTTGGGTATGATGCACTACTTTCTAGGCATGGAGGTGTGGCAGAATACAAATGGAATATACCTAGGACAATGGAAGTACACAATAGATATCCTGAAGAGGTTTGGGATGATGGACTGCAAGTCCATGACCACACCTATGGCATCAAACCTGAAGTTATTGAGTGATGCTTCATCAAAGTCGGTTAATGCTACAATGTATCGTCAAATGATTGGGTCCTTGATGTACCTAACGAATACAAGACCAGATATGTGCTGTACTATGAACACATTGAGCTAGTTCCTGATGAATCCTAGACATGTTCACTTGATGGTTGCAAAGCATGCAGTGAGGTACCTAAAGGGTACAGTTGATTATGGGCTCAAGTATGAAGCGAATCAGAATATTAACCTGGAGGGTTATGTGGATTCGGATTGGGCAGGCAGTTCCATTGATAGGAAGAGAACTTTGGGTGTTGATTCAGTATGAGATCATGTGTGATCTCTTAGTTTAGCATGAATCATTCCTACATGGCGTTGAGTACATTCGAGGCAAAATATGTTGCCACTTGCTCGGCTATTTGGGAGGTAGTATGTTTCTTTTGAAAACTACTATTTGATTTGATTGATATGACTTGCATTTTTGTATGATGCAGAGAAGAGCAGTGAAGCTCCAATATGTGATCCAGATCAAGATCTCTTGAAAGAGGGAGTTCTAGCATAGCTAGTGAGACAGGTTGTCTGAGCTTAAAATACTAGCGAAGCTCGTAGGTGGCTCAGACAAAAATGGTCCTGTAGGTTGTCCTCATATGTAATCATTCCTAGAGAAGCTCACAGGTTATCCTTGGACGTAATCAGCCCTGATGTGATTCTATGCTAGAAATGGCCAGAGTGAATTTTGAGTAATTCAAGGAGAAGCTTGGTGTTCTCCAGATCGAGTTTCCCTCCAAGGGGAAGTGATGAGTCTGAGAGCCTTTCTGACATGGTGGTAGGCTAGGCCTACCATGGTTGGATATAAGTGTTAATCCCTTCTAACATGGTGGTAGGATTGGTTCCTCCCATGGTCATATGTAAGTGCAGAGCCCTTCTGACATGGTGTTAGGATTGGTTCCTCCCATGGTCATATGTAAGTGCAGAGCCCTTCTGACATGGTGGTAGGATTGGTTCCTCCCATGGTCAGATAAAAGTGTAGATCCCTTCTGACATGGTGGTAGGATTGGTTCCTTCCATGGTCAGATGTAAGTGCATAGCCTTTCCCTAGATGGTAGATGGTGTGTCCTACCATGTCGGTTGATGTAAGTGCAAAGCCTTTCCCCAAATGGTAGATGGTGTGTCCTACCATGCCATTGGATGTAAGTACAGAGCCTTTTCCTGGATGGTGGATGGTGTGTCCTACCATGTCGGTGGATGTAAATGTTGGGCCTTTCCTTGGATGGTAGATGGTGTGTCCTACCATGCCGGTGGATGTAAGTGTTGGGAATTTCCTCGAATGGTAGATGGTGTGTCCTACCATGTCGATGGATGTAAGTGCTGGGCCTTTCTGACATAGTGGTAGGCTAGGCTTCCCATGGTCAGATGTGAGTGCTGGGCATACCCTTTTGACATGGATGTTGGATGTGTTCCTCCCATGGTCAGATATAAGTGTTGGGCAGGCCTTTTTGACATGGATGTTGGATTTGTTCCTCCCATGGTTAGATATAAGTGTTGAATAAGATGAAGACATACATGGAGGCTAGGTCTACAACCAACATGAAAAAGGGTTGGCTCTGTAGAACTTCTTATGATGAGTAGAATTGAGAGATAGCACCATTTGGTCAAGACAACTGGAGCAGTGATGAAGATGATGATCCAGTGATGATCCATCTTTGATGAATGATCCAGTGATGAATACTTGTGCTAATGAATTGTGTCAAGAGAATACCTTCCTAGTTAAGAGGGAGTGTTGATGTATTTGTAACTTCGGAATGTATTCACTTGTATATCTTATATTGTANGGAGAATCATTTCTATTTCATTGTACCCCGATGTTCCTATCGAGAGAGTCATTAATATAATAAAGTCAAGTAAATTCATTGAGGTTAACCCTTCATTGTAAGTTGGGGAAATAGTCCCCACAATTGAGTTAAGGTTAACCCTCCTTATTGATCGAGGGGGAAATTCCCCACAGTTGTGGGGCACTAGGGTTATTAGACTCTCCTATAGAAGTCAGCCTTGGTAAGTAATTGTCAAGTCAGAAACTAGTATAAATAGAGAGCGAGCCTCTCTATTTGTTACACACACTCACCCAGCTATAGCGCATAGGTGAGAGAGAGAACAGTTGTTGGAGATCATCTTTTTGTCTTTGGGTTGAACTGCTGCCATTCGTACTCATTCTATCTCTGAGGAAGTTGTGGGGTTTTCTCCTTAATGGTTTCCCCGAGGAAAATCTTTATGTCTATTGTCTCTTGTGATTGATTGCTCTACATGTTATTCTCTCATATAAGATCCTAAGATAATACTGTCTAATTGATAAAAATCTAACACAATAAACTATCAAACATGTTTTTCAATGCTCTATATCTTAACGCATGCAGCAATAACTATCAATACGTTTTCCAAAGCTCCAGATCTTAACGCGAGCGTCAATAAACTATCAAATACATTTTTCATGCTCGTATGCAGCAATAAAATATCAAGCATGCTTTTCAATGCTCTAGACCTTAACGGAGGTAGCAATAAACTATCAAAGACATTTTTCAATGCCCCATATCTTTACACATGCATCAATAAAATATCAAATACATTTTATACACATATATAGATATACCCTGAGCTCAATAGTCTACAAGAATTTAAACATATAAAGGAACCTGGTTGTAAGGCGAGCCAAATGAAGGTAGAACAACCACCTTCCACCCAACCATATATTAGGAACAATTGTTCTTTCTCCTCAATCACCACCGAGCTAAACTATGCATCCCAAGCATAGTGACAGTCAACCTCAGGTTCATTTTCCTAGTAACAAATCACTTCCCTAACACATAGTTATCAGACAGCAAGTATTTCTTTTAGCTTTCCTAACACATAGTGCTTACACAGCAAGTATTTCTTTCAAGTTTCCTAACACAGAGTTCTCACACATCAAGAGTTCATCCTTTCCCAGCATACTCAGCAGCATCCTTCCTCCTCCCATATGCTTCCTTTTTATAGTTTTTGTTTTTGCTTTTACCTAGGTCTTTTGTAGTTAACGACCAATTCCTCATGGAATTTTTGCTGCCCACTACACCATTGATTCCTTAGGGCATGTATAGCACCATAATGGAATTCTCACGCCTGGTGTAACCTCCATGAGATGGACTCTTCACATCCCCCACTCTCTCATGCATGATTTCCTCATTTATCATGCACGTCCCCGTCCTTCATGATTTTATTAAAAGCATCCCCCGGACCTATTGGAAGATTTCATAACCGACCAATCTCATTCAAAAATAAAACAGTAATTCAAAATATTACAAATAAATTTTATATGTTGGGGTATGTTACATCCTCATCTCCTTATTGCAACATTGTTCACAGTGTTCTTAGTCTTCTTTTGTAGCTTCTGGAAATAAAATTGGGTACTTCTTTCACAAAAAATCCTCTAATTCCCAAGTCGCCTCCTCCAGGCTAGAGTGATTCCATTGCACCTTAACCCAAGCAATGAACTGGTTTCGAAGTATTGTTTCTTTCATGTCCATAATGCGTAAGGATTCCACTTGAAATTCACCTTCTGGTTCCACCTGCACCACATTCCAGTCAATGATATGAGTGGAATCATGCAAATATTTCTTTAGTAATGAAAAATGAAAAACATTATGAATTTCCAAGTGAGCAGGAAAAGCAAGTTTGTATGCCATGGGTCCAATCCTTTCCAATATTTGAAAGGGTCCGCAAAACCATGGTGATAATTTGGTACAACTTCTCAATTTAAGGGGGCTCTTTTTGGGATTGACTCGGAGGTAAACGTGGTCACCAATAAAAAACTCTTTATGTTGTCGTTTTAATTCAATGTAACTCATTTGGCGATTATGTGCCACTTTCAATTTCTTTTGTACTTTTCGAATAGTTTGTTCCATGTCTTGTAACATTTCAAGTCCTACTAATAGACGATCCATGGGGCTATCCGAGCTAACAAGGGTAGTACACTTTTTTTCCATAGAGGATTTTCAACGGGCTCATTTTTTGTGAGGCCTGATAACCATTATTGTATGCAAACTCTACTAGGTGAAAATATTCCTCCCACTTAGTGGGTTTTTCCATAACATACATTCTTAGCATGTCTTCGATGACTTGATTTGTTCGTTTTGTTTGTCCATTTGTTTCGATGTGATAACTAGCACTGAAATTTATCTTAGTTTCCAACCCTACAAACAATGACTTCCAAAAGTTTGAGGTAAGATTAACATCCCGTTCAGAAATTAATATCTTCGGTACTCCGTGAATTCGGAATACTTCTTTCGGGAATATCTATGTAATATGGACAGCTTTATAGGTTGACTTCACAGGAATGAAATGAGCACTGAGAAGACTTGCTTGACTTATCTTCTACAACCATAATTGAATCATGTTGTTTTTGTTTTAAAGGAAAACATGTGATGAAATCCAAGGATATTACCTCCCATTTCCGTTCAGGAATTTGCAAAGGTTGTAACAAACTTGCTGGATGTTGACGTTCATCTTTCACCTGTTGACATTCAAAACATTTAGATTAATAATCAATTTAATCTACCTTTAATCTGGGCCAAAAGAATTGCTTTCTGAGGGTTATTATCATCTTTTGGTAACCAGGGTGTCCTGCATAAGGAGTTTGTGCAACTCATTTAGAATAATCAACTTTAAATATGCAACATCAGGCATGTATATTCTCTCCTTAAACTGAATTAACCCTTTCTGGTATACTTTGAATTATGTCCCATTTAAATTTACCTCGTCTTTTTGTAGCCAGTTCAGTAAATCTACATACTCAGCATCATGTATACTAGTTTTTTTTTATTATGCTTAACAAATCACTTTCTGGTTGGCTCATAGTTATTTCATATACTTCATGAGTTCCTCGACTGAGTGCATCATCCACCTTGTTTTCCTTACCTTTGATATGCTTTACTTCAAAACCGAATTCACTTAAGAAGGTCATCCATCTTTCTTTCCTAGCATTAAGTCTAGGCTGAGTAAACAAATTCTTTACGCAGGTGTTATCTGTCGATAAAAGGAACTTCTTCCTTAACATGTAGTAATGCCACATTTTTAAGGCATGTGCTACCGCTTCCAATTCTAGATCATGTATTGCATAATTATGTTCATGTTCTTTCAATTTATGAGATTCGTAACATACGACATGTCCTTCTTGAGATAATACACCCCCCAATCCCTACTTACTAGCATCAATACAAACTGTGTAGTTTTTATATGGGTCGGCCACCCTTAATATTGGAGCCATGGTTAATAATCTTTTTAGATTTTCAAAAATCTCCTGACACTTGGAGAACCATGTGAATTTTACTGCTTTCTTTTGTAAGGAAGTAATGGGATACGCTATCTTTGAGAATCCTTGGATGAACTGTCGATAGTAACCAGTGAGTCCCATGAAGGATCGAATTTTAGTGACATCCTTAGGCACTGTCCATTCTGATAGCCTTTATCTTTGTGGATCTACTGCAATCTCATTTTCTGAGATGACATTTGGTATTGAATTTATTTATTAAAGAATTCACACTTCTCAAATTTAGCATACAATTGATGGTGTCTTAAGGTTTGTAGTACAATTCTCAAGTGTTGTTGATGTTCTTCTCCCATCTTGGAGTTGACCAGGATATCATTAATGAAAATTAACACGAACTCATCCAAAATCTTGTTAAATATATTATTCATTAGACACATAAATGAAGCAGGGAATTGCTTAAGTTGAAAGGAATTACTACGAATTCATAGTGCCCGTATCGGGTCCTGAAAGTTGTTTTATTAACATCTTCTTCCTTAATCCTGATCTGGTGATAACCAGACTGCAAATCTAACTTAGAGAATACTTTAGCTCCCCCTACTTGATCAAACAAATAATTAATCCGAGGCAGAGGATACGTGTTCTTAATGTTTACTTTATTTAGTTTTATGTAGTCTATGCACAATCGTAACGTCCCATCATTTTTCTTGCCAAATAAAATTGGTGCTCCCCAAGGCGACACACTGGGTCTGATATAACCCTTATCTAGCAGTTCTTGCAACTGAATTTTCAATTTGGTTAACTTAGGGATGCTCATTCGATAAGGTATTTTAGATACCGGTGCAGACCTAGGTACAATATTAATGGAGAAATCTATTTCTCGTTGAGGGGGTGGTACTGGTATCTCTTCTGGAAACACATCCATAAACTCATTTAAAACTAGGTGATCTTTTACCTGTGTTTGTTATTCATTAAGGAGAAGGTTAGTGACCAACACCGCATAAAGCTTACAACCCTTTATCAAACACTTCTTTAATTGTATGGCAGAAATTTGTCTTAAAGAGACAGGTTTACTAATACCTTTTATTTTCCTAACAATTTGATCCTCAGCCACATAAGTAAAGGTTTTGTCAAAACAATTTTACACTACTTTATACCTTTCTAACCATTCCATGCCAATAATCATATCATATGACCCTAGAGGCAAAATATTCAAATTAATCCTAGTCATATGATCTTGTATTTTAACTTCACAATTAATAATAAATGCAGTTACCTTCCTTTCCGCTCCAGTGGCCAGTTGGACTGACCAAGGTTTTGCATGCCTTACCTTAGCGAGTGGGCAGTTCTCCGTCATTTTAGGAGTGATGTAATTTAAGGTAGCCCCTAGATCAATTAGTATAGAAATCCTTTGGTTAGAAATAGTACCTTCAATCTCTACAATTGCATATTGATCGTTTTCCTGTCGATCTTCAAGGGCTACATTAATTTGGTGGAAAATTTTTCCAATTTCCCCAACATTGGAAACATCTTGCAAGTTGTGAACAACCTTATTTGATTCATTGAGGAGTGGGTAGCTCCTTCGTAAATGGGGCTCTCCACATTCCCAACACTTCAGGGGTTCTTTAGGGGTTCCAGCCATCCCTTTTGATCCAATATTCACAAGTTTAATACTCTTCTGCTGAAACTACTCATTTTTGTTGTAGGAATCCCCTTGCGGATTCCTTGGCATGTTTCTGAAGGGTGGTGGTTGGAAGCCCATTTTCCACTAATTGAAATTTTCCCACTTCTTGTCCTTTCATACCTTGGATGTGTCGCTCATTTGTTGATATTGTTCAAAACATAATATAGCCTTCCTTAGCACTTCATCTAAGGTATTTGGGCTATCAAACTCAATCCGGTCTTTGTAAGACTACGACATACAACTTAAGAATTGTTGAACCTTCACCTTTCTTCCTTAATATAAGGCACGAACCGCAGCAGGTCTAGAAATTTATATATGAGGTCTTCCATAGTCTTTTGAATGAGTTCCAATTCATAAAATTCCTTTGTCTTTCTCTCATAATAACCTTCTTATAAATATTGCTTCTTGAATAATTTCTTAAACTCTGACCATTCCGGGTTCTTCTCTTTTAATCCATGGGAAATATTTAGATCCTGCCACCAAATACTGGCCTTTCCCTTCAGGTTGTAGGCTTCCATCCTTACCTTCATGTTGCTGGAGAAATTGTAAATCTGGAAGTACTTTTTAATGTCCAGCAACCAAGCTTATGCTTCTTCTTCGATCTTGGATTCCCCATCAAATATGGTGGGATTGATCTTTTTAAATTCCCCTTCCATATGGTCGACTTTTCTTTTCCCGGTAGGTTTGACCTGATTTTCTGACCCTTGTGTATCATTCGAGGAGCTACCATCTCCTTCATCATCCCCTCCATTTACTGGGTTCTTCTTTGTCTCGGTTCATTGCTCCATCCCATTATTTTTCTCATGCAGGCTTTGTAGAAAAATCTCATTGATTTCCTATTGTTTTTCCTAGGCCTTTTTTAGCTGCTCATTTTATGCTTTAAAACTTTGTATTTGTATGATCAAATTCCTCAATGTTTCAAGTACTTGGCTGGATTCAGAATGTTCTTGTTTGATTTGCATTGTGTGTGGTGCTAGTACACTTCCTTCACATGGATCCTCATTTTCATTTTGTGGGGTCCTAATTGTACCCTGGAACAAAACAATTTTGCATGTATACAAAACATTCCAATAAACATTTTTTTTGTTAGAATAATGTTTCTATGTTTTGGCGGAACTAGATGTTCCCAAAAGGTGACATGGTTGAACCTATAGCTCTGATACCATATGTAACATACCCATATAACCACCAAGAAATTTCATAAACAAAAATTTTCAACTTCACATAAAATATAAGCCATAAATCATAATCCCTTTACTCATTCTCTATCATACGTTCAACACTACAAAAATACAAGGGACTCTTTGAAATTAGCCTTCAAATTTTATCCTAACTCTTTTAACTGGTTTGGTTCCAAAACCTTAAGCTTAAAAAAAAGTCTTCCGCAATAGGCCCTCCACAACGGACCTTTCCTTCTGCAACTCCACCTCCACAATGCAAATTACGGATTGCGGGTTGCGGGAAGCTCCATAGACTTTTCCAATTTTCCTTCTGTCGTTCTGCTTCCACAATGTGGATTGCGGATTGTGGAGCACGCATTAACGCTTACTAATTTCCCTTTTGAAAATATGTTTCCGCAAGGCGGATTGTGGGTTGCAGAAAGTAAATAACTTCTTTATGACTTTCCCTTCCACAATTCCACTTCCGTAGTACGAATAGCAGATTTTGAAAAACTTAAGTTCTTTACAAAATTACCTTCCACCTTTTCGCTTCCGCAATGTGGATTGTGGATTGCAGAAACACTCAAGTTCTCTACAAAATTACCTTCTGCTTTTATGCTTCCGAAATGAGGATTACGAATTGCAGAAACACTTAAGTTCTTTATAATTAAACCTTCCACCTTTCCGCTTCCGCAATGCAGATTGCATATTGCAGAAACCCTTAATTTCTTTACCATTATACCTTTCGCCTTTCTTCTCCCACAATGCAGATTGGAGATTGTGGAATGTATAGAAACTCTTCACAAAAATCCTTCCGCAATTTCGCCTCCGCAATGCGGATTGCAGAAGTACTTAGTTTTATCATGAAAAGATTAAGCTTCCGCAAACTTTTTGGCCCAAGATTTACACATAGTTTTTTTGTATTCTCTTAGGTAACACAAAGGGTTGTCATCCTTAGATAGTCTCACTGCCTTGGGCAGTTCTCGTCTCTTAGGACGATTTCAGACTTATGGATTTAAGGGGGTTTTATTAGTCGTCTTTCTCATGAAACTTCAGCTACAACACTTCCTTTCCGCAGTTTCTCCATTCATTTAAGGGTTAAGTAACAAAAAGGGACTTCACTAAGATGGAAAGGGTTTAAATACAGAACCAGCAATTAAAATTCACTACAGGGGATCCCTTACATATGGGTAATAACAGTGACGCTATCAAGCATCCAAGTATGTTCTTTTAGAAAACAGTAAACCATCAAATACATTTTCCATCCTCCAAACTTAATGCAGGCAACAATGAACTATCAAATACATTTTTCATGCTCCATATCTTAACGCCGGAAGCAATAAAATATCAAACATGTTTTTCAATGCTCTAGATCTTAATGCAAACAGCAATAAACTGTCAAATACATTTTCAATGCTCCAGATATTAACGCATGCAACAATAAACTATCAAATACATTTTATGCACATATATAGATATACCCTGAGCTCAGTAGTCTGCAAGAATTTAAACATATAAAGGAACTTGTTTGTAAGGTGGGTCAAATGAAGGAGGAACAACCATGTTCCACCCAACCATAGATTAGGAACAGTTGTTCTCTGTCCTCAATCATCCCCGGGCTAAAATATGCATACCAGAAGTGGTGACAGTCAACCTCAGGTTCAATTTCCCAATGAGAAATCACTTGCCTAACACAGAGTTCTCACACAGCAAGTATTTATTTTAGCTTGGCTAATATAGAGTGCTCACACAACAAGTATTTCTTTCAACTTGCCTAACACACAATGCTCACACAACCAGATTTCATCCTTTCCCAACATACTCCGCAACATCTTGCCTCCTCCCATATGCTTCCTTTTAATATATTTTTTTTGCTTTTACCTATGTCTTTTGTAGCTAATAGCCAATTCCTTATGGAATTTCCACCACCCACTACACACCTTGTTCCTCAGGGTGTTTCCAATGCCATATTGGCATCCTCATGCCTGGTGTAACCTCCCTGAGATTGACTCTTCACATCCCCCACTCTCGCATTCATAGTTTCCTCATTCAACATGGTTTTCCCTATCATTCATGTTTTTATTAAAAGCATACTGGTTTAGTTACATGTGTCCTCCAAGGACATATTCGCAGATTTCATAACCGTTCAATCTCATTCAAAAATAAAACAGTAATTCAAAATATTACAAATAAATTTTATCTGTTGGGGGATGTTAGAGTCTACCTAGATGATATCTTGATTTTCATTCAATCATGGGAAGAACATGTCTGACAGTTTCTACAAGTTCTCAACGCTCTTTGACAACATCAACTCTATTTGAACATGGACAAATGCTCATTTGCGATGAACAACATCAAATATTTGGGGTATGTAATCGACTCTACAGGCATTCATGTCGATCCATACAAAGTACAAATCCTTAAGGATTGACCCATTCCTCAAAACATTCATGAAATAAGAAGTTTTCTTGGCTTGGGGAATTTTTATCGATGACTCATACTTAGCTTCAGACACATAACCAGGCCTTGGAATCAGTTGACTGAGGGAAATAGCAAAATTGTATTCAAATGGACACCGACACAACAACAAGCTTTTGAGTAGCTCAAACATAAGCTTTGTACTGCACCTGTACTTTTGTTGCCTGATTTGCATCACCCTTTTGAGATTGAGACAAATGCATTAGATTATGCTTTAGGCACAGTGGTCACTCAGTCTAGTCACCCAATCGCTTTTCATTCTGAAACTTTCAACATCAACATCAGAAGATATTCGACGTATGAAAAGGAATTGTATGCCATTGTGAAAGCCCTTAAGAAATGGAGACATTACATTCTTGGGAAGGAAACGATCATTCTTACTAACCGCAATCCCTTACAGTTTATCCTGTCCTGGTTGAAGTTACAAACAACTCGACAACTCAAGTTGACTAATTACCTACAACAATTTCAATGGTAATTAAATATCAGAAAGGTAAATTCAATGTCGCAGCTAATTGTCTCAGTCGACCACCCATTACTATACTTTTTACAGTGATGAGTATGCAGGGCTACAATGCCACTACTTGACTTCAATTATATTAGGTAGAATGCAACTTTTATGCAATTTATTGACAGCTTCAAACCAACCCGTCATCCACTATCGACTACTTCCTGAAAGATACCTTTCTATACAAGCTTGGACAACTTTATGTACCGACAGCTGAGCACTGACAAAATATCATTTGGGACGTACACTACTACAAGGGTGCAGGACACTTTGGAGTAGCAAAGACCCTTGCCATCCTCCAAAAGTATTTTTATTGGCCTTCACTTAAATCTTATGTCAACAGGTACATTCGATCATGTCCAATTTGTACCATTGCTAAATAGTTGAATCTACGATAAGGATTTTACACGCCTTTGGCGGCTCCTAGTTGACCATGGGAATCTATTTCTATGGACTACTTAGCGGGATATCCTACTACCAAATATCAATATGACGCGATCTTAGTAGTAGTCGATAGATTTTCCAATATGGTTATTCTTATTCAATGCAAGAAGACTATGGCATCACACCAGACAGCTCAACTCTTCTTCGAACATGTCTAGAAACATTATGGCTTACCGACGACGATCATTTCCAATAGAGATGCCAAATTTGTCAGCATATTTTGGAATATTCTTTGGAATTAACTCAACACGATACTCTCTTTGTCGATATCTTTCTATCCTCATACAGACAGACAGACAAAAGTTGTGAATCGCTTGGTAGTACAACTGCTCTGGATCTACAACCACAAGCATCGTCATATATGGGATGAATGTCTCCCATATATACAACACAGTTAAAATCGTTCTCAACGCAGCTCTATGGGAAATATTCCATTTTGAGATATGTTATGGATTTCAACCCTCGGCTCTCATCGACTTGGTTAGTTCCTCGACACTGACTCTGACCGACAAGAAGTTGAAAAATTATTGAGATTTCAAGACCAAATCTGCAACATCAAAAAACAAGACCAAGAAATGTTGAAATGGGCTAATGTGAAAGCCAAGAGCCATAACGATAAGCATCGTACCCCTCATTCATTTCAAGTTGGGGATCAAGTATGGTTACATCTCAAGAAGGAATGCTTCATTGGTCCATACAGAAAGTTGAAGCCTTTGCAATATGGTCTGTATAGTATCCTTAAGCAGATTGGAGAAAATGCTTTCCATCTCGACTGTTCATGCTAGAAATTGTTCCCAGACTACCACAAGAACAAGATAACACAATCTCAAAAAGAATGAAATTGGGTTTTTAATGGTTTTGGTTTGAAATTTTATCATCAACAAGCTAATACAAATACTAAATTATGGAATGATTTGGAAGACTGAGCTATAAACACATGAGATATAAACCAGAAACAGTATAAACATGACAAATATTTCACCCATAACAGATAAACACTTGCATGAATAAGAACATTAAACAAGAAATGAAATTATATGTTAAGTGACCAAACAGATCAAAGATAAAACTAGCAATAAAGATAATAACAATGGCTTATAAGTATGTATATTTAGTATCAGTCATCCAACTTACATAAGAGTAAACACTCTTAGCTTGAGATACATCAGCCCTCAAGCCTTTCCTTGAGCAAAATTCGAACCCTACCTCTATCTCATTTCCTACTTTTATCTATTTCCCAAACAAATAGTTACATAACTGTCGAAACCAATTCTTAGGTCTGAGTTCCAAAACAGTTACAAAAAGTAGTTGCATCTTTCAAACATATTAAACTATTAACTATCATAAACTAATCTATTTGACACCTGCCAGTAGAAGCCTTCATAGATTCTTGGTTGCCTCAGCCAACAAAGCAATTCCTTCTAAAACATGTGACTATCTTTTGCTTTGATGTTGTTCTGTCTCAAAACTTTCAATCCTCTTCAATAACACCTCGTTCTGCTGGGTCAAACTTTGGATTTTTTATTTAATTCTTTAATCTGGCTCTGAGTCTCTCTTTTTCTCTTTAAGGCCTCTTTTGAAACAGGTATCAATTCCTGATAGTGTATGTTAATGTCATCAAGGTCCTCTCTCAATCTTCTATTAGTCATGGCCAATACATCATTAGTATCACTAAGAAAACCAATCTAATATTTGTATTGCTCCACAGTTTTCTGAAGGTTTTCAGTTTCTGAATCTATGCACATTCCCTCCTGTAATGTAGAATTTTTATCTGACAACCAAAGGATATCAATTTTCTTAAAATGAGGTCATATTCTTCTTCATCTTTAACCGTGTCTTCTACAACAGGAACTTATGAAGACATACCTCATTTAGTGTTGAAATTGATTGGCTTTTCTAAAACCTTCTCTTTTCCTGTAAATGACTCTAACAACACTGAATGCTATTTCTTAACATAAACTTGTTGATAGCTTAAGTCTTCTTCTTCTTCCATATATTCATCAGATGTAGTATCCTCAATCATAGTAATTTTTTCCTTCCTTAATTTAGGGTTTAGAATATTTTTCATGTTAAGTCTAAGTTTGTTCTTAACTCTAGTTTTAGGCCTCCAATTCACTTCTTTCACATGTACATGATCTTTCTTTTGAAACTTTACCTTTGAGACTTGTAAAGTATCATTCCTTATCTCAGCTACAATAGGAAACCTTGTTGTACTTTCCTGTACTGATATGAAACTCTGCTTTTTCTCTGCTAAACCCAACTTTTGCTCATGATCTGAAATAGCTCTCTTCTCTTTTTCATCATTGTTCAAAACCTTCTCTGGTTTATCATCAAGTGCTTCGCTTACATATTCAAATCTCCGACTTGAACAGTTCTCTTGTACACTATCCTACAATAGCTCATTACTTAAATCTTTCTTAAACCTTTTTACAAAACTGAATTGATTTTTCATCAAGCTCTTCAATAGCCTAAACTTCTTGCTCACTAAGGAAACCTAACGAAAACAAAAAAAAAAAAGATCCCAAGTTTTGCTCTTTTTCTGTAGGACTATGCAAACACTTATTTTTATTAACCCATGATGAAATACAAACTGATGAGTATGATCCATATGCCCTTTTATCCTATTAGACATATTTTGAAGGATTTTTAAGAAGAAAAAAGGTAAGTTCATCTTGGACTGTTGGTTCAAATGTTGCAAGAATCTGACATGGTATTTGAAAACCAGAGCAATTCTCCCCTCACATGTAATGTAGCTTTGCAAAATTCCAATAACTTCCCTCAACTCAGGATTGAATTTGTCTAATTGTACACCTGTTCCCCAATCTAAGGCTTCGACTTCAGGTAACAAGAAATCTTTTAGGTTAAAGGTGAAAGGTATCTTCTTAAACCACAGCTCCCCATATCTTGCTATGCTTCTGCTATCAACTCTTCTTTCAGTTCAAATATCATAGTATCAGATGTAACCGTATCCTTAATAAAACCCTAAGCAAAACGACATGACACTTCTGGGTTAAAACCTCTAATTCTTTCAAAGAAATTAAACCATCCAGCCCTCTGAAACAATGTTGCACAGTCAGGAAAATCATTTGCCCACATTGTATCAGTTGGTTCGTGCCTATTTGTCTTCCCACCATTCTTCATTAATGCTTTGTAACCCTAACCTATGTATTTATTTAAACAACTTCAAAACTATTCAAACTTCTTCTCTACAACAATAGAATTAGCAACCAAACAAAATCGTGACAAGTAGGTTTACGATTTCCCAATAATCCCTACATAATCGAAATCATGTCAATGCAAACCATGATTCTCTCCATAATTTCTATACTTGCTCATACACCTATCATGATATAGGATTGGGGTCATGAATATGCATAAGTATGTCTTCGATAGATGTCTAAAAGCTTCCTGTATTTTCTTCTGCAGCAGCCATGAGTATCCACTACTTCTTTCAATGATTTTTACCAAATCGAGACAGGTAAAACCACGATCCTCTCAATAATCTTTGCACCTGCTTATACACGTGTCATGATCATCATTAGGTTCTGAATATGCATCATTATGTCCTCACAAGTTTCCAAAGGCTTCCACTATTTTAGATTCCAAATAGCCACTATTTTCAATAATTCAAGATTCTTGTAGCGCGTCATTACATCGACTCTTCATTTTGCACTACAGGAATCCTCCTTGTGAATATTTTTTGAAAAATAACTCAAAAACAAAGGTTAGGGCATAAAGCTAAAGCTTGGAGTAAACTTTATTATAAGTTTTGCACACTTTAAAAGATATATACACATAAGAATCCCACATAAACTTTAAAACCAATAAAATAAAATAAATAAAAACAATAATAAGCATAAAATCAAACAAAAATATACTTATCATTATGAAACCTCAAAACCAACTCAAAAATGAAAAGTAATAGGAAACCAATCTTTCAAAAACACACACAGCAACCAAGAACAATACCTAGTTATAACATCTAGCTCTTGCTGCGGAATGAAATCCTCCTTGTGAGGTTTCAAGAACCTGTAGATCAGTTCCTTCTGCCATCTCAACTGAAACTACCCATTATTGTGCAAAATTTCCATTGGGCTATGGATTCTTTATTCTACTTATCTCACAGCGATATATATAATTAATGGAAGTCTTTTCACCTTCAATGACTGTAAAAGTGTTTGAGGAATCGTCCATTCACGGGATTGGACAATTCTTCACCTTCCATGCTCTACAGTATGAAGGTATTATTTTCCAACATTTTTGAAATCACAAAAGGACCAAGCCATAAGTTGTCAAATTTTCCATGCTTACCCTTTTTCTCTTTTTTGGCATCCCACCTTAGTACCATGTATCCACAAGAAAAAAGTGCTTTCCTTTACCTTTCTGTCAAATTTTTCTTTAATCTTTCTGTTGTAATATTGAGCTTTTTCAACCAAAGCCTCATGCTCCTATTGCAATTCAATCAATGAAAAGATTCTTCTTTAAATATCATTAGGTTCTTCATGGATATCCTGAAAAAATTTAATAACTGGAATGCCTAATTGAATTGGAAAAAAAACATCAGTGACATACACTAACTGAAAAGGAGATGAACCAATGTCTTTCTTGGTAATTATCCTGTCTGCCCAGAGTGCATTCTTCAGCATTGAATCTCATGATCTCTTGTTCTAACTTAACAGCTTTCTAATGCTTTGAATGGTATTCTTATTAGATGACTATGCCAATCCATTCCCTTGAGGGTAATAGGGTGTAGAATGCTTCAAAACAATCCCATTTTGCTCACAAAAACTAATCATGGATTTTGACTTGAAAGCCTTAGCATTATCAGTCAACAATGTTTTAGGACAACCGAACCTACTCAAAATATTCTCCTAAATAAAATTAATGATCACCTTATTAGTTGCATTCTTCATTGGAATGGCTTCCACCCATTTCATGAAAAAATCAGAAGTTGTGAGTATCCATCTATGTTGACCAGAAGAAGCAGGATTAATCTCACCTATAAAATCCAGACCCCGTTGTTGGAAAGGATCATTTACAATAATAGGCTTCAAAGGTAGGGACACAAGTTTTTGTTTACCAGCAAACTTTTGACATGGAATACAAGCCCTAACCTGCTGATATACATCAGAATACAGAGAAGGCCAATAATATCCAGCTCTCCAAATTTTATAAGCAGTGGCTTTCTAGTATTTATGACCTCCACAAGAACCTTCATGTAATTCTGAAATCACTTCTTCGATTTTGGGCTTCTCCAAACATCTAAGCAATACTCCTCCTGGATCCTTCCAATGTAACTGTTGATTTATTAAACAGTATTTACTAGCCTTCAATTTTAGTGATTTGGCTACCTTCTTGTCTAAATGCACAGGACACTGTAAATACAATAAAATATGAACCAAATCAGCATACCATTCTGATTTTGCATACCTATCCATGATTTGTTCTTTCTCTTGCCCTGTTTGCAACTCTTCCTGTACTAATTGTTCTGCCATCAAATGAAGTCCAAGAGCCTCACAATTTGAATCAGCTAATAGTTTTTCCAAACCTTGTCCTTTTACCATCTTAGTAGGTCTAATCTCTACATCATGCTCCATGATTTTTGCAATCCATTCCCCCCTCTTTCCTTCATTGTATGGCTAAGTTAAAATATCTTTAATAGTTGCATTGGGTACATAGGAAATGATCTTTGAATGCAGAATATAAATTCTAAAAAAAATTAGTGCTTTTACCAGTGAATATGTCTGCTTCTCCAATGTATTGTACTTCAATTCTGAATCTATGAGGGTCTTACTGAAGAAAGCAATAGGCTGCTCTAGCCGATCTGCACTCTTTTGTAACAAAACAACAACTATTGTATCCTGAGAAGCAAAGGAAAAAGTCAAAAAGTCCTTTGAGAAGTCTGGGCTTACCAGCACTGGTGCCTTTGTCAAACCATGCTTAATCTTCTAAAATGAATCTCTGGCTTCTGTTGTCTTTTTCACTTCCTGCTCTTTCCTTAACATAGTTGTTATCTACTTATTGTTTCAGCGAAATTTGGAATGAACCATCTAAGAATGATTGATTGAACATCTTTTTTACTTAGTGAAAGACTCATTTTCAAAATATCTTTAACCCTCTCAGGATCTATTCTAATCCCATATGTTGATACCAAATGTCCCAAAATTTTACCTTCTTGAACAACAAAATGATATTTATTAGGGTTTAAAGACAGTCCAAAATTTCTACACTTCAGAAAGGTTTGCTTGAGATGTTTCAAGTGTTCTTCGTCAGATTGGGAAAACACAGTAATGTCATCTAGATAAATTACTACAAACTTTTATTTTTCCCCAACAAAGGCTATATCCATAGCTCTTTGAAATTTTGCACCAGCATTCATCAATCCGAATGGTATTTTGTCGTACATGAATGTCCCCCAAGGGGTGGTAAAAGTTGTTTTTTCCCTATCATCTGGGTGCATAGAAATATAATTGTAACCCGAGAATCCACCCACCATTGACATTCTCTGAGCACCCACTACCTGCTGCAAAACCTGCTCAATCTTGGGAAATGGGTAATTATCTTTTAGTGAAGATATGTTTAAATTACGAAAATCCACACATAATCTTATCTCTCCATTCTTTTTTTGGACTAGAACTAAATTTGCTACCCAAGATGAGTATCTAAGTGGCAAAATTATCTTTGCATCCAACAATTTCTTAACTTCTTTCTCTATTACTGGAAACAAAGTTGGATTGATTCTTCTTAACTTCTGTCTAAAGGGTTTCACATTAGGATTTAAAGGAACTTTATGCTGAATAATATTGGTATCATAGGTTTTTAAATCCTTATAATACCAAGCAAAAACATCAACATATTCCTTCAATAATTTAATGTACCTGTTCCTTTGCTCAGCTAAGAGGGATTTTGAAATTTTCACCATCCTGTGCCACTCTTCTGTGCCAATATTACAATTTACAATATTATGTTTCTGAAGATTGTGTGGTTGGTTTCAATGGAGTATCATCTTTTGAAAAAATACTTTCAAGGGGAACCAAACCTTTGGGAATAAAATTTCCTTTCAACTCAATAATTTTGTGTCCAGCAATTTCATTTTCTGAATATTCATTAGCATCTTCAACCTCATCATCTTGATCTTGATCAATCAATGAATTAGAAAACTCACCAATCAATTCCAAAAACCTATTAATTCCTAAGTCATCTTCAAAAACCCTCCTTTTGTTTGATATTATCTGGTACTAAAGGTCTATATCTGATTTCATTTGGATATTTTAGCTGAGTTTGTTTTGGAATTCTGAAATGTGTGGCTACCAAAGCAAGTGAATCAGCTATCTGATTCTGATCCCTAGGAATGAAGGAAATGTTAAATGCTATAAACTAATTATCAATCATATCCCAGACTTCATTTCTGTATACCTTCAACAAATCCTGCTTTACTTGATATTTGTCCCTCACCTAGTGAACAACTAATTCGGAGCTTCCATAAATAGAAATTTGTTGAATGCCCACGTCTTTTGCAGCCTTTAATCCCAATATCAATGCCTCATACTCTGCTATATTGTTTGTAGTCACAAACTCCAACTTATACATCAAACTGGCCAACTCACCACCAGGAGAAATCAAAACAATACATGCTCCTGCTCCCTCTTTGGATGAGGAGCCATCAAAATACATTTTCCATAACTCATCTTTTTGTTCAATAGTACATTTGATTGGTTTTCCCTTCTCTACCTGTAACCGTACCACTTGTATTGTCATCACTGAAATGTAACATACAAGATCCCAAATCCTTTTCTACAGCATAAAGTGGGTGATTGGTTGGGTTCTTATCATCAGTAACAATGTAAGCATATTGTAATTTTCTATACAATCTCCTATTTTCTCCTCCAAAAACAGGAATAGTTGCATATGAAAAATCCATTTGTAACGTACCACCTACCTTCTTAGCCCAAGACCTTGAAAGTAACATTCCAAATTTAGGAGTGATATCAGCCACTACCACATCCATGATGACACTTTTCATGGGTAATTGAGTCAGGTTAACCACAAGATCCTTAATCACTCCCAAACATTTAACAGCTCTGGAATCAAATGCATATAAGTCCTAATATGGTTTTTTGATACTCAACCCAAGAGCCTCCATGACTGCTTTAGGCATCAAATTGTGAGAAGCTCCAGAATCCATTAGACAGTTATGAATCATTTGATCATGAATAGTCAATGTTATATAAAAAGGTGGAGATGAATGTGAATCATTTTCAATCTTATCAGCTAGATCGGAACCAATAAATATTTTAGGATGTTCTTCTAGTAAATTCACAGTATCTGAAGGTATTTGGCTGGCAGATGAACCTATCATCTTTAGAGCTGGATTTTTGTAGCAAGGATTCTTCATCAACTCAGTAAAAGGTACTGGAATTTTAATCTTACATAACTCATTTTCAAAATTAAAATACTGCACATTTTTATTCACTTCTTCAATGTCACCAACCTTATCTACATCACCCTGATCGACTCTTTTCTCCTATGTTTGATTAGATGGTTGTTTAGGAGGATTACCTATCTTATTTTTAGGAATCTGAACAACCTGTTTTGGACCAGACCTCAAATTTATAGCCTTCTTAGGTTTAGATTGACATACATCAGCTGAGACTTTAGGACTTAAATCACTCTCTGTTTGATAAATATTTGCATCAAAAAACTCAGAATCTTGATATTCATGTTCAGTTAGAAAACCCTCTGATAATAGTTCTCCAAAGTAATTCAAATCTTGGTTTGTATCTTCATACTGTGAAACCTCACCTTCCTCTATTGCATCAACTACATTATTCTGGAGTGGAGGGGGAACTCCCTGATCTTCATTTTCTCTTCTCTCCCTCTGAATGTCATTGTTTCTTCGTTCTCTACGGATAAATCTAGGAGCGAAGTGGTGCCTAAATTAATTAGGGTTCCTTTCTCCTTCTTGTGCAGGCTTATTTGAATTCTTTTCTAACTCCAAGTTATTTAGTTTTGTTGTTAAAATTTTGACTAACTTGGCCATTTCATCTATTTTTCTATCTGCTGACTATGATGTAGAGGTTGTTGGAATCCCCTCTTTCTTACCTTTTCTATCATATATTTGATGATCTGAGTTTTCTTTAAGCTTATCCGAAGCTAGAATATTTGACTCTACTTCCAAAGCAGCCTCCTGCATGTTTAATAAAGTGACTGGCCTTCTTTCTCTTAGATGTAAGGAGAATTCATGGTCAATGGCATTTGCATAAGTCAACTTGACTAAGGTTTCATAAGGTTTGATTTCAACAGGAATCCTACCATACATCTTGTTAAAGCACTTGGAAAAGTCTGATATAGCTTCATTCTTTTTTCTTCTTAAAGCTCCAAATTATGTGATGTAATAGGTGTGATCTTTTGTGTCTCCCCACTGTCTCATAAAATAATCTTGTAACTCCTCTGTAAGAGTGATTGAATTTTCTAATAGTTCCCTGAAGCACTTCCTCGCCTCTCCATCCAAACTGTGCATGAACATCCTCATCCATACATCTTTTGCTTCAATATTTTGGTTGTCTGCATAACTAAGGAATGCATCCCAGTGCTCTGCAGTAGTTGTCTCACCCTGACCATTGAACCTAGGTAATTAATTTTGATAATCTCCTCCAGGGAGAGAATTTAAAGGCTGAAGAAGGACTAAGGGAGCATATCTGGCATCTACCATTCTATCCATCATATCAAGGGGCCGGTTTTGCGCCATTGTGAAACTACTTTGTTTTGATGAGGACAAAGGCTGAACAACTTTGCTTGAACCTGGTTGAAAAGGAATTTTACTAGTTTTGAACTGAAACAAGGGAATCTTACCAAGAGACTCAGTTTTATATTTTTTATAAGACTATGGATTGGTAAAAACCTGAAAACTACTGACTAGTATAGAAGGAATTGACCAAGACAAACTTTGTTTTTCTTCTTCGGAATATGTAAAAGGTGATGTCATTATTGACTGCTCAAGAGTAAACAGAGAAGGATAAGACTGATTTTTCCTAAGTTGTCTAGCCTCCTTCAAAATATGTTCTGGATTTGAAACACCCAAATGCAAAGGTGAAGTAGGTCTCCCTCTGGTCCCAATCTTCCTAGTAGCCACTGTGAACTACTGCTTGGTGAAAAGTAGTCTAAAAGATTTCTTAATTTTGTTCACCTCTCAAAATCTGTTGAATGATAATAACCCAGGGAAGATATACTTCAGTTTCGTTACCCGGCAATGGTGCCAAAGATGTTCGTGCTAAAAAAATTTCCTAGACTACCACAAGAACAAGCTAACACAATCTCAAAAAAAAATGAAATTGGGTTTTTAATGGTTTTGGTCTGAAAGTTTATCATCAAGAAAGAAAATCATCAACAAGATAATACAAATACTAAATTATGGAATGATTTGGAAGACTAAGCTGTAAACACATGAGATATAAACCAAAAACAGTATAAACATGACAAAGATTTCACCCATAACACATAAGCACTTGCATGAATAAGAACATTAAAAAAGAAATGAAATTATATGTTAAGTGATCAAACAGATCAAAGATAAAACCAACAATAAAGATAATAACAATGGCTTATAAGTATGTATATCCAATATCAGTCATCCAACTTACATAAGAGTAAACACTCTTAACTTGAGATACATCAGCCCCAAAGCCTTTCCTTGAGAAAAAATCGAACCCTACCTCTATCTCATTTCCTACTTTTATCTATTTCCCGGAAAAATAGTTACATAACTGTTGAAACCAATTCTTAGGTCTGAGTTCCAAAATAGTTACAAAAAGTAGTTGCATCTTTCAAACATAATAAGCTATTAACTATCATAAACTAATATCTTTCAAACATAATAAGCTATTAACTATCATAAACTAATATATTTGACACCTGCCAATAGAAGCCTTCATATATTCTTGGCTGCCTCAGCCAACAAAGCAATTCCTTCTAAAACATGTGACTGCCTTTTTCTTTGCTGTTGTTTTATCTCAAAACTTTTAATCCTCTTCAATAACACCTCGTTCTGCTGGGTCAAACTTTGGATTTTTTTATTTAATTATTCAAACTGACTCTGAGTCTCTCCTTTTCTCTTTAAGGCCTCTTTTGAAATAGGTATCAATTCCTGATAGTGTGTGTTAATGTCATCAAGGTCCTCTCTCAGTATTCTATTAGTCATGACCAATCCATCTTTAGTCTCACTAAGAAAACCAATCTGATATTTTTATTGCTTCATAGTTTTCTGAAGGTTTTCAGTTTTTGAATCTATGCACATTCCCTCCTGTAATGTAGAAGTTTTATCTGACAACCAAGGGATATTAATTTTTCTTAAAAATGAGGTCATCTTCTTCTTCGTCTTTAACTGTGTCTTCTACAACAGGAACTTATGAAGACATACCTCGTTCAGTGATGAAATTGATTAGCTTTTCTAAAACCTTCTCTTTTCCTGTAAATGACTCTAACAACACTAAATGCTCTTTCTTAACATAAAATTGCTGACAGCTTAAGTCTTCTTCTTCTTCCATATCTTCTTCAGATGTAGTATCCTCAATCATAGTAATTTTTTCCTTCCTTAATTCAGGGTTTAGAATCTTTTTCGTGTTAAGTCTAATTTTGTTCCTAACTCTAGTTCCAGGCCTCCAATTCACTTCTTTCACTTGTACAGGATCTTTTTTTTGAAACTTTACCTTTGAGACTTGTAAAGTGCCAGTCCTTATTTCAGCTACAATAGGAAACCTTGTTGTACTTTCCTGTACTGATATGAAACTCTGCTTTTTCTCTGCTAAATCCAACTTTAGCTTATCATCTGAAACAGCTCTCTGCTCCTTTTCATCATTCTTCAAAACCTTCTCTGGGTTATCATCAAGTGCTTCTCTTACATCTTCAAATATCTGACTTGAACAGTTCTCTTGTACACTATCCTACAATAGCTCATTACTTAACTCTTTCTTAAACCTTTTTACAAAACTGAATTGCTTGTTCATCAGGCTCTTCTTAGCCTGAACTTCTTTCTCACTAAGGAAACCTAACCAAAACAAAAAATGATCCCAAATTCTTCTATTTTTCTGTAGGATTGTGCAAACAATTAGTTTTATTAATCCATGATGAAAGACAGACTGATGAGTATGATCCATATGCCCTTTTATCCTGTTAGACATCTTTAATTTGAAGGCTTTTTAAGAAGAAAAAAGGTAAGTTCATCTTGGATTGTTGGTTCAAATGTTGCAAGAATCTGACATGGTATTTGAAAACTAGAGCAAATATTCCCTCACATGTAATGTAGCTTTGCAAAATTCCAATAACTTCCCTCCACTCAGGCTTGAATTTGTCTAACTGTACACCTTTTTTCCAATCTAGGGCTTCGACTTCAGGTAACAAGAAATCTTTTGGGTTAAGGTGGAAGGTATCTTCTTAAAACCACGGCTCTCCATCTCTTTCTATGCTTGTAGCTTATGCTATCAACTATTCAGACAGTTCAAATTTTAAAGTATCAAATGTAACTGTATCCTTAACAAAACTCTGAGCAAAACGATATGACACTTATGGTTTAAAACCTTTAATTCTTTCGAAGAAATTAAACCATCCAGCCCTCTAAAACAGTGCTGCACAATCAGGAAAATCCTTTGCCCACATTGTATTAGCTGGTTCGTACCTATTTGTCTTCCCACCTTTCTTCATTTAAGCTCTGTAACCCTAGCATGTGTATTTATTTAAACAACTTCAAAACTATTCAAACTTCTTCTTTGCAACAATAGAATTAGCAACCAAACAAAATCATGAAAAGTAGATTTACGATTTCCCAATAACCCCTACAAAATCGAAATCGTGTCAATGCAGACCATGATTCTCTCCATAATTTCTATACCTGCTCATACACCTATCATGATGATGGATTGGGGTCACGAATATGCGTAAGTATGTCTTCGATAGATGTTTGAAAGCCTCCCATATTTTCCTCTGCAGTAGCCACGAGTATCCACTACTTCTTTCAATGATTTTTACCAAATCATGACAGGTAAAACCATGAACCTATCAATAATCTTTGCACCTACTTATACACTTGTCATGATCATCATTGGAATCTGAATATGCATCATTATGTCCTCACAGGTGTCCAAAGGCTTCCACTATTTTAGATTTCAAACAACCACGATTTTCTGCCACTATTTTCCATAATTTGAGATTCTTGTAGCGCATCATTACATCGACTCTTCACTTTGCGCTACGGGAATCCTCCTTGTGCATATTTTTTGAAAAATAACTCAAAAACAAAGGTTAGGGCATAAAGCTAAAGCTTGGAGTAAACTTTATTATAAGCTTTTCAGACTTTAAAATATATATACACCTAAGAATCCCACAGAAACTTTAAAACCAATAAAATGAAATAAATCAAAACAATAATAAGCATAAAATCAAACAAAAAATATGCGTATCATTATGAAACCTCAAAACCAACTCAAAAATGAAAAGTAATAGAATATCAATCTTTCAAAAACACACACAAAAACCAAGAACAATACCTAGTTATAACATCGACATTCCTTCATGCTTGGGTATGCATACCGTATTTGATGTGATCTACTTCGACCATACCATGCACCACTATTGTAAAAAAATGACTTGCAGATAGCAGAACCCAAAGACATCCATCAATATGTTCAGGAGCCTCTTCCTTGAGACACCATTGTGGGATGAGTCGTCTGTAACAGTTGAACTTCTGAACCATTCCAACTTCTTTGTAGCTAAATGTAACGGGCAGAAAACCTAAGCATTCTCAGAACTCTATATAAACATGTACACTATTGTAACATACAAGAATGTAATGTAGCAGTAATGAAACAACAGAGTTTGGTTTGAACTCTTGCATATTGTCTATGTGTATGTTTTCTATGTGTGTGGTGTATTTCCTACTTCGCTTGTTCTTCATTTGCTTCAACCATAATAGTACTCGATTAATTCAATTGAATTGTTGTCCCCATCATGCACCTAGGAACCTGGATCAATTTGCCTAATGGAAACTACCTTTGGAATTCCTTTTATAACCCTTTGGTTTCCTTCATCATCAATGCATTCAAAAGTCTTGTTGTAGAAATCAAGTTTAACTATGTATGCTTCCAACCAGTCCATTCCATTGAGAATGTCATATGAACCAAGTGGAAAAATATATAGTTTTACACAAGTGAACAGTCCATCCAATTCTAATGGACATTTCTCCACCATTTCACTAACTTTTCTCTTGGTTCATGTGTCTAGTTGGACCAACCATGATTCATTGTGTTTGGTTTTCTTAAAAGCGCAAATCTCAACAATTTTTATATAATTGTGATTAGATCCAGGGTCAGTTAAAATAGAAATGTAATGCTTAGCAATCTTATCTTCAGCTTCAACCATGGTTGATTGAGGTCCTGCTTGGCAGTCCTCAAGTGCAGCATAAATTCTAGGGACAATCCTTGCCACTTAACCCACAATTTCAACTTCTTGAAGGTTGTAAAGATACCTTACACTCCCGTTTCTATGTAGATAGTTTCTAAGCAAATGGTCCTCTCCACATCCCCAACATTGAAGTTGCCCTCTGGGCTTGTCTCCCATCATCCTAGCTAACTTTGTCACACTCAGTAGTGGTTTCTTTTGTTGATTTATGAAATTATGAGGCTTGAACCCCTTCTTCCTTTGGTCAAACTTCTCAATTTTCTTGTCCTTTCATTCCTTTTGGAAATCTGGCTTGTTTTTGTTTTGATCATAACAATAGTTATCCTTCCTTATGGTCTCATCTAAGGTTTGAGGTTCATCAAACTCAATTATGTCTTTGTAGGACTAAGGAAAACCACTTAGAAAACATTGAATTTTCATTTTATCATCCATAAAATACTTTACATTTCTCAGTAGCTCCAAAGTTTTGTTTGCATATTCCTCCATAGTCATTTCCCAATTTCAACTCATGGAATTCCTTAATTTTTCCAAAGAAATCTAGAAATCTGGCTTGTTTTTGTTTTGATCATAACAATAGTTAGCCTTTCTTATGGTCTCATCTAGGGTTTGAGGTTCATCAAACTCAATTATGTCTTTGTAGGACTAAGGAAACCCACTTACAAAAAGTTCAATTTTCATTTTATCATCCATAATATACTTGACATTTCTCAGTAGCTCCAAAAATTTATTTGCATATTCCTCCATAGTCATTTCCCCATTTCAACTCATGGAATTCTTTAATTTTGCCAAAGGAAATTGATCTAGCAAATGGTGAAAAAGATAGAAATGTAAATAATATTTTACTTTGATTTTTACATTTCAAATCCCATTGTTGTGTCGATTTTTTTACCCCAAATTATCCTATACATATTGTTTTCAATTTGTGGCAATGCATTTTATAACATGTTGAGCATGCAAGTGAAACATATCAGAGAGGTACTTTTGCTTGAAGTATTTCTTGAATTTCTTCCACACAATCTTCCTTTTATTGATCTTCTTCACTTTCTTAAGGTGATCCAACCATATAGATGCTCTTCCATTCAGATTGAATATAATCACTCTTGCTTTCATATTTCATGAGTAGTCTTGAACTTTGAAATACTTCCTCATCCCAATAAGCCAAGCTTCAACTTCTTGACCATATTTTACCTCACGATCAAATGTAGGAGGTTTTGTCTTCCTAAATTCTCCATGAAAGTTATTTTAAAAGGCCTCTTATTCTTTTTCCTATGAGATGAAGATCTTGAACCCTCAATGGAGTCTCTAGAGTCAAATAACTCGCTAGAAAAGATTTTTGGAGTATATTTCTTGTCTTTAGAGATCCTTCTTGAATTATGGGACCTCTTGTGAGAATTCCTCCTTGATCTACTCCTAGTCTTTTCATGATTTTTTGAGTGATGTCTAGAGTTAATCTTAAGCTCTAATCAACCTCTCATTGTCTACTCTACAACTCTGCATTTCCACCCTTAGGATCCTTGTAGTTTATGCAATGTTTGGGGGACTCACTTGGTTTATTCTACCATTGGATTCTTTCTATGCATTTTCAACCTGTATATTCTCTCCCATAACATCTATCTTAGCTTCATAGGGATCATGTGCATCACCCATGAAGATGATCTCCTTATCCCAACCAATACCAAAGGTTTCCAAACTACACTATTTTGAATTATTACCTTAATTGTCTTTGATATAGTTATGAATCTGCAAAAGTAATCATGTAACACATTTGTTAGATTTATTACATTCTTAGAAAATCAAAACTCAATTTTCATGTATTCTGGAAAATACCCATATTGACAATTTAGGTCAAATTATTATTACATGCGCTTTTCTGATCAAATTATAGAAACATATAAGTCACCACTTCATAATTTGATTATGCACAATTTGTATCCTTTAGATAAGATTTCCAACAACTATAAGTGTGTCAAATTATGATTTCATATCAAAGATTTATAGTCCTTCAAAATTGCCATATTTGCCTAATTTCTACACTTTTCTTGTAGGTTCATTTTAATTCCAGAAGACAACTTCAGACACCTACAAAATATTATCTATGGAGAACCATAACAACCTATCTATTGTCCCAGATAATACATATGACTAGGATTACTTAATAGTTTTCTTCTCTTTGATATGATGCTTGAGACACCTTTTCTAAAATTTTGGAATTGACTACTCTTGTCTTTTCCCACTTTCTCAAGACTTAGAAAGTTTGCCTAATTCGCCCAATTTTTATACTATTCCAGTAGCTGCGGTTAAATCTTGAACTAACTTTGTAGATTTTTAAAAAATAATAATGGGGGGTCAAGGGGACTTTCCCCCCTGTGATCTCTTGTTTAGCAGGATCAAGGGGACTTGCCCCCTTGTGACCTCTTGTTTAGGGGAGTCAAGGGTAGCACCCTCGTTTTTTTTGGTAAATATTTTTTTTTTAACCAAAACGATTAAAAAAAATCATTTTTTTTCCTTTTATTGATATAGAATTGAAAGGGCCTTCACCCATTTACATATGTTCCAAAAATTCAACTTCATAACTTCAAAAAATTCTCTTTTCCTTTTCAAGGAATAGGATTCATCACACTAGGGTCATCATTCAAGCTTAACATTCTTGCTGAAAGAAGGAAACCCTGATTGGCTTTCAAATCTGCCAACTTATTTAAGTCATGAAGAATATGATAAGAATTAACTAAAGCACAATCAATTAGAATCAAGTGCAGCCTTTGCATGGTTGCATTCAAACTAGGATTATTGAACTTTGAATCGAAATTTAAAGCCTTTATGATGATTTCAGAATCTCCAAAAAATTGAATGTTGTTGTGTCCTGCTACCTTTGCAAGATGACAAGCTTTGAGAAGAGCATATAATTATGCTTGGTTATTTGAAAGGTGTGCTACTCCCCAGCTGAAACTTGTTTCTAGCATTCCCCCAGGCTAATAAATCAAGCCCCTTGCTCCAGATTTTCCCAGATTTCCTTTTGACACTCCATCGAAGAAGATTGTAACTTCGTTTTTCAAATGCCACCATTCTAAAAATTCTTTATCTGTCATTCTAATCTGCCAGTATGGTTTAATGACTTGATTACTCACTCCCAATTGAGCTTTATTGTCTTTTCTCACCCCTAATTACTTATGCTCAGCTTTTAATTTAATTTCTTCAAGTGGAGGATTTCCCACTACTTCCCGAAGAAAAGTGTTATCAGCCAAAATGGCACTTGTCTGTCTGAGTGCTGACATTCATTATGTGGGTACACAAAAGGAGAATTAGGATTCAAGTGGCCAAAACACTATAGATGTGCATGACCATTGATGCATGATATCCAGACCAGCCTGATATATTTTTATTCTGAGTCTAGGGTTGCACATGCGACTATGCATTGCAACTAGCGTGTCACACGTGACTATGTGCATTGCAACCTGTGTGTACATTGAACACGCGAGTTCCCTTTGAGCAAAAAGCGTGTCATACACACCTTGCTTATATAAACACTCGCGTGTACCTTAATTCGACCTTAAAAATATAAATCGTAATTAGATGAGATTAGTTGGGCCTTAATCCATAACTATCCCAACTGTCTCAACCATCCTAACATTCGAAACCACTCTATTTCCCAATGTATAAATAGAGGCCTTGGGATGGGGCTAATCAATCAATTTCTAAAAGACCAAAGTTATGCTGGTGGTATGCCTTCAGATTCTTGGAATAGCAGAACTTAGATTCCTTGGTTGCAGAGGAGTCCTTTTGTCAGAAGCTGGGTTGTATTCTCACCTATTTACTGTTTGTTAATAAAGAGAATTCTTCTTCCAATCTTTGTATTGTGCTTTTCTCATGTATATTGGTTAATGAATGATGTTATTTATATTATCAATGTGTGTTTCATCTAACCTCTGCTATATATATGTATGAGATATTGCTTGAAGAATTGGCTCTTTGCAGGTGAAGAGAAGCAGCCCTTGAAGCTTTGGAGAAGATTGAAGCGAGAGAAGACCAAGCTTGAATCAACCGTCATAAACCGGGTAAGCCAAACTCTCTTCCTATTCTCATTTCATTTCCTATAAAAGCTTATTGTATTCAAGTCTATTAGTAAGTTGGTAACCCTAGACCCTAGGTTACAAGGGTTTATTGTCCTGAACAACAAAAAGCCTTTGCTTTTAGAGCTACATTTTCAAGCTTCAATTTTTTACTGTTAAAAATCAAGTCATTCCTTGCCAACCAAATTTTCCACCATACAAATTTGGGAATGGCTTGCCATATTTTCCTCCAAGCTGGACTTATTGCAAAGCCTTGGTACCTAGACTGCCAGTTTTTAAAAAGAATGACAGGGTCAAAGTGAAGAGGAGCATAAGAAGGCAACCCAAGCATTAAATGTGCCCAAATTTCCTGAGCAAAATTACAACAAACAAAGATATGAGACAAAGATTCGGCATTTTGAAGATAGAAACAACATCTATATGGACCGAGGAAGCCACTTTTCAGCAAGTTTTCACCAATTAAAACTTTCTCATGCATTACAGTCCAAGTAAAAAAATTTACTTTCGGAACACTAGGAGAATTCCACACCAGCTTCCAAGTGGCTGCATCGATAGAGCCAAGAGAGGGCATCAATGAAGTCTACGATTTTTGCAAAATATTATAACCTTCGACAGCTGAGTATTCACCTGTGGGACCCCATCCCCATTTGTCCCTGCTAGAGCTATGAATTGGAGCGCTACCATTTAATTTCTAAATCAGCAAATTCAGTTGCATATGCAAATTCTGATTGCGTTCGGGCAGTTGTGGAAATGTCCACGATTTCTAGTTTCCTTCACAATCCCAAACTATGAAATCTGAGAGTCTATGGAGATCTGTATCATCTAGCCATCTCTTAATCTAATTTAATGAATTATCTAAATTCAGTGGAACGTTCCTTAAAATTTTGTCTTCCCACAAAAACGTATGCCTGCCATTTCCAGGAATTCTAATTAAATGCTATGAGAAAAATTCAATAGATCTTCTACACAAATTCCAAATAATGGATCCTTTTGTAGTGTTTATCCTTTGAAAAATTCTTAGATTTCCTCCATGGATATATTTTTCTAGAAGATTTGGCTCACAGGATGTTTTTTATTGGAGAATAGTTGCCATAACAATCTACCTCCCATTACTAAATTGGACAATCCCAGGTATCTGATTTGCAGCCCACCTTCATTTACCAGTATTTTTACAGTTTCCCACTTTACCAGATGCAAACGGTTTTGATTTTTTTCCCACCTCTCCATAGAAAGAATCTGAGCAACTTAGAAATTTTATCCAAGATCGTTTTCGGAGCCAGGAGAAGAGATGACTAATAGATAGGAAGGGCTGAGAGAGTTGATTTTATCAAAATGAGTTTTCCTGCCTTCGTTAGCTAGTGGCATCCCCATGAGGCAATCTTAGCTTTTATCTTACTGATGATATCCAGCCAGAGAGAAGGGATATTTTGCCCCAGGGTTAATGGGAGTTTTTGGTAAATGTTTTTATCTTCATGCAATCTAGTGCATAAGACCGAAGTCATTTTTTGCTAACATGGAAGGGTGTTAACATATATTGACACATATTGGTTGAAGTGTCAAATAGGACCTACATGTTTCCCCGTGACATGGCTATGTCTCCCTCCACCAACTGCCAAGTCCGAAGAAAAATGACATGAGCACAAAACTTATCACACGTGCTTTATGTCAAACACTTTGAATATATAGGGATTTAATTAAATATTTGCTCATAAACTTTAAAATCAAAACCACCAATCCCAAGACACTTCAAATACTAAAATATTAGTCAAGCACATTGAACACAGATGTTTTGGTCAAAACACCGAGAAAAACCCCAACCTAGGGAAAACCCTAAAGAATAAAACTATTCATAAAGAAGAGTACTCAAAAATTTCAATACACTGAATTTTTTTTCTTCAACTCTCACTAACAAAATTTCACTAATCTAAAGCAACAGACAACTACCTTGAAAATGGTGTCAAGAAACATATATATGGCCTACTCACATGTGTTGTACTACTTGTAATTAATGTTATACTTTTTCCTCGATTTTTGTGTCAGACATGCCAAAATTAACCCTATTGTATGGTCTGAACAGTTTGCAATATATGCACCAGCGACTGCCTTGGGATTTGTGCCCACACATGTTGTTGTATGGTACTCAGTCTAGTTTCCTAGGGAAATTTGTTGTTTATTTTCTCTTGGAAAATGTGCCACCTTTTCGAGGGAAACTCTTCTTTCTCCTTCACTTTTCCCCTTCCTCTCTCTCTAATGGTGAGTATCTTCATTTGTCCATTTCTCTTTGTCTTATATTTCAAATTCGTAACTACCTTCCCTAACTACCCTAATCAAGGGTTGAGATTTAATTACAAAATCAAGGGTCATCATTACATTCACTTTAATAATTAATTACATCAATTATTAAATGCATCACTTAAAAATGACCCACTTTTTAAAGTACAAAACGTAAACACTTTATTTATATAAAAGTAACTTTTTACATAAATATACAAAGGATAAAGCCTTAAGTCCTCCTCATCACACTCATACAAAAATTATGAGTGAGGACCTTCAGGGTTATCATTTCCAACACTCCCTCATAACGAGGAAGGTCCACAACACCATCTGAATCTCCACCTCTAACTTCTGAAACAACTCCCTCCTGCTCTGGAATCCTTCTTGGAGACAAGTGCCCAACTCTAAACTGAAAATATGACTCACGAGACCCTACCTGAGCCTCATCATCCTACTCATCGCCACCACCACCATATTGGTTGAGTCTTCTTCCAGTGCTCCAAAGAGAATCACTCTTCTCATCAGAAGAAATGTAAATCACATGTCGATCAGGTGCATCTCCTGCCCCACTCTTTGACTCTAACAACCACCTACCTAATCATGTATGTACAACATGACCTCTCAAAACATATAACATGTCCCTATGATCACCTATCATAATGGTAGTACCAACTACCTCATCTCTATGATACAGTAAAACATGACCAGATCTCATCGTCAACCCATAACCCTCATCCTCAAATTATGACATTTTGCTAACTCTCATCCCATGAACAAAGAGAACCTCATGTATCTCCAATACCTCACCAAGGTCTAGTTGGAACATGAATGTTCCAACCCCTCGTATCACCACCTGTGGATTGTTGATATAGATTTGAACATAGTGTCCTTGGCCCAACTCCATGATAATATGAAAGGCATCATGGACTCCAGTCATGTGTCTGGTTGACCCACAGTAAACAATCGAGGCATGCTCAAAGAAAGAATTTCCTACACTAGAGTCAATAGAGATCAAAGAAAATTCATGCACGAACGTGGCTACAAAGTCTTCTGTTGTTGCATTCGCTACTGAATCTTTCTTTAACTTCCCTTTCTTCTTCTCAGGACACTTAGAGGCATAGTGTCCCACCTGACCACAGCGAAAACACTTGACCTGACTCATGTATTTCTTATTTTTATTTACCTTCATTGTAAGTGTTGCATTATGCTACACTTCACTAGCCTGACCAACTAGAGGCCCCTCCTGGATCTCCTCCTGAGTAAAGTCATCCCACAAATTAGATGAATTGGGAAGCTTTTCTCTACCTACAATGCACTTCACAAAGACGTCCCACTTCTTGGTGAATCCATTAAGGGTTATCCTCACCAACTCAGAGTTGGGAACAATCTCTCCCACATCTTCTAACTCAGCCTTCACTTGTGGCACTCAAGTCAAGTAGGAGGATACACCCTTATCTTTAGTCATTTTAACATTGTATGGCTTGCCTTTTAGTGACATCTTGTGGTTCTCATTGTTGGCTTCAAACTATTGGTTCAAAGTATCCCACATGTCTTTAGTTGTTTTCTTTTATGCTAAATGTGGAATGAGATGGTGTTTTACTCCATCCAAGATTACTCTTTGGGCCCTAAATTCAAGAACTTCAAACTCTTCAAGCTCATCCTTATCTGTTGGTTTAGTCATCTTAGTGTTTGCAAAACTCCAAATTTTCCTATCTTTCAATATGGTAGTAATTTTAATTTCCATGGGATATAGTTGGATAGACCATCCAACCTATCCTCAAACTATATGCTCATCATTGGAAACCCACCTACAACAAAAATAATTGAAAGACAACCAAATTTGTGTTACACCAAAATCTCGTCATCTTCATGTGTATTTGCTTTGATCCCTAAAGTATCTATGTCAAAAGACTTGATAAGAGGTTTTGCCTTGCTAAAAGACCAGTTCTAGTGACACTAACGCACCTTGCTTTCTGGAAATGGGCATCAGACTTAGTTAACGCTTACTGCTTGTGGACAAAAGCATCGGTGACACTCCTTGACTTTATACAAGGAGCATTGCCTCTTCCTGATGCCACTTTCTAGAGTACAAGGTGCGTTAGTGCTCATTAAAAGGAAAAAAGAGAAGCATCGAGAGATTTCTAGAAGAAATTCGTCGTGGAGGCTTATCCCACCCAACCAGAATAGGTGCAATTGAGACCCCAATCCATAGGGATGATCCCTTAACTTCCTCCAAATAATCCTCAACTCATTTGATCCCTTTTTGGCCTATAAATACAAGCTCACCCTCATGGTTTGAGGGAGGACCAAGAAAACACCCATATGTTGTTGAAATCTTTCTAGAGTTGAGAGGCAAAAGAGCGAAGTTTGAGGCAAACGACTTGTGGGAAGAAACACAACACTAATGCTCTTTGGTTGTAACTTTTCCCTTTATTTTGTTACAATCATTTTTTCCTTTCCCATAAACGTTGTGTAATTATGTTTATTATTTTTCTCCTTGGTCATTAATATAGATGTAGTTGATTATCTTGTATGTTTCCACTTGTTTAATGTTTGTTTTGATCTTTGTGCATGTTCCTTTATGTCAACTCATGTTAAAGCTTCAAGCTAGCAAGGACAACGTCCAGATGAGGTAAGGTTTCATTCTATTCAAGTAATTTAATTAGATCTAGGGAAAGGTTTGTATTATTATCTGTGTTTTGTTCTAGATCATTACCATATAGACTAGGAAAACAGTCTTTGTTCACACTGAATAAATTTTTTATGCTAACAAAATTGGTGACCATACTGGGGAAAGTAGTACATCTTAGTATTTGGTTTTGGTTTGTTTTTACTACAAATATAAGTTTCATTTTGTTCTTCAAATGGTGTTAAATTCACTTTCTTTCAGTCATATTTCACCTCTTAAGGTCAGTAATTGATTTTAGGAAATTTCAATTTATCCATTACTTATTGAATTATGGGTGTTTCTTATTTTTGGATCCTTATCTGTGCCAACACACCTAGGTAATTTTTGCTCAGCGCTTATGGCTCTCTAACACTTTGTGTGTTTAGTGATAGAGCATCATCGACGCTTATGGACAGATTACAAGAGGCGTGCATCACCTACGCTTATTGACATACTACAAGAGGCATCGTAGACGCCTTTTCTTAGTGGACAAGCATCATCCAAGGAAGGACGCACTTGTACCAACCTGCAAGCTGCATCGAGGTAGGTGTTCAATGAATCTGTTTGACTAATTGGATTTTTGGCTTTTGAATTAGATTTTTGGGAATGATACACTGTTTGTTATAAATTATGCATGCTGGATTGAATATGAGTCAATTTTCGATTGATTTTTTAAGGATAGATCTTGATAAAAGTTTCAAGAGTTTGATTATTTTTTAGTATGAAATTTTAGTCTTGGGGGTTACAGTCTTTTTAAAGGATCTATGATAATCACATATATTGATAAAATAAAATAAAATATTGTAGTTTCCATATGCTTTCATAAGACAAACGTTTTGGGTGTTTCTTTTATTTCCATTACAAAATAAAATAAAAAAGATCTATATTTATTTCCTTTTAGTTTCAATTAGTATTTGATTCTTAGATTTGATTTGTGAAGTAAAAGACCAATTTTTTTCTTTTGATTTTGGAAATTATAAGAGTGAAGCACTAGTTAGTTTTTTCTTTTTATCCCTTTAGAGATCAAATTTCAGTGAATTGTAAAAGCTTTGTGTGTTTGGATTTTCATCTAGAATTTTGAAGGATTTGATTGTGTGATTGGGAAAATTTATCTTACTCTTATCTTAAAATAGGGCATATTTCGAAAGAAAAAGTAAAGATTTGCATTTCATCTTTGCATTGTTTCTAAGTGAGGTATTTACATCATATTTTCCACCTAACTGTAAAAAGATAAAATCAAGTGTTAGTTAGGGTAACACTTTTAGCAAGACTGTGAGTAAGGTTAGAGACGTGTTTCAACGTCTTTAAGCGTAGGAGCTGTCATTTTTTGCATGCATTGCATCCCGGGGATTGTGTGGTTCTTCCACTCACTGGTATATCAAAAGGTCTTTCACATACTTTTATGGTATATAGAGATATTATCTCACGTACTCGACGATATATCGAAAGGCCCCTTTCAAATGATTGTGCATTAGACAACACTACTACAGATTTGAGATCCTGCGTATCTTACATATACCAAGAGACACCATTAGGATCCTGAAACCAACTAAGTAACCTATCGGTCATCTTAACAACACTCGAGGAGATGCTTTGCACATACTATCGAGGTAGTCGAGTATACAAGCAAGGGTACGGTCCCAATCCTCCTTGTCACGTATCACTATTGGAGCGTGTAGTATATCGTAAGTCGCAAAGAATTGACACACTTGTGAGGATCCAGACTATTTATACCACCCACCACAGATTTGATTATTGCTATTTAGGCTAAGTAGTGCTTGTTTTTTGTATATAGTTAGGATTTTTTTTTGAGATAGAGAGTTTTGGTATTTCATTCTAGCGGATCAACATTTAAGACGATCCCATCGTATTCAAGGATTATTTCCTGAATATCAACAAGACCCTACAACCCGTTCAAATATGGAACAAGAGATGGACATAACATCTGATGTTGAAACAAGAAGTCCACCTAAGCATGATGATATCCCTATCACTAAAGGAGTGGACATTCAAGAAAAAATAAAAGGATGGGCATGATCTAAAACATGTAGAAAAGGAAATTGCTCATATCCAGGACTTCGAAGGAGGGGGATACCTCTCATTGGAATCTAAGATACGGGTGGAAATGATGGAGAATAAAAGAAGGAAAATTCTTATGGAACAGGAGAAAGTCTGGTGCCTAAATAACAGGGTGATTTGGTTAGAAAGCGGGGATGAAAACACCAAAAAATTTCAAACGTTTGCAAAGGGGATGAAATACCAAAACACCATTTGGGAACTAAAAAAATGAAAACAATGAGGCCATTACTTCTTTCAAAGGGATTTCATTGCTAGGCACTTATCACTTCAAAGCCCTCTTTCAGGAAAACAATCGATCAAATCTGGTTGATATCATTCGCCTCTCCCAATATTTTCCTGGGCTTCTAATGCCAAAAGACAATCAAGATCTCATGGAAGAAGTATCGGAGGATGAGCTCAAGGAAACATTTCACAACTTTCAAAAAGACAAAAGCACTAGACCAGATGGATGGACCATTGAGTTCTTCTTGGACAACTATGAGGTTCTCGGTACAGATCTACTTCACCTTGTAGAAGAATCTCGGAAGGGGGGGATCATGCACCCACTACTAAATTCTACCTTCATTACATTGATTCCCAAATCAGAAAACCCCTCTTATTTGGATGACTATAGGCTGATCTTGTTGTGCAATGTTACCTACAAGGTGGTGGCAAAGATCATAGTTAGGAGATTAAAAAGGGTCTTGTCAAAAGTCATCTCTCAGGATTAGTTTGGCTTTTTAGAATGGAGTCGGATTCATGAAGTCATTGGTGTCACATAGGAAGGACTGTGCACACAAAAAACAATAGGGTCCAAAGGAGTGGTTCTCAAAACTGATCTCTCAAAATCTTTTGACAAGGTAAGTTGGCTATATATTAGAATGTTATTGACTCATCTAGGCTTCAAATATAACTTCATCAAATGGATTATCAGTTGCATTACAACAACCTCCTTTAAGTTCCTAATAAATGGTGTTGCCTCGTATTTATTTGGGGCTGAGAGAGGTATGAGATAGGGTTTCTCTCTCTCCTCACTTCTTTTTCTTTTGGTGGCAGAAGGACTAAGCAGAGCCATTACACATGAACAAAGGCAAGGCACTTTCAAAGATATTTCCATCTCCCACAATCTCAAGCTCACTCATATTTTATTTGTGGATGACATTCTCATTTTCTATGATGGATCTATAATGGATGCAAAAAAACTTGAAAACACCCTGACTCTCTTTGAAGCAGCGAAATCAACTCTCGCCTCTTTTCTTTTAGAAGAAACTGAGGCTCAAAGGTACGCTGCTAATTTTCCATTTGAAAACAAACAACTAGACGAGGGTCTCAAATATCTAGGATTCAACCTAAATCCTAATGGCTACAAAAAGAATGATTGGGAATGGCTCATCACAAAATTGGAGAAAATACTAAAAATATGGAGCCATCGATGGATCTCCAGAGACGGAAGATCGGTCCTCATAAAATCAATGTTGGAAGCGATCCCAGTCTACTGGATGTCTTTGGCTTGGATTCCTAAAGGAATTATAGATAAAGCTAGGAAAATCTGCTACAGATTCCTTTGGTCGGTAGCTCTAGCTCCTTTGTCTCGCCTTGGGTAATTTTGGAAAGCTTGGAAAAAACAAAATTGCAAGGCGGCTGGGGCTTAAAGCACATCCATTTATTTGCAAAGCTGGGATGGATATTATTGACCACTAAAAATCTATGGGATAAATTGGTGATCAAAAAATAAATAGCTCAGGATACCATCACAAACTGGCTCAGAAACCTGACAAAAAATAAAAACGAAATCTCATTCATGTGGAAAGCAGTCCTTCTTTCTCTCCCTATAATAGAAAGAGGTATGGTCTGTAAAGTGGGGAACGACAACCAAGTTTGTATTGGATCTGACCCATGGATGGGATTCTAAAACATGCATATCATTTCCCCAAATCTCATTTAGTGTAACGTCCCCAACCCTCCAATCGGTGAAGAGGACGCTACCATAATGCTATATATCCGGGCAACTAGCCCCATGAACATACACATGATAAAAATTGAAATGATTTGAACTAAAACATGCATAAATGCATAATTATTTATCATACAACGGAAGCAAACTACATTCCATTCAAGCATTTAGCATGTTCATCATTTTCATTAAACAACAAATACAATTGCAGAGGTGAAATAGACAAGAATACTTATCTTATGAAGAAGCTCGTCCCACAACCAGCTATGTCGTTTCAATGTTCCACCCCACCATAGGCCAGTGTGCTCCTCAATCTCTCAGCAACACTGCCACCCCCGAGCTGGGCATGATTCCCCAAGGAAAAGGAAACTAGCAGGCTCACACATAGCCAAAGATATGTCAGAACTTAGTCAAGCCAAAGCTATGTTTGGGTTTATCATACTACCAAGGGGATGGAAAGGCTTGTTTTCTAAGCTAGTGAGCTCAACCATAGAGCGATGGACACCTACACAAGATCTAACTTGGCATTTCCAATACGTACACACCCAACACAAGGAATCATCCCCTTCTCTGTTGTACAGTCCCTCAGGCTATGCATTCCCTTCCAGTGCTATTCAGGATGTGCAGTAACGAACAATCATCCCTCAAGATCTCTTAGTGAGGTTCCTCATGCAATAGATTTATCAAGCTGGTCAATCCCCATTTCCACTCCCAATTCAACATAGACCAAAGCACAAATGCATAAACAACAATTACACAATTTATGGGTTGAGAAACATGGTTTGGCAACAAAATTAATTGCCAAGGTGGATGGAAACAACCCACTAACATCAAATCGTATCCCTGGGACGTTTTGGCCCTAACGTGGAAAAAAATGAATTCAATACACAATAATTACAATGTTGGGCATGGACAAAAACGTCCTGGAAGCTAAAATTAGAAATGGTAAGTGAGTATAACAACCCTAAGAGCCAAAATCGATTTTTAGCTTGGAAAATGGTGGAGAAAAACACCAAGGAGAGAAATACTATCTCAACAATCATTTAATGACACAATAGAGCCAAAATCAACCTCTACTAAGACCCAAATCATATTTCTGATTTATGAAGGTGACTATGGCAATACGGGAGCCAAAACGACTGCTATAAACTCCAAAAACATGAATCATGCTTCTTGGCCACTCAGCAAGGTAAAAATAGTTCCCATCCATTGGAGAATCCATGAAAATGCAGGAAAAATGTAAATCTTCCTTGCCCGCTTACTGAACAATACCAAAACGAATTTTTGGGCATGCAAAAATGGGGAAATGGCTCCAACGTGAAGGATGAACACACAGGAAGCTTCAGCTGCATGAAGGAAGCCCACGTGAAGGATAATGGGTGAGAAAAATGGAAGTAATGGGTGAGTAATGGCTTGGGCATGCCTTCCCAAGCATTTACTTGCCCCACAAGTAAGAAAAATGTTTTCCAAAATCTGATGACTTCTTCAATTCGAATTTCTGACTGCCATACTCTTCCCCATCCACACACATTAACTAACTCAACCATTTTTGGAAGAATTAAATGATTGGGTGATTGAGACAAGAAAGGTAGTTGACTGTTTCATGGGTTCTCCCTTTGACATTTGGTTTTTCCCCATTGGCCCCAAAGGCTAACTATTCCCCCCCTCCTTATCCTTAGGAAAATCATGCCCCCATCTCATTATTTGTTGCATAGACATAGCTAGTTGTGGGTATTTTAATTAAAATGCATATTTACATGATGCGAAAAATATAATGTGCCAGCTAGCACGAAATACCATCAGCAATGATTTTAATCCTCAGAACATAAAACGTTAATTCAATGGTGGGGATTTTTCCTTTAGCTCCACACCATGATTAATTACAATATATACATCATATACATTTAATGCAAACAGGGTCAAAATCAAGGTGTTACATTCCCCTCCCCCTTCAATAGCACTGTCCTCAGTGCTTTACAAAATTGACAAAATGCTATGCTAGTACCGCCTCAGTGTTCCACAGAATTGAACAAACATGGATGTGCCGATTGCATGTCATCCTCCAGCTCCCACGTAGCCTCTTCAGGACCATAGTGCTCCCATTACACCTTTACCTGCCCTATGGCTTGATTCCAGAGCATTGTGACATTCCTGTCGAGGATGCGCATTGGTTCAATTCGGAACTCTCCCTCGGGTTCCACCTAAATCACATCCCAATTTATCACATGTTTAGGATCATGTACATATTTATTAAGTAAAGAAACATGAAAAACATTATGAGCTCTAGTGCTAGCAGGCAATGCAAGTCTATATGCAACTGGCCCTATTCTTTCAAGCACTTCAAATGGCCCACAATATCTTGGTGAAAGCTTGGCACAACTTCCAAGCTTCAAGGAACTCTTATTTTCCCTCACTCTGAGGTAAACATGATCCCTGACAATGAACTCTTTGTTCACCCTATGCTTATCTGCGTAGCTTTTCTGTCTATCCTGGGATGCTTTCAGATTCTGCCTAATCTTTACAACCTCTTGCTCCATCTCCTTGAGCAATTTCGGACCAAGCACAACCTTGTTCACTGGATTATCCCAAGTCACTGGTGTCCTACACCTCCTACCATACAAAGCTTCGTACGGACTCATCCCCAAGGATGCTTGTTGTCCATTGTTATAAGCAAACTCTAACAAGTGTAAGTAATCTTCCCACTTGGTTGGTTTATCCATCACATACATATGAAGCATGTCTTCAAGCACTTGATTTACTCTCTCTATCTTCCCATTAGTATGAGGATGGTAGGCAGTGCTGAAGTTCAACTTAGTACCCAAATCAACAAACAACCCCTTCCAAAAATTGGAAGTGAACTTGACATCTCTGTCAGAGACTATTGCCTTAGGAAATCCATGCAATTTGAAAATCTCCTTCATGAAGATCTTTGCAATGTCATCAATATTATGCGTAGACTTAATCGGTATAAAATGTGTTTCCTTTATCAACTTGTACACCACAACCATGATGGAATCTTGTTGTCTCCAAGTCATTGAAAATCCTGTAATAAAATCCATGGAAATAACTTCCCATTTCCATTCTGGAACTAGCAAAGGCTGCAACAAACCTACAAGTTGTTGATGCTCAACCTTTACCTGTTGACACTTCATGCACTTTGAAATATATTCAGCCATGTCCTTTTTCATTCCTAGCCAAAAAGTAGTACTTTTGGCTGTAGTAATTGTCTTCTGATATCCTGGGTGACCAAAATATGGAGCTTGATGGATCTCATCCATAATAACTCTCCTCAACTCTGCTACATTTGGAATATAAATTATGCATTTATAAGTAAGAATTCCATCTCCTTCCAATTTATATCCCTCATACCTCTTCTTAAGACTTTGCTGCTGCAATTTATCTTTTACCTGCACATACATTTCATCTTCAGTAGTATGACTAACAATCTGTTGTCTCAAATCTGATTGGAAAATACTAAGAGATGCCACATGCATTTCCTGCTGAGTGCATCAACTACCTTATTCTCCTTTCCCTTTGTGTGCTTGATTTCAAAATCAAACTCACATAAAAACTCCATCCATCTCGCTTGCCTAGCATTTAGTGTAGGTTGATCAAACAAATACTTCAGACCACAATGGTCTGTCCTTAGCTCAAATCTTCTTCCCATCAAGTAATGCCTTCACATCTTGAGAGCATGTACTATGGCTGCAAGTTCTAGATCATGAGTGGCATAGTTCTTCTCATGCTCCTTCAGCTTTCTTGACTTGTAACATATCACATGGATGTCTTGCATAAGGACTACTCCAAGCCCTTGTCCACATGCATCGATACGCACCACAAAATCTTTCTCTGGGTCTACAACTTTCAATACTGGTGCACTAGTGAGAAGATTCTTCAACTACTGGAAGCTTTCTTCACACCTTGATGTCCATTCAAACTTTATCCCCTTCTTTTCCAAAGAAGTGATGGCATGTGCAACTTTGGAGAATCCTTCAATGAATCTCCTTTAGTATCCTGCAAGTCCCATAAAAGATGTTACATCTGTCACATTTCTTGGAGTAGGCCAATTCATAATGGCTTCAATCTTTTCAGGGTCCACAGATATACCCTCTTCTAAGATAATGTGACCCAAATACTGAATTTTATCTCTATAGAAATCACACTTTCTTAGCTTTGCATATAGTTGATGCTCCCTGAGCAATTGCAATGTCAATCTCAAATGCTCTCCATGCTCTTCCTCATTCTTAGAATAAATAAGAATGTGATCAAGGAAAACAAGAACAAACTTGTCCAAATACATGTTGAAGACACTATTCATAAGGCACATAAATGTAGCTGGTGCATTTGTGAGACCAAATGGTACCACTACAAACTCATAATGGAAAATACCTTTCCTCCTCTCATTTGATCAAAGAGGTCATCAATCCTAGGAAAAGGATATTTATTCTTCACAGTGACTTTGTTCAACTGTCTGTAATCGATACACAACCTAAGTGTACCATCTGTCTTCTTTACAAATGGAACTGGTGCTCCCCAAGGAGATACAATGGGTATGATATAATTCTTCTCCAACAACTCTTACAGTTGCATCTTCAGTTCTAGCATCTCAGGTGTACTCATTCTATAGGGTGTCTTGGACATTGGTGCTACTCCTAGCACAAGTTCAATTGTGAAATCAATGTCCCTCTTTGGAGGAAGCCATGAAATCTCATCAGGAAACACATTCCTGAATTCCTACAACGCATGAAAGTCCTCCAACCTAGGAGTTTCATTATCTGTTGCCTCCAAAATATGAGCTGCATACAACTGGCAACCTTTCCTATAGAGCTTCTTCAACTGCATTGTTGAAATCTGTCTCACATAAATCACCTTTGGAATGCCTTTTACAATCCTTGAGTGGCCTTCTTCATCCAAGCACTCAAAATCCTTATTATAACAGTCAAGCTTTACCATGTGAGCTTCTAACCAATCCATTCCAATGAGAACGTCATAGGAACCAAGTGGTATAACATTCAAATCTACACAAGTGACCAATCCATTCATAACCAATGGACATTTCTCTACCACTTCACTAACCATTCTCTTAGTTCCAGTGGCTAGCTGAACTAACCAAGGTTTTCTATGCTTTACTTTCTTAAAAGCACAAATCTCCACTACTATAGGGGTAATGTAACTGTGAGTAGAAGAAGGATCAATCAAAATAGAAACAAATTGCTCAACAATATTACCTGCAACTTCAACCACAGTTGACTGGTGATCTGCCTGGAGGTCCTCCAGTGCTGCATAAATCCTAGGGACGACCCTTGCTACTTGACCCATTGTTTATGCTTCTTGAATGTTGTAAGTTGGCCTTACACTCTCATTCTCGAGTGGACAATTCCTGCGCATGTGGGTTCCTCCACATTTCCAACATTGGAGAGGTTCTTTGCTCCACTATGGATCTGTTCTCTGTTCTTCCCCATCCCCATGCATTAACTAACTCAACCATTTTTGGAAGAATTAAATGACTGGGTGAATGAGACAAGAAAGGTAGTTGTCTATTTCATGGGTTCTCCCTTTGACATTTGGCTTTTCCCCATTGGCCCCAAAGGTTAAATATTCCCCCCCCTTATCCTTAGGAAAATCATGCCCCCGTCTCATTATTTGTTGCATAGACATAGTTGGTTGTGGGTATTTTAATTAAAATGCATATTTACATGATGAGAAAATTATAATGTGTCGGCTAGCATGAAATACCATCGGCAACGATTTTAATCGCCGGAACATAAAACATTAATTCGATGGTGGGGATTTTTCCTTTAGATCCACACCATGATTAATTACAATATATAAATCATGTACATTTAATGCAAAAGGGGTCAAAACCGAGGTGTTACATTCAGGTCCTCTAGGGGCAGGGTTACTATCATATAAACCAAATTGCGGACCAAACTACCACTACGATCTGGAACCAGGGGTGGAAAAGGGAGGAGGATTTGGGGCTAACCAATGAGTTGGGCATCCTCTGGACGGATTATATATTGGCCCTCGGAAGCACACATGTTAGAATCACTTGTTGGAGTCATTATCTAACCACACATCATTATTTGGCCTATTTGGATTAATTTACCACTTATCCTAAGTTATTGACTCAAATGTGTGACTCCATCATCAACTGGATCATCCTCCTTCAATTAGGGAGCCTAACTGGACCTTCTCCTTCAATCAGGGAGACTAACCGAGCTCCTCCTTCAATCAAGGAGAAAATATGGGTTGATCTGCATGACATATGCACCTCATTAAGTTAACTAAAGGTTATTTCACCTACCTTTTAGTTAAAATGGAGCTGCATAGGCGCCTTCCTCATCAATTAGTCTATTTTGGGTTAATTTCAACTAACTGGAGTGATCAAAGGTGCCTCCACCTACTTTTGGTGACTCGGTTCAGTGTAGTTTACTTCAACTAGCCTAACTGAAGTCTGATTAGCTACCTCACCTACTTGTTGGCATGCAGTTGAATTTTATTCAGTTAGACTCAGTCTAAACTACCTTCGAGTCAGTTAGAGTCAATTAAGGTTGAGTTAAGTGGTTAACTGATGTGTCGAGTGGTGTTTAACTAAAAAGTAAACCACTCGCATGTAATCAATTTTAATGACCTCTCTGGGATTCGAATTGCATGGTTCTTTATGCCATTGTATTGCATTGTATCACTACTTCAGTTAATGATAAGCAAATATACAGCTGCAAGTCCTTATTGCAATGTTTTGTGTCATTTCTGAGTAAAATTGATCTATGAGATCTATTGTGAGTTTTTATCTTGTTTCTTAGATTATTGTGACTCCAATTTTATATGGTATCAGAGCCATGGCACGACAAGGCAATTCTTCTACAGGTTTCTTGCTGGTTCTATGAAGAAATTTGAGTAAAATTGCCCAAAATCATTCCAACTCTGCACCAAAAGCGGAGAGTTTACCACATAATTCTTGGATAAACTAGCATTTTTGATCAAGCTTGCTTGATTAGCTAATCCAGGTGTGAGGAAAACTTCAAAAATGCAAGTTTCTGACCTTATATTGTTTGTTTTGTGTGATTTGTAGTGTCAAAACCCCAAAATTTCCGAAAAATTTAAAATTTTGTAAATACAGATAAACTTCATTAATGCAGTCAACTAATTGTTTTAATTAGTTATATGTTAATGATTTCATAATATGAATTATCTACTTGATTCTATTTATCTTATAGAATAATTCTTTTTCAGTTTAATGACTTGTTTTTCTTTGCGACCACAAGGTGGAACTGTCTTGGTATTCTGGGCTTACTTAGCTTTTGAGCTAACGCAGAAAGTTTACCTGCTCTTACAGATTCACAGGTAAGAAAGATCTGGTGCTTCTTGTCAATAATCATTACGCATACAGATATATGTTTGTTGCAAAATAAAAGCTCAGTAAAAGAATATAAATGCTATGCAATTTCCAATGCTTTATGAGGTAAAACCATTAAATCGTTATTCTTTTTGAAAAACGCCATGGAAACGAAATTCAATCCTATCAGTATTGGTGACAGTCGCTTTCTCTCCAATAGTTATAATTTATAGTTTTTTATTGTGTACTAAACTTCGTGATGATTATCAATGATTATCATGGTCATCGTGTGTACACGCCTTAAGTCTTTCTTTACATGCAGACTAAAAGATGGCAGGATTATTACGCTAAGGATCTAATTTAAATCGTGAACAAATACCATTTACGTCATGATAGATTTGGTTATTGTTTGTGATATGAACATAATGTACATTGATAATGAGTTTATGTACTAATATTCCAACTCCCAAGGCTTTGAAGTTTTAAGCAACTATTTTGTTGCATACTGCTATCAAAAAGGGAATAAGTTAGTGTCGATGAACTTAACTCTTTTACACTTAACTTATTTGGAAGATTTTGCTCAGTTAATGATATTTAAGTCATTAAAGGTTACCTAAAGTCAAACCTGAAGGATACTATAATGCTTAACACATTTTTTTTATTTGCAGACCTAAAAGTTTAAATATAAGTAAATATTTCAATGCATGACTAGAATAATTCTAGCAAATTGGGTATCTTATTATAAGAAGGTTTCATGAACTCCTTTTACAATTAGTAAAAGGCATATCCTTAATGGACTCTATAACCATTGAAAGAATGAATAATATGTTAGTATTATAATGGTTAGTAATAATGGCCCCGCCCAAGATAAGTCTTAAGGCATAACTCTTACATTGCTGAATCTTTAGTTAATGATAAGTGGCATAACCCTTGCTACCATTATAATAGTTTGATGAAAGATTATTTGCAAAGCATAGAGAAAAGGATCATTAAATGGACCATGCCATGATGAACATAAGGTTTAACCTTGATTTAAGTTTTATAATTGAATGTATACCCTAATTATATAGTAATGGGTCGTAATATTCCCCACGACTTTGATGATTGTTATGGCATAGTTTTATAACAATAATTCTTTGTTTGCCTTGCTACATGCGTGCTAGGTTGACAATAGAAGTAAGGAATAAATTGGAACCTCCAATTTGCCAAATGATTGGAAATAATACTCATTGTTTCATTGCTCGTAGAGACTATATGATTCCACCCACTGCATGCAAATAATTTGATAGTGGACATGGCAACACCGTAGCCAAGTGTTGCGTGGTTACAAGGCATTTTGCATCCCTAGTCCCGTCATTTTCCCCATCGTTCTCAGCCTCCGGCTGCTCTGCTTATGTGCTAGTTGCCCGCCCTGTCGCTCTGCAACTTGTTGCTGGTAGTCTCCCGGCTCGGCTTCTTTGTCTCCTGTATGTTATGAGCTCACCCTGCACGTTCGTGATAAGAGAAATGTAAACCACGTTGTTGCTGGGTTATTTGTTCCTCCGAGGTTTATCCTTTGCTGCTCGCTCCTTCCAGCAAATCTCTAGGCTACAATATTCTATTCACCCGCAGCCCAATTGTGAGTGTCGTGGCTTCACCTCTTGAGTTTTGTAAGGCTTTAGGGTTTCACAGCAAACTGTGTTTTTGGTTTGAGAACCCTTACGGCACAAGTGTTACACTTGCTGGGCTGGTGACTACTATTCTCTATCACTGTGGGTTGATACTGTGTAATAATACCTTCTCCCTTGTAGCTGATGAAAGGCTTACTTCTCTTCACACTGGTGGTGGCACTTCTTCTCGTGGGTGGTTACATTTCGGTGAAGCTTTGAGGTAAGAAATATTATTTACATTTTTTATTATCTTTGCATATTTGTTTAATACACAATAGTTTAATTCTGAAGCAAGATATTAACATTAATGTTCTTCGTTGTTCACAGGTGTTGACCTGTCTCTCTCTGCGTGGTTGGCGAGGTTGTGGCAACGGCTTGCTCACGGGTAAGCCTTGGATACCCCATGGCTATTCTTCCTTGTCCGGTCCCTTATGGGACATTTGCTGGTTGGTCACCGTGGCCTGCAAAACCCTCGTGGTTTTGGTTTTACCTGGTTACTAGGTTTACTGTTTTTCATTGATGTTAAAACCCTTGCTTTATGCGGGGTTTCCGGCTTAGGCCGTGACTGTAAATTTTGATTTTGTTATAGTTACTTGTATATATAAGTATAAATGAAAGGAAGGCTGTTAAAGCCATACTCTGTTGACTTTGTTTGAAGCCGAGAGGCATTAGAGCTTAAACTCTTTGGTTTTACCTCTGCTGTAAATTTTTGATATATTAGGGTTTTACCCTAACTTGGCTATATAAACAAATGTATTTACTATTTCTTTAAATTACTTTAAATTACAATGTACTACTTTAATTTATTTGATTATTATTTGTATTGTGTAAATGGTTATTTAAGCTCGGTGAATCGAGCATATCTATGTTCTGTTACTTGGATTCCTACAAGTTAATATATTTAATTTATAACCTGTAAATTATTCAGGGTAACTGTATAATGTTTTTATGCGAACTTACCTTAACTCATTCTGTTCTAGTAAGGTTATAAATATTGTTTTGTATTTGTTAACTTTCAAAACTTATGTAATTTATTATTCTTGCAGTTGTATTTATGTAACTGATAGTTACATCTTTTAAGTATAAAATGTGTATTACTTAATATTTATTATAGTGAGATAAATGTTATTTTACCTGCAAGTAAAGTTGTTCCTACAATTGTTTATATTATGTTTATTCTTTGTCTATTTATAGATATATAATAAGATAGTATTTTATTGTTGTATTCTTATATTTTCTACACTAAATAATTTATAAGAAGTACCTTTTGTATTCTATATTATCCTGTTTATGTTATAATATTAGCGTTTATAAAATAAAAGAAATAACAACTATCTATGTTCTATATTTGTTAACATTTTATAAAGGATAGGTTAGTAGTTGTAGATCTTGTTTAAGCTTAGCTAGAAAAAAATGAATTAATTACATTACATTACCATCCATAAGTAAATTCTGAAACCAACTAGTTTATCTGTAGAATTAAATCAAGATTTTAGCTATTCTTACTCACTGTTTAGTTGCTATACATACAGTAGTTAATTATCCTAAGCTGGAAGAAATAAACTGTAAAGTTAAAAGCATTTTTATTTAGTCTAACCCTACTCTATTTTAACTAATATATCATTTTCTTTTGGTTTCAAAATAAGTAATAAGATTACAGAAATGAATGTTGTATAGAGAACTGTTTATCTACCAAACATACTTCTGTTAGTAAAAAGATATAGCTTCTTTTTCTTTTACTAAAATCTGACATTCATAATCTAAGTCTAACCCTAACCCTACTCCATGTACATAATACTATTCTTCTGATAACGAAATAAAAGTAAACATTCTCTTGATCAAGCTAACATTTTATTTAAATATACATCATACTATCTTCATTTAAATACACCACCTGTGCTAGAGTACGATCTGGATTACTCCAGATGGGGAAAAACACAGGTAGGGTTTGTTTCTCATTAAGAATAATTTCATTACTAAACAAACTAAGATATTCTATCTTCTAATTTTTTACATCATAAACTGCAAATATATCATTCAATCACACACAGATAATAACACAGAAATTAATAGATAGCAGAACTTGTTTTTAAAGCTGGGTTGACAACAGCAATGGGAGGCTGTTCCTCCCTACCAACTCCTGGAGAGCACTCAAACAGTGACTCCTCAGGACCCTCGAGCTTGCTCTGGTCTCCCTGGCTAGAACTAGGTGCAGCAAATAATCAAGTACTAGTCCTAAGACTCAATACCAGTCCTGAACTTATCAGTTGATTCTCTCAGCTAGCAAGCTGTATCAGACCAAGTTACTGCAGTTTATCTCTCAAAACACCTTCCTTACAATTTTCCCTTTTCCCCAATGAATTCCTTGAAGTGCATTCCTCCTAAATGATTCTTCTCCTAGAAAATATCTGAGTAGCCTCAGCTCTCTACATTGGGTACTTTTTAAAAGATTGCCCAAGACTTTTTGGGTTAGTTGTCTCTAATTGAGCCATCTGCTCTGATCCCACTTTCTTGGGGGATCATGACCCCAAATGTAGGGAAGTTGCCACCTGCAACATAGGAAGTGTTTGAGGATGCTGCCACTTGTCTTTTGCTCTCCACCTAGTTCCTTCCACCAGTTTGACCAGTAACACTCTTATTAACAGCTCTCCCAAGCTGTTGTCTCCACTTTTATTTATTAAAAATAAAATATTCAAAATTACATTCCACATCTTTTGACTCTGCTGAGTCATCAGTTTGTACTTAGCATTAAATTTAACATAATGTCTTAGGAATCAAATTAAAACAAATAACATTATTTTACAAAATTGGGGTATGTGACATGTAGGTTTCTCAAGCACCTCATTACATTTGCTATAACTGCAAATGGAATCCTCTTCAAGCAATCTTCTCACACCTTTCAACTACCATCAATGGAAGGTGGATATTGAAATCAAATTGTGCTCCAAAGGACTCTACAAAGTCACCATGGACACAGAGAAAGAGTCGAATACATTAGTGGAGAGAGTGAAATATTGGAACAAACTTGATGAAGCTTATGGCTTTATGTGCCTCTCCATTTCAAAGGATCTTCTTTTCCACCTCATTGGATTGAAGACTCCCAAGGAAATATGGGACCAACTTGCTACTATTTTTTATAAGCAAGATGATTTGAGAATCTATCAGCTAGAGAATGAGTTGATATCTCTAAATTTGGGCAACTTTGAGACCATGAATGACTTCTTTACCAAGTTTAAGCACCTTGTGCTCCAATTGAAGCTATGTGAAGTTCAGAAGGAAGATGATCAACTCATCCTCTCCATCATTTTGAAACTTGGACTAGACTACTCTGGTTTTGTGTCTACCTTCCACACCGAAAAGCTTACAATTCCAAATTGGAAAATGTCGACACTTAATGCATTCATTAAGTCTCTCACCAATGGGCATGATAAGCTTGTGCAAATGGGAATCATGAGATCCTCTAAAGATAAAGATTTGTTTGTTGGAGGACCCAAAGCTTCAAATGCAAAAGGAAATCAAAAGAAAGAGAGGACAAAGTTTGACCCTCCCAAGCAGAAGGAGAAAAAACGATAGTTTGATGAGCCCTCGGGCTCAAGAAAGAACAAGCAAAAGGGCAAAGAAAAGACCAAGTGCTCTTACTATGGAAGAGGATTTCATCCTGAAATCTCTTGCATGAAAAGAACAATTGATCAAATGGCCCTTCTCTTAGACAAAAACAACATTACTCTTCCAGAAGGCGCAAGGAAGAAAGAAGTTGGAGATCGGAATAAGCAGCCTGAAAGAGGTCATGCACTATTAGCTAATGTTTCAAAATCTAGAGCTCTCCTCATTGACTCTAGAGATTTGAATGATATGGTGGCATGCAAGGATTCTTTCACATCATTGGATTCCGACAGTTGCATCTCCATTCACATGAGTGATGACTCTCAAATCTCATCAAAAGGCAAAGGTACTGTCCAATTAGAACATGGAAGCTTAAAAAATGTTCTATATGTGCTCTCTTTAGCTTGGACAAACTTGTTTTCTATGTATCAAATGACACACACATGTTTTCCTAAAAGATTTCCTTTCATCCCCAATGATGTTGAGATCTCAGAGATAGCATCCAGAAAACTCATTGATGTAGGGAAAGCAAATCACTCTGCTCAGACCTATGAGTTTTCTAGATATGTGCCTGATTCAAAGCCATCTACCCTTCTGACTCATGGGAATGAGGTCAACCACCTGTGGCATGAAATGTTTGGACACCTAAACTGCAAATATTTGCAGCTGAAAAAAAAGGATTCCATGGTGGAAGGCCTTCCGGTAATCAAATCCTCAAAAGGGATCTGCAAGGGATGCATAGTCGGCAAGCATCTTGAGCATAAGTTTGATCGGGGAAAATCAAGCAGAGCTACATATATTTTGGGGCTGATCCATTCTAATATAAGCGGTCCAATTGATACAACCTCCATGAGTGGTTCAAGGTATGTGCTTACTTTCATAGATGATCTATCAATATTTATATGGGTCTATTTTCTCAAAAAGAAGTCAGAAGTTCTTAAAAAGTTCATAGATTTCAAAGCTTCCGTTGAGAATGCTACTGGGAGCAAGATCAAAGCTCTTGAATCTGATAATGGAGGTGAGTACAACAAATCATATTTGCTTCAAATTTCTTCTCAAAGTGGAATCAAGGTTCAACACATAGTTCCCTACACACCTCAACAGAATGGTGTGGCGAAAAGGAAAAACTGGGTACTGAAAGAAATGAAAACTTGTATGCTTGAGCCTAAGAATTTGTATGAAAATATTTGGGTTGAATCAATGAATTTTTCTACCTACATTTAGAAAAACATTCCACATTCATTCATGAAAGGAAAAACACCTTTCGAAGCATACTTTGGTCACAAACCGGATGTGTCCAATTTCAGAGTTTTTGGGTCCACTGCTTGGGCTCAAGTTCCACTAGATAAGAGAAAGTATTTGCAATCACAAAGTGTTGAGTGCATATTCATTGGATATCCTGAGGAATAAAAAGGATACAAGCTCTTGAATACCGGGACCAAAATTATACTCATAGAGAGAAGTGTCTGCTTCGAATAACCTCTCCAAGCTTTGGAACTAGTAGAGGAAGAAATTGCCAAAATTCCCTTTCATTCTGTTGAAGTTTCTGGAGATGATAATGAAAGTGTGAGCTCTAATATTTTAGATATGAAGTATGATATCAATGAGCATGAAATATCAGGTTCTAAAACAAATCCAAATGAGCCCACTCATCTACCAAAATGGGTTGAAAAGACTCTCTCTTCTACCGGGTTAAACGTTGGAAATCCTGCTGATCCAAGGAAAACTCGGTCAAATTTTCAAAGAGCAGGTATTTGTTGGAGGAGCTAGTCGGTGAGGTGACTAGTCAAATATCCAACTAATTAGAGACTAGGTCAGCCGCGTAAGGTCGTGTCGGTTGACCGAACCGACAGGTAGTTATATGTAACTGTTTGTAAATCATATATATTAGGCTGTTGAGCCAGATGAGAATTGGGTTTAGTTCTATGTATGTATGGACCCTCATGATATAATACAGTCTATTATTCTACATCTATGTTCTTATCTATTGTATTTTATGTCTGTATGATTTAATGTGTATTATTGGTAACCCTCTGTGATCTGTGAGATTACAACATTGGTTCCATTGCCGGTAGTACATATCTGAGATGACTATAAGCAGATGATATCAGAACATGAGATTAAGAACTAATGGGAGCATAAGATAGAAAATTATTTGTAGAATTACGTGAGGAGAAACAGATTAACCACTGCTCAGGCGAAGGAGAAATTCTTCACTGAAACTCATGAGAAGTTCGTAGAATTGATACCCCATCTTTTGAAAAAACTTCTGGATGAAAAAGTCGAAAGCAACTAAGGACCAAGAGCTGCTAGAGAAACTGACTCTAGGGTGATGAACAAACCTGTCGGAGTGGTTTGAAAAGATCACAGATGAATTCTACGAGGAGAAAGCCATAGAAGAAAGAACTTCGATAGAAACCATTCAGAAAAAATTCTATACAGACCTTACCGAGTAGTTCTTGTGCTCCCTACTGACCCTACTGTTCAAATTCCTGATAGAAAAAGGAGTGGGTCATATTGTAGAACCTCGTCCATCACTACACAAACCGCCACCAAATTCTAACTGGGCGGAGAAACAAAAAAAGTGGGAAAAATTCATTGCCGAAAGGGAGTGGGAATATTTCCTAAGCAAGTAAACAGAACTATCCGAGCTTTCTAAATCATCGGGTAGGATATGGGGGGGTAGTTGGTCGTATGTCAGGGTAAAGTGAATAGGATTCTAGTCGACTAAAAGGAGATACCATCACCAACAATGAAAAGTCAACCTAAAAAGGAAATCGAACGAACAATGACACACAAAGGTATGGTGGATTTACAGAAAGTAGAGAGAGAGAAGAGGCTGAGAAGAAGCAAAGAAAGAAGAGAACCGGCTATAGCACTGTAAAGAGGAATGAATACTAGGGTGACAGACCAGGAAAGAAATCCGCCAGATTTGGGTCATGACCGATAGGAAGAAGGTGTGAATGAAGAAGCATCACCCATGGAAGAAGACTTGTGGAGAGAGCAGCATGAAGCTCTCCAAATAGAAGTTCCCCATGAGATAAGACCTATGTCTCCAACGAATCCGAGTACCAGGATACAAACCATTGTCAAAGAATACCTAAGACTAAGAGCTGGTGAGTTTGGTATATGGAGCCGACTAGACGACGAGGTAATTGATGATAATCATCTAGTGATCTGTCGACCAGAGGAAGGAAACTAGGTCATGCTTCAGGCGTACCCTTCCAACCGAAGTATCCACTTACTTTACCCGACACATGAAGGAGCACCCCCCCTGCCAAACACAACTTTGGAAAATATAGAACAGTCAGACCTGCATACAAATAAGTGTAGTTGGACATCGACAGAAGAAGTCGACCCAAACTGCCTGCTTGTCAGAGAAGAAACGACAAACAAAACAACCGATGGGAACGAAAGTTCTGTCGACAATAGCTCTGCACAACGAGACAAGCAAAACATCCCACTACCCCCACCACCACCCCCACCACCGCCACCTCCTCGAGGAGATAGCGACAACAATTTTGACATGGGTCACGGATCGGCACATATCCCTCTATATGAGGGTGACGAAGATCCTAGACGACATTGGTTCATCTGTGAGTCAACATGGGAGGCAAATTAGGTTATAGCTGAAGATCGACATATGGCACGGTTCGCTGGTGCCTTGAGGAAAAGAGCACTAACATGGTACATGACCTATATCGAGAGAACTCCCCAAGCAACTAAAGCAGAAATTGAAGCGCAATTCTTATCATTCTTTAAAACTCTAGATGCAAAACATTTGGTAGCCAAAAAGTTGAAAACAACATCTCAAAAGCCAACAGAGTCTGTCCGAGAATATGACAAACGATGGAAAGACCTCCTCAGCCAACTAGATTATGTAATTGATGAACAACTATTAATTCAATGGTCCCTTGTAGGTCTATCATAGAAAATTCGGTGTCACATAAGCTTGGAGATGTTTAAAACGTACAAAGATGCACTTACCACAGCTCTGCAAGTGGAGATTGATGAAGATTTCCCAGCATTTCCCACAGATACTAGACTAGAAGAACAGATAGAAATCATGCAGAAATCATTGAAAGAGCTGAACCTCAAGAATCAGGATGTCTAGTGCACAAAATGCTCAATGGCCAAACACGCTAAAGATAATTGTCGACAAGATATAAGTCAACAGGACGTTTGATTTGTTCAGACAAAGTGCTTCTGCGACATCTGCCAAGAACATGGAGAACACACAACAAAAGATTTCCCATATAACATGAAAAATAGCAAAGCATCTTGGTGTGCAACCTATGAAGTAAAAATTCATTCCATAGTCGACTGCCACTTAAACTTAAAGAACCGACAAAACTACCAAGCAGTCTACCAGACAAACGTAGTTCCGCAGAACAACGATAACAACCAGCGAAGCAATGATCAAAATGAACCGAATAATCAAAGATATGAAGGCCATCGATATGAGCACCAATTCGACAACCATCATGGAGGATATGGAGGTCGAGTTCGATTCTCTAGGAATCGCGACAATCGACCACGTTGGCCCATCTAGTGTTTCACATGCTATAAAGAAGGTCATCGATATGCAGACTGCCCATACAAGAACAGAACCGATTTAAAATTTTGTACTAGTTGTGGAGTCAGTGATCACTCATTAGAGGATTGCCCTACTATGCTTGATAAAATAAATAAAAAGAAAAATGTTAATGTCTTGTCGTGCGTTCAAAAACATGATGTAATCAACACAAAGAGCCTGCATATAGTAACCCAACAAGAGACAAAAATTGGGAGTGATAATCCACGCATAAGTAAAATAAAATAAAAGAATGATTATCCTAACCCAGCTAAACAAAAACAATTTTATAATGACGCAACGAATATATTTAAAGAATTTGCTAGACAAGAAGAAACCGACGATAGTTGACAAAGCACAGTTAAATAATTAATACGTTTAGTACAAGATGATAAAGCGGTATCTAAATTCATTGAATTACTGTATAATATGAAACACAAAAATAATATAGAAAAACAAACAAAAAACATATGCAGTCTAAACCAAAAGGACAAAAGTGATGCCGACCCACTTGTCGACCTAGAAATTGAAGATACCATGTTCGACAAGTTGTACTCGACTTCGGCTCACAAGTAAAAATTATGAATTGCGACACTTGGGAACAATTGGGTAGACCTCGAGTATATGAGTCAAGAATATACCTCAAATTAGCCGACCAAGGTTTGATCGAACCTATCAGAGTTTGGAGAAATGTCGATACGACAATAAAAGGCTTATCGACCAAAGTCGACTTTGAAATTATTGACCCTAAGGAAGGATCCAATTCCTTCCCAGCTTTAGTAGGCCGACCATGGGGAAGAAAAATGAAAGCATAAATATCTTTAGATAAAGAAAGGATAAAACTAAAGAGGAATGGACAGAAAGACATAGTACCTATCCATCCATCCCAAGGAGAACCTTGGATAGAACCTATCGATGACAAAGTCGACATCCGACAATTATATCAAATACAAAATAATGAAGACTACACAGAACCCAATGTCTATGGTGAACTTCACTTAAGCAATCAATATTTAGTAGGATACAACTCAAACGTCGAATTATATGATTGGGAAGTCGAAAACTACGAGACACAAGCAAGAGGTTGTTGGACCATTCAAACAGTGCAGAAGAAACCAGTCCAACAATGTTTCTTAGTTTCCATCATCCCAAAAATATTCAAAAAGAAAAGCAAGGAGTACCCTACTTTGAAACCAACAAATATAAGTATCAAACAAATCCCAAGATACAAAGAAAGAGAATCACCAGTTATGCATATAGAGCAAGTATCTAAAAACATTGGTGAACATGTCCGATTACAAAGCTTAGTAGAAACCTTCACAGGACAAGCTGCTAGATGGTGGGATACCCATCAATCAAGATTGCAAACATGGACAACAACTTCTACTTACTTTGTAGAAAGATTCGGAGGAAAGAGGCTAACCAAACAAGCACAAATAGCTATGTTCATCCAAGGGAAGGACCCAGAAGAACACATAAGAACATGCGAAAAAGAGTGGAAAGGACTTGGCTATAAAGATGAACGTACATGGCCACACCTGTTTCCATCGACGCTATCCGACTTACCAAACAAATGGTACAAAATGGAAGAAGCACGGGATGAAACATTTCAATGGCATGAACTTAGAGAGAACTTCATCAAAGACTTCATCTTTATACCACAAAACGAAAAGTTAGTCGAAACTACAAAACAAATCAAAGCATTTATAGAACTGACCAGGAACAACACATTAACACAAAATTATGATTGACCGACAATAACATGTAATAACATACAAACCAAGACAATACCATAGTCAACAAGACTACAAATGGAAAATGAAAAATCCTGAAGGGAAAAGCTTTCAATGGAAATCATACCATTCATAAACAACAAAACCAATTCGCATAGTACTTAAAGTTGAGACAGCCGACAAAGAAGATATCGACCGAATGACTGTAGCATACTTTCCTGCTACATTTTCACAATTCAAAGAAGGGAGCCGACCAATCAATGAATCCAAAGCACCAGAATGGTTAGATGCCAAAGTGAAAACTAAAGAATTTGACATATCAAATGATGATCGACCAAAAATGGCAAAAATTGGCGATTACTGGAGTGAAGAACAAACAACCGAACTAGTAAACTTACTAAAAGAATTCCAGAATGTATTCGCTAGAGACTACAAAGATCTCAAAGGTCTAGTCCATGAAATGGGCGAAATGAAGATCGACATTAAACCTGATGCCCGACCTGTAAAGAAGAGGCCATATAAATTAGCTCATAAATACAAAGAGATTGATAATAAGTTTGCAGCAGGAATTATATACCCTATTTACCAATCGAAATGGGCAAGTCCAATGGTTGTACAACCAAAGAAACACGACCCGACAAAGCTAAGGATCTGTGTTGACTTCAGAGAAATAAGCAAAGTCACCTTAACAGACCCATTCCCAACACCCTATGCAGATGAAATCCTAAATGAAGTCATAGGACATGAATGCTACTCGTTTACAGATGGATTCTCAAGTTACAATCAAGTACCAATAGCCAAAGAAGACCAGAAAAAAACAACATTCGTATGTGAATTCGGCTCATTTGCCTACAGAGTTATGCCTTTTGGTCTAAAAAATGCACCTGCAGTGTTTTCAAGAATTGTGGTCAAAACGAACAACTGTTGTGAGGTCCAACGGAGAGAGCGTGGAGCACGAGGCTGGAGCAATCTGCATGCTGGAGCACGTGAGGAGAGCAACCTTGGAGACTGTGACCTGTTGGCTGGAGCTATTGAGATTGGTCAACGTTGCTTGCTGAAGGCGACCTGAGCTCGTGAGAGGTGATTGGAGGATCTGGATTTCCTGGATCCAGACTTGGATCGCTGGCAAAGGAGGATCCCTGACTTCTTCGAGGTCCATTCGGGCTCCTGCAGGTGGGATTGCTGTCAGAGGCTGCTCTGGCAATGCTGGAGGGCTAATGACGGGTAATTCGATTCCTGGAGAGGACCGAGATCCGATCCAGGCACCCCATCTGGATGATTTTGATCGTTTAATATCTTCATACAACAAGAGATCTGGCAAAGCCGAAACCCCGAAATTTGTCAAAAGGCTAGAAGATGTGCCAGAAGTTGCTCTTCCTCCGAAGGAAACCATCCGGGTAGTTCTCTCCCTGGCAGATCGAGCTCTGATCGACCAATTTACTGGGCTATGGCCTTCACCCAAAACTACGGACGGCTGGGTTCAAAGAAACTGGAGACCCCTTATCACAAACAATGTCGCTTCCTACTCCGTCGGACAAGGTTATTTCCTCTTCGACTTCGAATCCAAGGATGATAAAGAGCTGATCTTCAGGAATGGGCCCTACTTCATGGGGCCACAAGGTCTTTATCTTAACAGGTGGACACCTAATTTCGACCCCGAAGCTGACATCCCAAAAGCAGTGCCTGTCTCGGTCAAGCTGCCTAACCTTCCCATGCATTGCTCGAACCCAAAATCCCTCCAAGCCATAGGGAATCCGCTGGGGAACTACATAGATATGGTAAGTCCAAAAGACCAAGACGTCTGTGCTCGTATTTGCGTTGAGGTCGACCTCGAAGCTGGCCTCCCTGAAGCTATCAAATTAACCGTGGGAAGCTGGTCCCATTTCCAAAAACTTGATTATGAACAGATACCATTCAAGTGTAGGGGATGCCATGAGTACGGGCACTTCATCCGCAACTGCCCTAAGGAGACCGACACCCAGCAGGACAAGGCGGAAGGGTGGCAAAAAGTGTCTAGATCCAAAACCAAACAGCAATCCGGAAAAGGCCCCAAAAAGGGTGAGGGAACCATTGAAACAAGGGTCACTAATCTAGAGGGATCATCAAAAGCATCCAAGGCTAAAGAAACGGTGGAAGTCATGGAAGATCTCATTGAAATAGGTGAGAAATCCAGTAATGAAGGAAATAAAGATTCTAAAGCAGAAATACCAGCTCAACACTTGAAGGATCAAGACGAAGAAATAGCACCGGTCAACGCAGGGGAAACCCTAGGGAAATCAGAGGAAGACTCTGGATCGGAGGAAGAGAAAGAGGAAGAAGGAGAAATCGAAATAACCACGCCAAGAATGTCTACAACAAAGGGAAGGAAATCCAGGAAAGAATTAAGAGAGCAGGCAACCTATAAGGATAAGATGCAAGGCTCCCAGCTAACATTGGAAAAACTCCTGAAATCCACCAGGAACACCCGCCAGCAAGGGCATGCCCAGAAAGGGATGCCTTCGCACTCCAAAAGTAAGTAATGAGGATCCTCTCCTAGAACTGCAGAGGTCTTGGAAGTAAAATCAAGGAAGAAGCAATGTTAGATCTATCTTCTTTACATCAGCTCGGCATCTTGCTGATCCAGGAGACCAAGATGGAGGAAGCTCTCTTCCTCCACGTCAGTCAAAAATTTTGGAAAAGTAAAGGGAAAGCTGCAATAAGCTCAAGAGGGGCTTCTGGCAGCATAGGAACCTTGTGGAATGATAAGGAATATGACACCGTTGCCATCAAGTACAGCAATCACTGGATCCTCACCCAGCTAAGGGATAAAGCTTCGAACTCCCTGGTAAGTATCTTCAATGTCTATGCTCCCAACTCTATTGCTGAAAAAAATTCTTGCTGGAATCTCTTGCGGGAGGAAAAGAACAATCTGCAAGGTAACATCATTATTGCAGGTGATCTTAATATCACCCTAAGTCAGGAAGAAAAGCGAGGTGGGTCTATGGTCAGGGATCCCATAAGGGAGACCGTAGATGAAATCATCCTGGATTGGGATCTAATGGACATTAAACCTGCTTCTGGTAAGTATACCTGGAACAATAAAAGGCTAGGGCCTGGGCATATTGCCGCAAGACTCGACAGGTTCCTGGTCCAGGACTCTTTTCTTTTGCTGGGACTGAATATATCTTCCAAAATTCTGCCATTTGGAGTCTCTGACCACAAGCCCATACTCCTTGAGATGGCTATAAATAAGAACTGGGGCCCAATCCCATCCAAGTTCAATCCTCTGTGGGAAAATCAGTCAGATTTCCATCAAATCGTAGTTGACTCGTGGGCCCCCTCGGTCACAGGATCTCCCTTTTACGTTTGGGAGGAAAAAATCAGAAGGTTGAAAAATTGACTTAAACGTTGGGCCAAGGCTATTCCTTCACCCTCAGTTCAAAGAACCCATGTAGCGCATGAGCTTGCGTCCCATCAGGCCTCCTTGGAGAATAAAATCGTGGGCGCAGAGGATTTTCACAAGGAAGCTATATTACAAGCGAATCTCCATAAAGCCTGCAAAATTGAATCTGATTGGTGGAAAATTAAAGCCAGATGTGATTGGCTGGCTGATGGGGATAAGAATTCGAAGTATTTCCATAAGCAGGTGGCTGCCAGGAACAATTTCAACTGTGTTAAAGAAATCCATCACCATGATCGCACTATCACCAGCCAGGAAGATATTAAAAAAGAAGCCTCTAGACATTTCAGTGAACTCTTCACGGCCCAGCCTGTTATAGAAGACGCTGATCTGATGAGTCTGATTCCCAACTCCATTAAAAATAGCGATAATGAATCTCTCACCCATGCAATTTCACTGGAGGAGATCAAGACTGCCGTAGATGGAATTACGGACGATAGAGCCCCGGGGCCTGACGGGTTTAACGCTACCTTCATTAAGATTTGCTGGAACATCATCAAGAAAGACTTACTTAAGATGGTCAGGAAGTCCCAGAGCTACAGAAAAATTGGTGGAAGCACCAATTCTGCATTCCTGGCTTTAATACCCAAAGAGCAGGGGGCCAAATCCTTTGACAGGTTTCGGCCTATCTCTTTGTGCAATACAGGCTATAAAATCATCACTAAGGTAATGGCAGGCAGACTCAAGCATATCCTTCCGAGACTGATCCCTGAGAACCAAGGAGGATTTGTCAAAGGCAGGAAGATCTGGGAAAACATCATCTTAGTCCAAGAGGCTATACACTCCATCTTGAAGAACGGTGATAAGGGAATGGTGGTCAAAATTGATCTTGCCAATGCCTTCGACAGGGTCAGCCATCCCTTCCTCTTCCAGGTGATGCAGAAATTTGGATTTACTGATAAATTTATCTCTTGGGTCAGGGCTTGTATCAGCAATCTGTGGATTTCCCCGCTTGTTAATGGTAGAGCTGCCCCCTTCTTCCTTGCTTCGAGAGGCCTGAGGCAATGATGCCCGCACTCTCCCCTCCTTTATGCCATACAATCCTTTGTTCTAAGTTTTCAGCTAGAGGCCGCCCGGCATGACCAGGATCTCCCCGGAATCCAAATGGCTAGAGGCATCAAGGATATTAACCACGCGCAATTCGTGGATGACACTATTTTACTTGGTGGTGCTAGTACCATTATAGCCCAGCGATTCAAGTCTGAACTGAATCGTTACTGCCTAGCTTCTGGAGGCCAAGTCAACCTTAGGAAAAGCCAGATCTATGGTTGGAATATCAATCCGAGAGAAATGTCAGATATCTCCTGGAGCCTCAACATGGGCGGGGTCACAACCTAGGAGTCCTTCAACTACCTGGGGGTACCCATCTTCAAAGTCAAGGCCAAGAGCTCAGCCCGGAACCCAGTTGTGGAAAAAATTAAAAACAAAATCCAAGGACGGGGATCAACCTGGTTAAACTTTGCTGGGAAGGTAGTTTTAATCAAGGCAGTCTTGAACAGCTACCTGATCTATCAAAGTTCTCTCCTTCTGGCTCCAGTCAAAACCATTAATCAAATTGAAGGACTGATGAGGTCCTTTCTCTGGCAAGGGGGCAGTGCTGGAAGAAGCAAGAAGTTTACGTTGGTGAGCTGGAAAACTATTAAGCTACCGAAGTCTAAAGGAGGCCTGCACATCAGAGATCTCAGAACCCAAAATTTGGCTGTGGGAGCCAAGCTGATATGGAATCTGCTAGGACCCAAGCCCTCCTGGTCCAGTCTAGTATTGAAAGCAAAGTATTTCAGGGGATCACGGACCAGATGTCTTGAAGGTGCCCAAGTGATCCAGAATGGATCCTCCATCTATAAAATTTGTCTTAAAGCGCTGCCTCATTTCATGGACGGGCTGTACTGGGTCCCAGGCAATGGGAAACTCATCAATATCTGGGAAGACACAGTCCTAGGTAAGATTCCACCCCATCTTCCTCGCCTGCAGCAAAGGATGGAAGCGCTGGGGATGAAAACAATCTGGGACATCTCCACGTGGGAGAACTCAGGGAAACAGCGATGGACTGGCTGGAAAATATCAGAAATTCCTGATGAGTTCGATGAAGAAAAGACACAGCTTATCGATCATCTGGCTGGTATAGCCCCAATTAGCCAAAACAGAAGGGACAATCATGGTTGGGGAGACCATACAGGCAAGTACTCTACCTCTGAAGGCTATCAGCAATTTTCAGCTAATTTCAACATCCTTGCCAATCCCAAAATTTGGAATTACAACTGGAAAAACAAATCGCTGCCCAAGATCGATCTCTTTGTATGGACGCTTCTGCATGGACGAATTCTCACTGGAGAGAATTTGGAATGGAGAGGGATCGAGGGGCCCTTTAGATGCCCCTTATGTGCAGTCGAGGGAGAAACTACAATGCACTTGTTCCTAAAGTGCTCATATGCCAATTCAGTATGGAAGGACGCGCTGGAATGCTGGGGAGGAATAAAGAGAATGCCGGTAAGCATCCATGATTGTTTTTACAATTGGGAAATTTTTTACCAGGGTGAACTGTTCGAGAAGAGGGGTGTAAGAACCTGCTGGGGTGTAATTCCAAAAATTATTTGCTGGTGTTTATGGAATGAAAGGAACTACAGGATATTTCAGGGGAAAAATCAGCCCACGTGGAAAACAGCTACCAAAGTTCAAGCCTTGGTCATGGAGGTTATAAGAATTTCAAAGATCCCCAGCAATAAAGGCTCTCTAACAGACAAAGAAAAGGAGTGCATTCAAAGTCTCAAGCCACTAGCTGATAAAATTGTTGATACTAAGATATTGGAGGAGTGGGAGATCAGGATGGATAACTCTCAATTTGGCAATTGGCTAAAAGAGAGAAAACTTTTTAATCTCTTCTTTGACGGGGCTTCCAAAGGGAACCCAGGAAAGGCCGGGGGTGGTGGAGTCATCATCAATCCAGATGGGGAAGTCGAGGTGGAATACAGCTGGAATATTGGTTATGAAACTAATAATATGGCTGAGGCCTATCGGTTATGGCAAGGCCTAAAGCAACTTCTGGTCAAAAAGGTGGATGCGGTTATGGTCTTCGGGGACTCCAGGATTATCATCCAGGCAATGAATGGCGGTAGGAAAGCTGATAACATCAAGATAGATAGATTGACAAGAAGAATTAGGTCCATCACCAACCTGTTTAGAGATGTCTGCTTCTATCACATACTCAGGGGTCTTAATGGTTTGGCGGACAATGCAGCCAATAAAGCCATTGATGCGGAACTAAACGGCCTAATTGTTAATTCGGTTGTTATAAGTGACATCCCTCCTTAGCTCCTTGGATGGTCTTTGACTGATTGTAATGGTTCCTAGGTGATTGTAGTCTTGTGCCTTTCTACAGTGGCCAATTGCTGTTTTTTAATAAATCCATAACCGTTCTTGTTAAAAAAAAGAATTGTGGTCAAAACATTTCAAGAATATATTTACAAAACAATGGCAGTATATTTCAATGATTGGACAATATACTCTATGCTGAAAGATCACTGCAAATGGCTAAGGCTAATGTTGGAACAATGCTGACAAATCCATCTATCTCTGAACATAAGGAAATGCATATTCCTAACTCTTATAGGGATACTATTAGGACACATTGTATGCAAAGAAGGCATCAAGGTCGACTTTGCAAAAATAAAAATCATCCTCGACTTAAAATCACCAGTGAACCCAAAACAAGTCAAGGTACTACTTGGTCATACACGATATTACAGGAAATTTATGAGATACTACTCATATATGACTTATCCATTGGAAGAACTATTAAGAGAAAATCAGGAGTTTGATTGGACAGATGAATGTAACATATCATTTGAAACACTAAAAAGGAAGCTAGTAGAGGCACCCATCCTAAGGTTTCCGAATTGGTCGATCAAATTTCACGTACACATCAACGCATCAGGCTTAGAAATAGGAGCGATCTTAACACAACCAAGGGACAACGAAATGGATTACCCCATAGTTTACAGCAGCAGAAAACTAAATAAGGCAGAAAGAAACTATTCGACAACAGAGAGAGAAGCATTGGGAATGGTTTTTGCACTACAGAAGTATCGACATTACCTACTAGCCAACCCTTTCATCTTTTATACCGAACACCAACATTAAAATACCTTGTAAACAAGCCCTTACACCATGGGAGAATTTGTCGATGGATACTACTATTCCAAGAATTTGAATTTGAAGTCATTGTTAGACCAGGGAAATTAAATGTCAGACTCGACCACTTGTCACGAATCGACACAGGAGAGAAGCCGACAAGAGTTGAAGACGACCTACCGGATGCACACTTATTTCGAATAGAAGCAGTCCCAGCATAATTAGAGGAAATAGCTCAATTCTTAGAAAGTGGTCAAGCACCAGAGGGCATGAGCACAAAAAAGAAACAAATCTTAGCTATGAAAGTTGCACCATATAGCCTCATAAATGGATTTTTATATAAAATGGGCCTGGACGACATCCTCAGAAGATGTGTATTAGAACACGAAAGAAATAATATCATGTATGAAGCACACTATGGACCGGCGGGAGGACATTTTCAAGCACATACAACTGCCAAGAAAATCCAACAGTCAGGGCTATGGTGACCGACACTATATAGGGATTGTAAAACGTTTGTGAGCCAATGCAACAGATGTCAACGACTGGGTCGACCTCTACCTAGTACAGAAATCCCCTTGATATCATTAAACCCAAGTTTGACATTTGAAATTTGGGCCATCGACTTCATAGGGCCATTCCCGATACCAGCAAAAAGAACAGGTGCAAGGTACATAATAACCGCAATAGAATATGTAACCAAGTGGGCAAAAGCAAAACCTGTTGACTCATGTTCCAGTGAGATAGCTGCTAAATTTATCTACAAAAATATAATTACGAGATTTGGATTCCCAATAACCCTAATCAGTGACCACGGTTCACACTTTATTAACAAAACCATCAAAGCACTAACAAAACAGTTTAAAATTGACCACCGACATAGTACATCTTATCACCCTCAATTGAATGGAGCAATCAAGGCATTCAACAAAACATTAACAAGGGGCCTAACAAAAATTTGCAACACTGACAAAGATGATTGGGATGAAAAGATACCTGCAGTACTATGGGCTTACAGAACATCATACAAGCGTTCGACCAACCAAACACCATTCCGACTAGTCTATGGCCAAGAAGCAATTGTTCCACTACATTTTCGACAGCAAACACTTATCATAGTGGATATTTTGCATGTCAATGTTGAAGAAGGAAGGAAGGACCACCTGATGCAATTAAGCAAGCTAGAAGAACACCAACTGCTCGCTCTACAACATCAAGAAATCCAAAAACAGCAGCAGAGGGCTTTGCATGATCACAATATCAAAAGCAAAAATCTATCGGTAGGGGACCTCGCCTTACGATACAACAGTCGAGTAAAAGGAAAACCCAAAAAGTTACACACATAATGGATGGGACCTTACATTGTCGAAGATATTCATGCCAACAGATCAGTTCGATTAAGGACGTTACAAGGCATGATATTTTGGAAACTTGTTAATGGTGCCCAATTAAAACAGTACAAAAATTAAAACAAGTTCAAGAAAAAAAAAGAGACATACATATAACGACCATAATTGTCATACAGAAACTATAAAATCTAAAAAGCTTAAAAACAACAAAACAAAACCAACACCCATAACCCAGAATGACAGGAAATTTCGAAAGATATAATAACCAGCGCTTCGACAACCGACATCAAACCCATTGACAAACCGCCATCGACCATTCGCATGATTGACATCAACTGACAACCCCGAAGTTCAAATCACGCCTTCATGACTACGGACAGAAGGAGTGCCAAAATCAAATTGAAATTAACGCAAACTCCAGAGACAATGTTGGACCATCACTTCCGCCATTAATACATCCATCGACAGAAACGTCACCCGCTCCACCTATAAATATCAGGCCAAAAAAATATCATTTACCGTATTTTGAAGAGATAGAACAATTCAATAGTCAAAAATTTGAGAGATGAGAAAATGTAAGAAAAATCGACCAAGATACCATTAAGATGGCACCGAAACAAACCAGAGCCACAACTGCAAAAACAAAAGAATTACAATCTGCTGAAACCCCACTCATGAGATGACTAAGAAACATCAAGAACGCCAAGGTACAAGAAACCTCAGGAGCGAAAACTTGGGCCGAAATCAAGGAATGGGCCTATGTCGACAAGAAATAGACACAAGCAGTAGAGAAGATAAACCACAGCTCCATTATGAATTACGTGAACACACCGTTCATGGTGAGTTTTGGAGGAATGAAGGAAACCGCGGTAAAATTCATTATCAGCCAATACCACAACAGAAAATTTTACTTCGACATGCCAGTAGAAATCTCTTGCGAAGTCATATACAAGCTGACTGGTCTCTCAAACCAAGGCGACCCTGTCCCTATCGGCATAAAAGAAGGATTAGTAGAACGATTAACAGGGACACCATCAGGAAAAAAATCAAAAGGGCTAATGATTAGCCAAATACAAGCCCGAACGCCACAATCATGGCCAAAATCATAGCAACAGGGCTCACCCCTACAGGACGAGGAAGTGATCTGAAGCTAGATATGTTAGAAGCGGTAGACACAATAGCAGAAACAAGAAAAGTGTATAGATGGGCTCAGTATGTCGCTGACATGCTCAAATCTATATGTGAGAAGTGTCAGGAGTCGGCCGGAATTATAAGGTTCCCATCTCTGATACTCTGGATAGTGATGTACCACTTGTGCCCAGTCGGGGACAAACAGTTCCAAGAACCACACAAATTCCACATGTGGAGGTTCAAGCCATTTGCACAGAATGGAACGTTGAAAGAATTAGCAAATGGAAAAGTACTGTTGGAAAACTAGTTCCAAAACCTGAAAATCCAGACAACCAGATGGAGGGTGCCTCAAAACATCCGAAGAAGACTGCCGAAAATAGCTCATATTCAACTCGAGCTAGACCACACAGCAGTCTGGTATATGCAGGGAGCAAAAGCAAAAGCAAGACCTCTCAACTATTACCCAACAGTCAAAGAGATTTTCCAAGAGCTAGCTTGACAATCAAATACAAAATTATCAATACCAGCAAAGGCTAAAGAAGTAAACCTAACAATTGAGGAACCAATGACTAACCAGGAGAAGGAAGAGGAGTATGAACTCCGACTATACATCAGCACCTTTGTGTCGGAAGAAACACCAGCAAAGGACACTAACAAACTACAAGTAACAACTTTACCACCACCAACCCAAAGGGGAATTACACCGACGGAGCATCAGGTGGTCAAACCAGTGGAGACAAACATAAGTCCGGTTCATCAACAGGAGGGAGAAGAAGGACTAGAGGAAGACATTGAATCTAACAACCCAGAATACGCTATAACCAAAGACAAAATCAGAAAATTAGCAAGGGAAATAACAGCCGCAAGAAAAAAGGTAACTCAGGCAAAAGGGAAGGGGAAGTGCAAGATTATCCTCTCAGAATCAGAAGATGAAGACGAACTAGTAGCTACAGTCGTCGACATCATATAAGACAATGTAGCAAACAAAGTTTCGGTCGAGACGCAGTTCAGACGCTTCGTCAAGTTAGGAGCAAAGCAGGGGAGACCGAAAAAGGTAAAAACTACAACCCCTTCAGTCGACGAAAACATTGTCGACCTAGTGTCTACACCTCCACCCCCATCTCCAACCCAGATTACACAGGAAGATACCACACAGATACCCACCATAAGCCCAGTCGACATTTGCAAAAATGCTATGCCAGAAACCCTAAAAGAGAGGTTCGACTAGGATGGCAACTTCCAAGCATTCATTGAAAAACTTCTAGAACTGTTTACTTCATCCCAGAAAATTTCTACCAAATGCTCCCTCGTCGAATCTAGCATGACACGCCAACTCCTAGCACAACAACTTGGCAAGATACCACAAAAACCAAGAACTATAGCAACCATTAAGTAGACTTTTGTAAGAAACCCTGACACCTTTTCTGAAATTGCTACAAGTCGCACCACATCAATTATACCCTCATATAACCCCCAGCCACACTAGCCAATGAACCAGTCAGAGGTATGGAAGAAGATAACCATGCCGACATGGTAGCAATCAATAAGGTAATTGAAAACTTGTTCTCCAATGACCTCGACAACTCACCACCAAAATTCGACAATCCATTATTGTCTGACAATATCCCCACTACACCAATTACACTCGACCATTCACCATCTCCATCACCACTTCCCAATCCAGAACCTTTACCCAACCCTGAACCATCTGTACCAAATCCTCCAGATACACATCTAGCTACATATCCCACCCAAGAAATTCAACCAGAAGTTACACCGACCATTGCAGATCAGCAACCAGAAAACCAACCATAGGAGAATCCACCACTTGCAGATGCACAAGCACAACAGCAGACATAATAGCATAAACACAAAATAAGAAGAGACAGAAAGAAGAAGGAACACCATAAAGAATCACAGTCGACAATGGTCCACATTAGCCAACTTGGATCAACTACTGCCATCGACACAACAAAGATAAGAGACGGAGAGTTGGGACAACTCTTAGAAACTCTGGCCACTGAGGCAAAAACAAGAAGCCAGATCAGATGCAAGGAGCTCGACAACATTAAGAATGAACAAGTCGAATTCCTGTCAAAATGTAGAAACTTAGCTCAAAATATAATACCAGGGCTGATGGAAGCTGAAACCAACAAGCCACTAGAAAAAACATATCATCTATTTGAGAGTGTGGTGGCGACCCTACAAGAACACATACAAAATACAAAAGAAGATAAAAAAGAAGAGACATCCTGATTGTTAAGGCAACAATACACGGCATTCTCATAAGCTTACAAAGTGCTGCAAGACCACTTGGAAGAATCTGTCATTACAGAAGAAGTACTCTGTGACTGGCCTACTTATTATGGACAAGTATTTCAGCAGACCCGACAAACTCGAGAATAGATCCAAGCATTGGAAAGAAGAAAATGCACCGAAGAAGCACTGAGAAACCAGATACACGATCAAATCATACTGGAGACAGCCAAACTACAGAGTCTAGAAAGACAAGCACACCAGTGGGTGCAGCAAGCACTCCCAAGCTTGGATAAACTAGATACCATTTGCCCGCAGATGAAAAGATTACTAGAAGCAGCATAAGAAAAAGATCAATTCTTAGGACCCAACATGGAAAGTATAGCAGACCTTTCCATCCAAGAGAATATGTTGACCTTATCAAGCATCACAACATTGACCATCGACATCCAGAAAGTATTACAGAGCTGGGCAGAATTTCAACATCAGCTGGCCATTACAGCAGAAGCAATTGTGGAAATATGCATACAAAAACGACCAACCATCCGACTGCATAGCCCATGAAAACAAACAATAAAGTAACTATCTCAGAGAGTAAAAAAAATTTAGTACCTCCCCTATTTCTTCGGGACGAAGAAAGATTTTGTTCCAGGGGGAGATGTTGGAGGAACTAGTAGGTGAGTCGACTAGTCGAATAGCTGACTAATTAGAGATTAGGTCGGTCGCGTAAGGTCATGTCGGTTAACTAAACCGACAAATAGTTATATGTTACTATTTGTAAAACATATATATTAGGCTGTTGAGCCAGATGAGAACTGGGTTCAGTTCTGTGTATGTATGGACCCTCATGATATAATATAATCTGTTATTCTACATCTATGTTCTTATCTCTTGTCTATTATGTTTGTATGATTTAATGTGTATTATTGGTAACCCTCTGTGATCTATGAGAATACAACAATATTTCTCTTTCTTGAAATGATCCTTTTGTTGTCTTAGAACTGCTACACTATGATTGGATATTATCCTAAGTCATATTATCATGCTTGGAATGATCCTAGATGGCAAGCTGCAATGGATGAAGAGTTCAACTCTCTCCGAAAAAAATGCAACCTGGGAGCTAGTTTCCCTTCCACCTGGGAGGAAACTTGTTCAATGCAAATGGGTCTATCAGAAAAATTTTATTGTAGATGGATCAACCTGCAAATATAAAGCACAACTAGTAGCAAAAGGCTTCTCCCAAGTCCAAGGAGTGGACTACACCGAGACCTTTGCACAGGTGGCAAAGATGGATTCTATTCGGCTAGTCTTAGCCATTTTTGCATCCAAGCACTCAAAGGTGCACCATATGGATGTAAAAAGTGCTTTCCTTCATGGAGACCTGCAAGAAGAGATATACATGAAGTAGCGTGAAGGGCTACACATGAGATCCATCATTGGTTTTTAAGTTGCATAAATCCTTTTATGGCTTAAAATAGGCCCCAAGATCTTGGTACGCCAAAATGGATTCTTTTATGCTCTCACATAACTTTAAAAGATGTAAGTCTGATCCAAATGTGTACTTGCAACAATATGAAGGTAATTTGATGATTATAGTTTTGTATGTTTATGACCTACCAATCACACGAATCACCCTTAGTTCAATCAACTTCATAAAATATGCTTTACATGAAGCCTTTGAGATGAGTGATCTGGGCCTGCTAAGGTAGTTTCTCGGGATAGAAATAACTCAATATTTTGATGGGATTGTGGTGACACAATCCAAATATTCTTCAAACATGTTAATTAATTTTAATATGGCTGATTGTAAGGCTGCACCATTCCCATTCCTCTCAGGAATTAGTCTTGAAGAGGGAAATACTACTCCACAAGTGAATTCTACTCTCTATTATCAGTTGATCAGAAGCCTTTTCTACTTGACACATTCAAGGCTTGACATTTGTGTTAGATTTTCTTAAGATCTTATTAGATTATCTGGGATCTTTATCTAAAAGAATAACAAGTACAACAAAATGCATAAGATATAAAATATACACAAGACACAAAGATTTTCATCAGGGAAACCATAAAGGAGAAAACCTCGTAAACTTCTTTAGAATAGTAAGATGATCAAAAGCAGCAATAAGAAATGTTCAGCAGCTATCTTTCTCTCCTCCTATGATTGTCTCTCTCTCTCAAATGCCTTAGAGAGTGTGTGAGGAGTGTATAAATGAGGGAGAGTGCCTCCCTATTTATACCCTTTCAAGTCATTGACAAACTATAAGACTCGAGCCTACATGTCATTTCACATGGGGCCCACTTCTCCTAGAGTGACCACAATTACATATTACATGATGTTACACTAGGGACTATTGCCCCGACTTATAATAGAGGTTGTACCTCAAGGTCTAGACACAATTTAGACATCTAGTAAAGGGGTAACACACATCCCCAATGGGGGTACAACAACATACAATGATAATATACATTAGAATAGCTTGTGAAGTTACAAATACATCAACACTCCCTCTTAACTAGGAAGGTATTCTCTCTCTACACAGTCATCAACACATCTGGTCAAGTCTTCATCGCATTAACATCATCATGGAGTCATAGAGTCTTCATCATAGTTGTTGTCGTCATCTTCTTATAATTTGATCATTGTCCCATATTATCTGTCATCAAAAGCTTCTATAGTGCCAACCCTTTTTCATGTTGGATGTAGGCCTACTCCTCTTCCAGGTCTTCATCTACATTGCCAGCCCTTTTTCATGCTAGATGTAGGCCTATCCCTCTGCCAGGTCTTCATCATCTCTGCAAGCAAGCCATCAAGTAAGTACATCCCAAGACTTATTATATGCCTCTTGCAAAACCTGCAAGATCTCCCAGGACTGATTATATGCCACTACAAAACCCGAAGGAGCATCCCATGATTGATTACATGCCTTGCAATACCTGTGCACCCTATTGTTACCTCATCATCTTCAGATCACCTCATCGTCACATGGAGCACAACCCAGATACACATCACACAACACTCATATTCACCGGAATGGTAGGAAAAACCTACTACCATCTGGGAAAAGGCTCCCGACACTTACATCCACCGGCATGGTAGGACACACCTACTACAATCCAGGAAAGGCTCCCAACACTTACATCCACTGGCATGGTAGGACACACCTACTACCATCCGGGAAAGGCTTCAACACTTACATCCACCTGCATGGTAGGACATACCTACTACCATCCGGGAAAGTCTCCCAACACTTACATCCACTGGCATGGTAGGACACACCTACTAACATCCGGGAAAGGCTTCATCACTTACATCCACCGACATGGTAGGACACACCTACTACCATCCGAGAAAGGCTCCAGCACTTACATCATGATCATGGGAGGCCCAGCTTTCCACCATGTCGGAAAGACTTATGTGTATCTATGTCTTCTAGACTCATCACTTCCCCTTGGAAGGAACCTTGATCTAAAGTACACCACCCTTCTCTCTGGAGTATTCAAACTTCATTTCTAGCATAATCACATCAACACTGATTACATCCAAGGATAACCTGCGAGCTTCGTTGGGACTGATTACATCCGAGGACAACTTACAAAACTGATTACGTCTAAGCAACCTACAAGATTCGCCAAGATTTTATGCTCAGACAACCTGTCTTGCCGGCTATGTTATAACTCATCACTCCCTCTTTCAAGATATCTCAATCTAGATCACATACTGGAGCTTCATTGGTCCTCTCTGCATCATACAAAAAATTAAAGTCAGATCAATCAAATCAAATAGTAGCTTTCAAAAGAAACATACTACCTCACAAATAGCTGAGCAAGTGGCAACATATTTTTCCTCATCTATACTCAGGGCCATGCAGGACTGCATCCTACCAAACCAGCTGCCCATACTAGATCTCAAACTAAAGAAGCAACCCAAGGTACTCTTCTTCTTAGTGGCGCTACTAATCTGAATCAACATAACCATGCAGGTTAGTCTTCTGATTCATATTATACTTTAGCCCATACTCAATTGTACCCTTGGGTTACCTCACTGCATGCTTTGCAACCAGGTGAGCACGGATCGGATCCATCAAGAACTGGCTCAGGTCGTTTACAGCAAAGCATGTGTCTGGTCTTGTATTCATCATGCACATCAATGAAAAAATCATCTAACGATACATCGTGGCATCAACTGTCTCTGATGAAGCATCACTCAATAGCTTCAGGTTCGATGCCATAGGTGTGGCCATGGCCTTGCATTCCATGATCCTGCACCTCTTCAGGATCTCCACTGCATACTTTCCTTGTCTAATGAAATTTCCATCCGCACTCTACCACATCTCCATGCCTAGAAAGTAGTGCATCATACCCAAGTCCTTCATCTCGAACTCAACAACAAATCTCCTTCTTGCATATTTAATGAGTTCCTCTTTTCCTGTCAGGAACAAGTCATCGACATATAACAGGAGCATCACTGGTCTTCCGCCTTCAACCTTGAAGTAAAGGTTGGAATCCTCTTTACTCTCAGTAAAGCCTAGAGCCATCAATAAGTTGTCCATCCGATCATACCATGTTGAACCTCGGGATCTTATGTAGTCGCTCCCTTTGAAGTGGAGCATCATTCTCCCTTTGTATTTCGTACTCTATGTATTGAAACATTCTGTAATGGAGTCACAAGTAGCTTCCTCTGCTACTAATATTCTATGTATCCATCTAGGGTCACTGGATACCAAGATCCTCCATCTTGAACTTTGTTGAAAAGTTATTCTCGCACCCATATGTGCGCTTGCCATCCTCTACAGGCTTTCATCTTCAATCTTGTAGCAAAGGTTAAGATCTTCATCACTCTAGGTGATCTTCAATATCCTTATGTAACTGTATGTTCTATCCCATGGGTGCCTTCTGAGCTCATACAAGGCATTCTTTAATTTGCACACATGATTCTTCCTGTCATGTGTCTCAATTCCTAGTGGCTTCTCTATGTATACTTGACTCATAACTAGTGAAAAATGTCTCTTCGTAGTCTATGCCTTCTTTATGTGAGAAGCCTAGGGTTACGAATATTGCCTTATATCCCATGATGTTTCCATCTACTGCATGTTGGATCTTGTAGATCCATATGGAAGATACTACGGACTTCCCTTCAGGTCTCGACACCGCATCCTAGACATCATTCTTCTTGAACTAGTACTCTTTGATCATAGTCTCCTTCCCTTTCTTCTTGGCTACTTCTTCATAGCCGGAAGGTTCTGCATCAATGATGTCACTCAACAGTGTCACATAACTAGAGTGTGTCTGAGGCCTCTTGCTTTCTTTGGAAGTCTCGTCATACTTTTCTTCATCTTGGATTATTTCTCATGCCCAAGGTTGTCTTCATCTCTTGAGGTGGATCTACCGTTCTCTTTATATTCTTCTAAAGCTCTTTCTTTTGCTATGGTGTCTTTGACCCGGGAAGCTTTGCATTCCTCTTATGAACTGCCATTACTTGTTCTTCAGAATGATCTACAAGTCAAGTTTAGTTGCATGATTAGAAACATATCATAATTTCCAAAATATATTAATAATGACAAATATATGTCACATAGCCATGCTACTACTTTAGCCAATGCTACAACATTCATCCATATCATGTATACATACAATAACTTCTAGATGCATTCTACCCTAATGTTATTAAGAGTGTGTACGACTCCTAATATGCCAACAAAGAGGTTTTAATCTAGATAAGTAGTAATGGAATGTTGTAAAACATCATTGACTTCTTACCCATCATGTGTAATTCAATAGTATAAATGCAAATAATCAATTGAATATAAACAAATGCATAACCAAATAGTATCATGAAATGACAATTGAATACTTATCTTTATTTGTTTCGTGGGTAGACTCCTTTTTGAGCCTTCAGCTTCATCATCTTCTTCATTCATAACAACATCATTTATTATCCAAATGCTAAGATGGATAAGAGGTTCTTCAAGAATTGAGTCCTTCATATTCCTCATAGCTTGAGGGATCTTCTTTGAATCATGAGAGCTTGATCTTCAGTTGCTCCCATCTTCTCTTCTCTTATTATGACTTGAGCTTCTTCTTCTGTGCACTCTTCCCAGAATCTGCTGAAGGTAATCACTTCCTTCTAGCACACATTCCTCGAATGAATGAATCCCATGATCTTGGGAGGCCATTCAAGGTAATATCTTATTCTTCTTCGATTGCTTCATCATAGCATTGAACACTTCCTTTTGGTGTCTTCAAGGATGACACATGAGGGATGAGATGATATTTAATAGAATCTGCAATGATTCTCTTTACTCTAGCCTTAGCCTCATCTCCCTCTGGAACTTAGAACTTCCTTACTGAAATACTAATCCAAGTCAATTTCTTCAAGGATCATGGAGGTCCTATACTTTCATACTCATAATTTGTCAGCTTCACCAAGCTTGTCATCAAGTTGGTGTGATTAGTCATTTTGAAATGAGAACCTCAAATGTAAATAGCAAAAATTTAGATCTTACCGATTTGAGGTGTCCGTCCTGGTTCCGGAGCTGGCTGATCTAGGGTTTGTTAGAGAAACCCTAATTTTTTAAAGTTGGAATTTCAAACTTCTAATTGGATAGAAAGATGGGCCTCTTCAAGGTGAGCTGTCCAATGTAGTCCTTTTCTGAAAACAGTAGAGGGAAGCTCCTGGAACAGAAAGTTCTGGTTTTCCAATTTCTTCTGCATAAATGACTGATATTGATTCTGCTATATCTCTAAAGTTTCGGATCCTTAAAGTCTGAAACTTCTCACTGAGAGAGCCTAATAAGTCTTCTTTCCAACCCATAGGTTAGAGCAGAAATGGATTCTCCAAGTGGGACTTATTCGGATTTACCCCAGGTGACTGTTTTGGGGATTGTTCAACATAGAGAACTTGTACGAGTTGCCACATGTCACTGTTTCACATTCTGGGTCTGAAGAGTGTACCACAAAAACTACACTTTATGAACTACTTGCAACATCTTGATAAATTTTGTTTGGACCTTCCTAGCCCGAGATATATCAAATCTCCCTAGGTCACCTATTTATGACTGTATTCTGGAGGAGGATGGAACCCTGATTTGGAGGAACCATATCTCTTGAAGTATAGTGAATCTAAGGATGAAAATTTTACACAATGTACAACACAAATTTCTCTTCTTCTTGTAAAAGTTTTGGCTTATGACCCTTCTCCAATCTCATTTTATAATGAAAGTTCTAGAATGACTAAATTTGGTCTTCTAGGGTTTTCAGGTTTGAAACCCTAATTTCCATTAACTGCCATTGTAGTTGTATTTCAGCTGCATAGTGAAACTTCTCTTATTCAAAAACTACTACCACCAATAGACGTGCCCTAGTGAGGCAAGTTAGACTAGCCCTCCTTGCTTGATGTTCTGTGGAGAGAACACCTTTAACTAGAAAGCCCTAGTTCCCACAGCTGCACTGTGCCTTCTTTCAGAGAGGCTGTGATACCATGTTAGATTTTCTTAAGATATGATTAGATTGTCTAGGATCTTTATCTGAAAGAATAACAAGTACACAAAAATGCTTAAGATATAAAATATACACAAGACACAAAGATTTTCATCGGGGGAACCATAAAGGAGAAAACCCTGCAGAATTCTTCAGAATAGTAAGATGATCAAAAGCAGTAATAAGAAATGTTCAACAACTATCTTTCTCTCCTCCTATGACTGTATCTCTCTCTCAAACGCCTTAGAGAGTGTGTGAGGTGTGTATAAATGAGGGAGATCGCTCCCTATTTATACCCTTTCAAGTCACTGACCAAATATAAGACTCGAGCCTACATGTCATCTCACATGGGGCCCACTTCTCCTAGAGAGACCGCAATTACATATTACATGATGTTACACTAGGGACTATTGCCTTGACTTACAACGGAGGTTGTACCTCAAGGTATAGACACAGCTTAGACATCCCGTAAAGGGGTAACACACATCCCCAATGGGGGTACACCAACATACAATGATAATATACATTAGAATATCTTCTGAAGTTACAAATACATCAACAATTTTTTATGTCATGAATGTTGTATCAAGGTATATGCAGTAGCCTCATGAACTTCATTGGAGGGTAGCTAAGAGGATTCTATAGTACGTGTAGCATACTAGATCCTATGGCATTCACTATGCCAATGATTTTGAACTAGACTTGGTAGGATTCACAAATTCGGATAGGGCAGGAAATAACATAGATAGGAAGTCTACTTCTGGATATGTTTTCATGTTTGGTTGTGGGCCTATTTGTTGGTCAAGCAAAAAACAGGCTTCCATTGCCCTTTCTTCAGCAGAGACAGAGTACAGGGGAGCAGTTAATGCATGCATACAGGCATTTTTTGCTGCAAGGTATTTTGTTCGAGTTTGGTATTGGTAGTACTTCATATATTGTCATTTTTTGTGACAATCAAAGTGCTATCAAGATCTTGACATATTCGGTTTAGAGACAGAGAACCAAATGCATCGCGATCCACATGCACTACATCAGAGAACTTGTGCATGATAGAATAGTTGTTCTGCAATACTACCCCATAGATGAGCAGATTGCAGACATTTTCACCAAGAGCTTCACTGAGAAGAAGTTCACTTACCTCCGTTCATTGTTGGGGGTGAGTTCCATGGTGAATTCAGATTAATTCTTTAGTGTTCAGTTTGAGGGGGTTTCTTCCCACATGATTTTTCCTCTTTTCCTCACTAATAATTTTTTGAGCATTTTAGATTTATTATTGTAAAGGGTGACCTATGGCCTTTGTTGCCGGGGGCCCTATCTTTTTTTTACTCCTCCACATGTGTTTAGCTTAAGGGGGGCTGTTGGATTCATTATCCAACCACACATCATTATTTGGCTTATTTGGCCTAATTTACCACTTATCCTAAGTTATTGACTTGAATATGTGACAACATCATCAACTAGATCATCCTCCTTCGATCAAGGAGCCTAACTGAGTCTTCTCCTTCAATCAAGGAGACTAACTGAGTCTCCTCCTTCAATCAAGGAGCAAATCTAGTTGATCTACGTGACATATGTACCTCATTCATTTAAATTAAGGTTATTTCACCTACCTTTCAGTTAAACTGGAGCTGCATGGGCGCCTTCCTCGTTAATTAGCCTATTTTGGGTTAATTTTACTTAACTAGAGTTTTTTTTAGGCGCCTCCACCTACTTTTGGTGACTCAGTTCAGTTTAGTTCAACTAGTGTAACTGAAGTAAGATTGGCACCCTCACCTACTTGTTGGCATGTAGTTGAGTTCTATTCAGTTAGACTGAGTCTAAACTTCCTCTGAGTTAGTTAGAGTTAATTAAGGTTGAGTTAAGTGGTTAACTGATGTGTCGAGTAGTGTTTAATTGACAAGTAAGCCACTCTCATGTAATCAATTCGAATGACCTCTCTGGGATTCAAATTGCATGGTTATTTATGCCATTGTATTACATTGTATCACTTCTTCTGTTAATGATAAGCAAATGTATAGCTGCAACTCCTTATTGCATTGTTTCATGTCATTTATGAGTAAAATTGATCTGTGAAATCTATTGTGAGTTTTTGTCTTGTTTCTTAGATTTTTGTGACTCCAATTTTATATCACTGATAGGCCGAACAAACTGATTTGGTCCCATGCCCCTCCTGGCAGGTATACTCCGAAATTGGGTTACAAGCTGCTAATCGGATCATTTCAGGATGAAATTGAAAAGTGATGGTGGAAAAAGGTCTAGAAAACACATTGCCCTTTAAAATCAAATATTTTCATGCGGTGTACACTTGAAAAGAAAGTCCCAACATGGGACCGAATGAAAAATCATAATTTCGAAGGGTCGGGGTGGTGTGCTCTCTACAGACTAAGCGAGAAAACAACTCGACACTGTTTTATTCTATGCTCATTTGCAAGAAAATCTTGGACCGGGATAACTTTGAATTTAATTCAACCGCGGGAATGGAACAAAGCCAAAGTGGAAGAGTCATGGAAAATGTGGCTTAGCTCTCCGATGGCAAAGAAATTTCATGCCCTTTGGATACTTGTAATATGGGGAATTTGGTTGGTCGATCTTCCAGGATAAACCTTATAGCCCCAAATGTATTTCCCAAACCAACATTGACATCCTTTCTTATTTTTCCCATGAAAAAAACTCGTTGGTTCCTTGTATTATCAGGGAGGAAGTAATTAACAGACATATACCATGGCCATATTTCGATAGGGCCTAAAAAAATGAGACCTATGGGGGAGGTGTAGTTCTATATTTTTTCGGAAACAACTCCTTTAAATTACAAATGGGCCTTGGCCTAGGGACAAATAAGTATACATAACTTTTCACTCTAACATTATGGCTCTATTTTGCAAGATAAAAGGCATGTACTCATATACAAATCTTTGGCGACTCGGTGATAGTCATAAATTGGATAAACAAAGTTCAATCTTGTCACAATGTTTTTCTCAATACTGTTCTAACATAAACACAACGAATTTTGGAGGAGTTCGACTCTTTCTCTTGTTGACATGTCTACGGGGAGCGGGATACTACAATGAACTAATTATCAAAACTGGGACTAAATTTCCCACTAAGCCAATGGAAGATTACAGATAAAAAAAATGGCGTCTTCCATGAACACTACCATAGGCGATTCATAGAGGGATTGAGCATAACAATTAAAACAACAAAACAAAACAAAAAAACTACTCTATACTGCTTTTTTATCAGATATGTATATAATCAGGATATATAGTGCCGCATTGATATGGAGACTCGGGAAAAAAAAATGTTTTTTGTTGTTATACCAGGGCTCACTAAAGAAGACTTCATAGTATTCCAAGGACTCAAATGGATGATCGAATCTCTTTTTTGTGAAATTACACGGATCATGAGATTTTTTAGAAGAACTAAAATCTATTTTGACAGCATGGTTGACAAGACATATATAGGAAAGGGCTCCCAAAAGCCTTTTTGCAATATGTAATTTGATTACTTTTAAATTAAATTACGTTTTTTTCTTGGGAAAAAAATCATTACATTCACTTTTAATAATTAAATACATCACTTAAAAATGACCCACTTTTTAAAGTACAAAGCATACACATTTTATTTATATAAAAATCACTTTTTAAAACAATATAAAAAGGACAAATCCTTAAGTCCTCGTCATCACAGTCACACCAAAAATATGAGTGAGGACCTTAAGAGTTATCATTTCTAACAAAGTCATTACACCGCCTGGCCTTAGGCGCAAATACGTTGGCGATTTCCTGTTACTAGAAGTGGTAATAGTTCATCGCGAAAGTGGTCTTGCAAAATTTCTTAGGGAGTCATTGCTAGTAAACAAGCAACGCGTAGCCAAATTATTTTTTAAAATTTTAGAATTGCATAAAATTATATTTTGACAATAACATGATTATTTGTCATGTAACAGAATAGAACCTTTACACTACCGAATCTACGAATTTCAAAAATTTCCCTTAACTAGTCTACCTCTTTCGCTGGTAGACCATATATCTAACCCATGACTTGGTTATAATACCATATAACGATTGAAACCACAAGTTTTCATAGGAGCTTTTCATCTACAAGCTCATATTTTTACTTGTAAATTTACATTTATGGCCATACAACTCTTGTATTGCAACTAGAAGCTCTGATACCAGTCTGTCACATCCCCTCCACTCAATCCGACTTAGGAGAGGGGACATTAAATCATTACGGGCTTCTAAATTTCTCCCCATAACCATAATAATTAAAATACGTGTGCAAATGCATAATAAAAATAAAATTTGAAAATAAATTCTATCTACACTCTTATAGCATGCATATATCAACATAATCATTACATCATCAATTAAAAACATTGTAGATTCAAATACAAAAGGATACTTATCTTTACACAAAGAAGATCCAGGCAACTGCTGTGTAAGAGCGATTTTCCACCCAACCGTAAGAACTTTGTCCAACATATACTCTTTTTGTTGAGAGGCCACCCCCATGCTGGGCTATGAGGCCACCCAGGGTGAAGGACACACCCACATGCTTCTATCTCTTAGCCCACATCCCATTCTGCTCTCTATGCTTAACCAAATGCTCATATAGAGCTCTACAAAGATCTCACTCATCCATCACAACCATTGCACTCCTTCCAATTGCCCCACATAACACAAGGAAGGCATTTACCTTCACTGATCCACAATTCCCTCGGGAAATCCAACCCTTACAATGCTTACTAGTGTGTGCAGTAAGAGTCCAATCTACTATTTGTTGTTGGAGAACCTCCTATAGCATAAAATATGGCTTCTCAAGCATCTATGAGTAGCAAAACTCAATGGGTAAGGGTTCCTAACTTGCCCAACCTCTATGTTCACCTACAACCATCTATTTTCCCTTCAAATATGCAGCTCCCTTCCTAAATTTGAATTTTTAGTTTTAAAACAGTTTGGTGATGGTCATGAACAACCATTGGAAGCTCTACGAATTGTAGAAGTTTGCATGAGAGAATGGTAGAATCAGTGTTGGCTCCAAGAGATATGAGATGACAGTGAAAATACAACTAACATGACTTTAGAGTATAGAAGAAAAAGACTTATGACAACTAACATAACTGTCATAAAAGTGCATTTAACCCCTTGCCTCAATAACTACATGAAGTGACTTTTCCCACCAACCTCACACATGCATTCAATGATTGGGTTTAATGGTAAAGAGAAGGTAATTGGATAATTTAAAGCACATGGTAGAATTTGGATGAGTTCTAAGGTTTACACTTGGCAACAAAGGATTTAGTTTCCCATAGGCCCCTCTTTCCTCTTCCCCTCTCATGGAGTCATAACCCATCTAGTGCTTTATACACAACCATTTTGGACCATTTTATTATTTTCCAACATAATATTTACATATATTTCGAATTGGCATGATAAGCCAAACACACGGTCCAAATATAAAAATTTATGTCATACATGCCTAGCCGTTCACTAGTTGGGCCTTGGCCTTGAGCTCCGCACTAGGAATCCATACTAGCATATTTACATCATTTACAGAATTTTGATTAAATACATTCCAACTCAAAACTAGGGGTATTACACCAATGACCTACCAAATCTATATACATCCTTTGTCCTCCATCGTCCATGGTCTTTTGGATTCTCTACAAAGCTCCAAGCTGTCCAATGCAAACATGACCCATTCTTCCCTCTCCATAAAAAATTAAACCATAGCTTCCTAAACTTTTCTAGGACTCCTTTGGGGATACATGTTATAGTCATCTAGTAAAGAGGGATAGCAAAAAGGACGAACTTAATCAAGATGACTCGACCTCCTCTTTTAAGCCAATGGTTACACCAAAAATTTATTTGAGTTTCTATCTTCTTTTTTTTAACAAGAACGGGTAGATGTAAATTAATTTAAAAAAAAAGAAAATGAGAAATTATAGTAGTACACTTATGGATTGAGTCCATTGGACATCAAGTACCATAAGATCATACTCTTCTATTTCTGAGTGAGTCTTTTTTCTAAATTTTCCATATTTGAGATGACTATATTTGAGTTTCTATCTTACACAACATCCTTTCCTAGTATTTCCTTTGATATTGTTTGGTTTAGGATGGAAACCAAGATACTTAAACCCTTTGTCTCGTTCCATTTGTTCCACAAGCACACCATGGAAGAGTCGAAGAGCTTGATCCTCAGTTCCATTATGGAAACATGTTGATTTCTCATCATTTATTATCATACCCATAGCAAGACATAACATATTCAACATCTCTGCATAAATGTAAAATTTACATAGTTACTTCTTAAAGGGAAAACACTTACGTGAGATAATTTTTGGAAAATAAACTTTCAGGGCCCAAGCTATTGTGTTATGTGTAGACGTGTAGAAGAAACAGAGGTGCACCTTGTTATTCACTGTCCTTTCTCTACACAGATATGGAAATAAATATGTGTTAGTCTTCAGCTTGGAAACCCGTGGGAAGCCGATACTATAGTGGAGTGTCTTGAGCAATGGTTTAGGAGAGCAAAATTAAGACTTTTAAAGTATTTTCTTCTTCTAGTGGTTTGGGACATTTGGACTACAAGCAATTAAAGGATTTTTGAAGATCAACAAAAGCCCTCATTCCAGGTAACTACACAAGTCTGGGCTTTATCTAAGTTTTACAAATAAAAGGAAAAGGAACCAAAGGTGATAAAACTTAAAGATTTATGCACTGATAAAAAGAGTTGTTGGTTTTTTTTATGGGGCATGTCAAGGGGAGGAAATAATTTGTGGATTGGGAGGCACTCTATAATTATCAAAATTTCATAGTATTACATTCAAAGCAAATAATGGCAGCGGTTCTAATAATAAGGCTGAGTTCCTAGCATTAAGAACTTAACTCAAGTTATTTATTGGGGAAACTATGAAAACATTCAAGTGTTTGGAGATTCATCAGTAGTGGTAGATAGGATGAAAGGAACAAAGAAAATGTGGAATAAGAAATTGTAGGGAATAGGGAATCTACTTAAGGATTTGTTAGGGGCTTTTAATTCATTCAAAATATGCCATATATTCAGAGAACACAATGAGCAGGCAAATTTACTCTCAAAGGCTAGTCTTATATTACCTACAGGTTATGTAACTTACACAAGAAACAAAAACGGTGAGGTAGAAGAAAATATGGTAGTCCTTAACTATAAGTGAAGATCCATAGCTGGTTTTTTCTCATAAATGCTACAAGTTTGAATTTTAAATATTTTGATAAGATCTATATAAGTAAAAACTCAGTTTAAATATGAAATATGGGTGAGAGCCTTTTTTCTTTTTCTTTTTTCAACTTGAGTTGGCTCCCTACTATTCCCACATTGAGAATCAAGGGTAGCCCACCTACCCAGAAATAACCTAAAAAATTATGCCCTCCTTTACGATAGATAAAGTTGCGCTAATATATGAATAAGAATTTATAAATATTTATTTAGATGTTTTTGTGAAATATAAAAAAATGAAACAAAACATATAGTAGTATTCAATTTTCATATATAATATAGTAATATTCAATTTTCATATATTATCCATAAATTAGAATTTGACAACAAATTTTGAGAAAAGATTAGTACCCAATATACCTGAAAAAATGTATTTTAATTTACTTTATGGTAAATAAAAATACAAGTTTATTTTCATGAAAAGAACTCATAATAAAGTAACAAAATCTAACAAAATGTTTACCTATTAATTAAGGAAATATATATTCATTTATTTGGAAATCAAAACTTTCTACTTTAAACGGTACATATATCCACCTTAACGAGAGGACATATCCAAAGCAGGTTAAACCTTTGGAATCATTTACCTTTAATGTAGGTTAAAGTCATGTTGACAAGTATTCCACATTTATCAATTAAAATGTTATGTGCCCTGTAACCAACATTACATTTTTTATGATAAAATTGGTTATTCGTTAATATGTGAGATGTTGTATTGAATTTTAATATCATATTGAGGATGTATAGGTCCTTTTTAAATATGGAGAAAGATTGGACCTTCCTATGAATGAGCATATCCTTTGACCAAGTAAGAGTTATACTCATTCTTTCTCAACTATGTACGTAACCATAGTTTAGAACTTTTCATCAATGTACATTACTTGACTTCTCTATAACGTTTTTTTCATCTTTCTCATATTTTTTTAAATTTAATTTAGTGAAATTAATTTCAAATTATATTTTATATATATACAAATTTTGAATAAAGTATTGTAAAGATTTTATTACAAATTTTGAGTAAAAGTTTTGATATATAAAAAGAAGATTAAAGGGTTAAAGCAAGTAATTGAGTAAAATTAATATAAAACAAGAATTGATATAAAAATAAAAGATAGGTTACATATGGAAAAAAGTAAAAATGTAGAGTTTAGAAGTATATTAAGAAATAGGTAGAAAGTTGTTGGATTATGGAAAAAGAAATTGGAAAAAAATGTTGAATAAAAGGGTAATTAAAAAGTTTAGTAAAATTGAAGCAAGAGAATAAAACCCAGGTGAAGATGGCCATGAAATATTTCAAAAAATAAAAAGGGTTTAGTTTTAAATAAATGAAAAATTTAAGAGATATTTAATTATAATATATCAAGAAGCAATTAAAGGAACCGATTTCTTAAGGTATATATTTTTTAACTCTTTACATAAATGAAAAAAAATACACTTCAATAAATTTGATCCCTCTTTGTGCTTTTCATGTGGAGCAGGAGCTTCTACTTACTCTAGCCAGGAAGAATTTATAGTGACTCTCAGTTAGACATAAACTGGGCCAATGTTACAGGACATATACCATGAAAGGAACAGTCTAGCTGACTCTTTAGCAAAGGTTGGAGCGATGGTCCTAGAAGGTTTCTGGCATATCAAAGATTTTCGAGAGGATGCAATCTATGAAACTTATCAGATTTTCTGACTGGTTTTACCTATGACTATTACTTTAGGAGTTTTAATGATGATCTTATGATTACTTTTGATAGTTTTTGGACTTTAATAGGGATGCTGATGGTGATCAGTTTACTGCAAATTATCAGTTTCTTATTGGATCTATTAATGGGCCTAGTTTGATGTTTGCAGCTTTAATGATGATCATATGAATATGGGACTTAATTGGGGATGGTGATGATGATCAGTTCATTTTCTGAACGGGTCTGTATGGACTATTTCATATGGGCCTAGTTTGATGATTTTGAGATACTTTTGATAATATTTGAACTTATATAAGGATGATGATGAGTTTATATCATCATTTATTTTGATCATATAATTTTGTGATATTGTATTTTGTGTTTTTGCTTAAGTAAATCATTGTCTGTGGTGATAAGATGTATACATATGTCTATGATCTCCTATGATCTATTGTGTAGACTTGGTTTTGAGAATTCTGATATACTTTGTGAGAATGGACATTTAAGGTCCATCTGAAGAATGTAAATAATATTTACGATTTTTTTCTATGAGAAAAAAAGATCCAGGTTTAAGATGAATCTATATTTATTTTTATTTGATTTTTTGTTAAATTTATTTTTTAGTCCACGTGCAATTTTATTATTGTAACGTTACCTTAAGTGAAAACATCTCCTCCACTTATAAAGCCCCCCCACTTGCTACTTTAGCTGCAATGATGTATAGCAAATTATTTTTACATTAAAATATCATTTATAATGAAATTTTATTTTATATTTATAATTAATTTACTTTTTCATACACCTACACAATTACAAAAAGCTTAAAACTCACATCTTGTAAGACAAACTTCACATCACATCTTTGTTTTAAGGGATATTGCGAAGACTTCACATTACATACATTTCTCTTGATGTTTCTAATGCAGTTAAATAAAATAATTTAATTCATATTTACACATTTCTCAAATGATAAAAATGATCTAAAACAACCACTTTTCCAATAAAGTTCAAGGCAAGAAATTGAACAAATTTTGTGATACTTGACATACTACATGTCAAAGTTCGTCCACACCTAAGGGTTTTGATGGTTTTTGAAACGACCCAAAGCCTTGAAAAATCCCAAAATGCCTCAGAACTATACTCATTTATGGAAATTTTGCTTCATCAATTTCCAACGAAAATGGAATTTTCCAATCCATTTTGAATAAAAGATATAATACACCTTTCACTCATATGCCACAAGGCTCATGTACATAAATGTGATTATTTTATGGTTATGATTTTTATCACTAATATATAATTCTACACAACTCTAACTCCAAATCTAACTTCTCTCTATTTAATTATTTTTAATATATACAACTTTTCTTGCCTCTTTTATATCTCATAATTGTTTCAACAATTCCACTTTCCTCCTACCACTCCCTTTTTACTTTCTTTTACTTTATCCAACTTCCTTTCCCTACCCTCGCACCCCTCCCTCCCTCTTTTACATAGTTTCTATAACTCTCCTTCCCTCTCATCCCTTTGATATATTTTATGTTATCTTCTCCTTCTATGATATATTATATGTTTTCAAATTCATAACTAATTAAAATAAAATTTATAAACCTATATTTGCCTTTTTAATTGAAATATTTATTAAACAACTTTAATAATCTTAAACCTTCGATTAAGATAAATATGGACGCCCTAACTTCTTTCCCCACACTCTCTTTTAAGTCTTTGGGCTCATGTGTTCATTGGCATTCTTGAATGTCCAAGCTCTAAACATGTGTACTTATGTATTTTGATATGCAATAGATGCATTGCCAAATTGTGTGGGGGATGATGCACAAGAAGAGAGTGCATTTCAAGGTTGGAAAAATATAAATTAAGCATATATAAAGACAAAATAGAGCAATTCATAGTTGTGACTTAGAGGAAAGATATATGTGATAATTAATATCATGGAAAACATATAGAGTAATCGTAATGATGAGCACATAGTCTGAGCATGATGGGCTAGTAATTGGTTTAGCCTGAGTAGTTTTGATGGAAGGTTATCCTCCTCACATAGGTTCTATTCCCTCAAGTGACATGTTAAGCTCGCAATGAGAATATTGTTGTAACGACTTCGAGCCTTGTTGTTGACCTGGCCTCGTGCCTTAAACAATATAGGGTTGATTTTGGGTACCATCCTTGAAATGAGGGGAAATGCCCATGGGTTTTCCTCGGGATAATTACTTAGAAAACAAGTGTGAGCATGATGGACAAATAATAATATGACATAAAGGCAATTTGACAAACATAGAGAAAGGTAAGATAAAGAAAGGTTAAAGGTCACACGAGAGAGGGGTGATGAATTGAAGAAAGAGAAGAGGATCTAAACATTGAGGCGAGGGATTGAAGAGTTGAAGAGGAACTGTAGACACTGAGAGGGGGGGTGAATCAGTGTGCAACCAATTTTAACCTTTTCACAGTTTATCAGGGTTAGCCACCAATTCATCTATCATAAATATTTCATAAACATCTTCCAGAACATCATTCACAAATCAAAAGCAGTTAAACCATCAAGAGCCATAACACAAAAGAACACATCATATGAATTTCTAATCTTTTTGTATTATTTGTTCAGCTACAACCGTTAGGCGAAATCAACACCTACTGATAAATAGAGCACCTGCTCTTTATCCAGGTCCCTGCCTGGTTTTCTTAGGCCCTGCTAAGAAGTGACTGAGGTATCCTAACCTCAAAAGCAAGACAAGCTTGCTTTTACAAACAGTATACTTGTGTCACACAAGAAATCTCTGGTACATCCAAACTGCTCATCCCATCAACTCTTCTGTACTTCTGCTCACCGCTGCTCATGAATCTGCTAGTCAACCTGCTGTCGAACAAGCACATCATTGCTGCTGGTCATCTGCTCATTAACCATGTCATCTATACTGCTGCAATACTACAAAGTCTGCTCTTCAATACTGCCTGTTAAGTCATCAAACACAAAGTTCTAATCATCATCAACTTAGTACATCATCTTGGAGTTCATCATAAGATGTACATCATCATTAGAGTATGCATCAAATGTGTATCATCACATCATAGCATGCAATATTAACATCTTTGCATCAATGTCTTCAAAGTCTGCTCAAAAGGATGTTTGTCCATATACAAGGCATCACCATAGTCAACAACATCTCACAAATATACTTGTCACTGTTTGCTGCTTATTACACATCCAAGGATGTCACTGTAAATTTCATTTTAATATATGTCCTCATACAACTGTTTGTACAGTAGTATTAGGCAGTATGCATCAACCTCGTAGAATTTGCATCAACATCATTCAACTTCACACTTCTTGCAGAAATATACTATTGTCTGATATACTTTCTCCACTCATACATCAATATACAAATATACTGCTATGTACTGTGCTTACATAATCATCATCACTGTTTCATCTAGAATATACCATAGCATACATGTTCATACATGTTCCTCATAGGGTGCACAACTCATCATAAGGTACACACCATCATATATTATCAGGTATCCAACTCCATAGGCTATGCTTCATCATATAAAAGTGTCTATCAAGTAGTATCGTCAGCATACATCATCAGGTATCATTAGTATACCCAGATCTTCACATCACTTGTGTAGATGCCTTCAAAATATCTCTGAGTTTCAACTTGACTGCAAAACAAAACTTGTCCACAAGCTTGATGACTATAGAAGGGCTTCAAAACTTGGGTCTGTTGTCTAAAGGAGTCTGTTATGTCAACGCTACTCATGTCCTGCTCATTTATTACTCATGCCAGTCTGCTCTATATACTTAGTCAAAACAACTCAAGATCAGCTCACTGCAACATGTGTTCAAAACACAATCATTCAACTTTACAAACTTAGACAAATATGTTCTTTGGGTTAAGTCCAATTCACTCAACACACAGCCCTTAAGCACAGTCAAGTTCTGCTAAATGACCAGCAAAATGCAGCCATAAACACACCTCAAAACCAGTCATAAGCAACCTACTCTTGAAGTCAGACTCAGTCCAAAAGGAACTCTCGAACTCAGTCAAAAACTTACAGTCAAGGATATCCCATTCAACTCAGTTAGCATCTTGTTTTCAAGGTCTTCATCATGTCAACAACTTCTCCAAGAATACATTAAAAACATCAAACTGTCCAGCATTATATCATTATCAAGCTGCTGTCCCAAAACAAGGAAGATAAAAAAAACTTTCTTGGACTGTCTTCCAATTTATCAAAACGCAGATTTTTGCCCAGCCATTGAACTGCAGCACTAAATCTTTCCTTATCACCTAACAGTGCCAATCTTAATATGAATGCCAAAATATGGAATAACTTACAAAAAAACACTGATGTTCATCTTCAAACTTTGGACCCATTGTAAACAAATATGCACAGCTTTCAGGGTAAAAATAGTGCTGTAGGTGGCATCATTATTCAGCTGTTATAACACTAAATGAACAGCCCATATGCATAACATAGAAAACTCAACTCAAACCTGGTTCTACTCCTGTAGATGACAGCTCGCAATGATGAGAAATATCTCTTGCTTTGGCATGCTTATGATGAAAGAAAGACACTGCATTTAACTCCTGGTATAAGCATTCTGAGTACACAATTTCAGAGCATACAACACGTTGTATCATCACACATTACTGGGCATAATTACATCACTAAGTGCCATACATACTGCCACATCACTGAACATTTCACTGAGAGTATTAGCATACACATCATCACTGTGTATATCACTGGGGTCTGTCATAAATACTGCCACATCACTATGTAAATTACTGACTGAGCATACTGTTCATATCACTGTGCAAATCGCTGACTGAGCATTCATTGTCATACACTACAATATTGTAGTTTAGCTCATGTTTCTATTGATGTAACATACCACTGAATAAAGACTGAGTGCAGAATTCAATATATAGCTGCGTGTACCATTACATTACAAACTTACATGTCATCACTTCAGACTGTTGCCAAAAGGTTCGGACTGGTGGAGACTTCAAGAAGATTTGTGATAGGAACTGTGACCTAACTC
>LPNX010113122.1:195547-292651 GCA_001517045.1 Pseudotsuga menziesii
AGGAATATTTTTTTTTTATTTTATTTTTAAATGGGGCCGACATACTATAAAAATATTTTATTATTTTTTTTAATAAAACTTTGACTGAGCCGACTTTGTGTTTGACTGAGCTGACTTATAATTTTCGTTGGGTCAACTTAAAAAGTTAATATCTCATCAACCATGAGGAACCACGTGACGTGCCACCTACCGTTGGAAAGGGCATGACAAGGGCTATCATCTTATGAGGGTCTTGCTTGCATTGACAAGATCCTTTACTCATATTTTCTTCAATTTGTGCAGGCCATCATAAAATGACTTGAATTGCCAGTAGAGGGCTCCATGACCTTTGCAAGGTCATCAGGGTCTTCACCAAGGGTCCAAGAATCCATGGGCTTCTCCATTGTCTGCCAAGGCTTCAGGATTATCTCTAGGGTCTTCAGCATCATCAATAGGGCTTCTTCAAGAGTTCAACAAAGTGGTGATATCGATGACATCAAGACCATGTTGGCATCAATGACAATTTCATCAACAGGAACATGATGAGTTAATTGAGAAGAATAAATACTCAACTGAGCTTTAATCATAAAATTTGTCAATTGATTTATATAGTCATAATCAAGCCACAATAAGGAATAAGTGTTTGAGAGTCAGTTAAGAGACACACAAGGAGCAGGAAGACAAGATTTCTCGAGTCATATATGTAGTCTATGTATTAAAACAATTAATATACGAGTGAACCACTTCCCAACACTGTAATTTGGTGATGTGATTGAATACATGTCTTATTATTTTAACACAGTCTCCATGTGACCATAGAATTGTACGTCAGTTTGCAACAAAGGTGAGAATATAGACATCACATCCCAACTATGTCAAAGGTTCGCTTATTCTATATATACGCAATTGCATCTTATTCTCTCCATTAAGTTCACTTTCTTGATGTTTATCAGATTAAGATGCCCTTAGTAATCATGATGTTGAGTTTTGGAGAATAAATCTTATAGATAAAGTTTCAATCGAAGAATAACACAAAGACAATCTTTAATCATAATTGTTTTTAAATGCACCAATCGTCAAGTAAACTTGAAAGTTCTTACTCCTCATGCACCACTTCCTTTTAGAGAGATACTCAACTGTTGAGAGCCCTAACTTGAGACAACACTTACCCTATTGTCAAGTAAACTCAAAAGTCCCTACTCCTCATGCACCACTTCCTTTACAAGAGATGCTCAACTCAAGAAAGTCATAACTCGAGACAAAGTTTGTATCGAAGAATAACACAAAGACAATCTTTAATCATAATCGATTTTAAATGCACCAATCATCAAGTAAACTCAAAAGTCCTTACTCCTCATGCACCATTTCCTTCAAGAGAGATACTCAAATCAAGAGAGCCCTAACTCGAGAAAACAGATACCCTATTTGTTTAAATTGAATTGATGATTACGCATGAAGTAAAATTCTAAAGGACCAACATCACATCACCTTTCTCACTATATATGGCACAAAACTCTAAACAAGAAAAGAATTGTGAAAATTCAATTTAATGAATGATTTGGTAAGGTGCGAGTGAAAATGTCCATTACGCTCCCCACCTAGGTTCAGTTCTTATAAGTGGCATGATGCTTTTGTTAAGCCCCTGTGTAATGATTGAGTAGATTATATAAATCTACCCAAAAAAAAGTTTGACTATAAAAAATTGATTTCAACTCTATAATTAAATTAAATGTTTTTTATTTTATTTTTATTTTTAAATTTTCAAAATTTTGTATTTAATTTCTATAAACTCTATCATCAATTTACCACTTAAACCTTACCAAAACCATAATTAATTAACAAATTGTTAATAAATAAAAATCTCACCCCATATATTTCACTTAAACTTGATAACCAACCAGTTGTTAATCACTTAAAACCTCACCCAAATTAAATAACTAACAAATTACTAATAAATTAAAATCTGACCCTAAGTTTGACTTATTCCAATTAAATTGACTGATCAACAAAAAGTCAAACTCCCAAATTAAATAACTAACAAATTACTAATAACTTAAAATCTCACCCCAAGTTTGACTTATTCCAATTAAATTGACTGATCAACACAAAGTCAAACTCAAAAAATAAAATAAACCTACCCAATTTAAAGTCCAACAAAATTTGACCCAAAAGAATTCCAACAACTCTTCTTGAAATAAAACCCAAACATCCACAACTCTTCTTGAAATAAAACCCAAACACCCACAACTCTTTGAATGTCGACTTAGTTTCTAAAGAAATCCCTCCAAAAAAAATACAAGGCATAAACCCCACTCCGCTCACGGCATGACAGCCTCTAAATATAATTATTACTTGTAGTTTTATAATTGGCAAAGGTAGAAAAATAAAATTTAAAAATAGAAGAAAGAAAAGATCATAGATGATATAAAACGATAAGCAAGCTGAGAAGAAAGTAGTGGTAGTCGTGGAGAAATAAGAAGCAAGATCCGAAGCTTCGGTGGATACACAACTTTACAGGGTTCGAACGCAGATCGGTGCAAGAATTGGGAGCAGAGCAGTCTATGAGCTTGCAGAGCGAGGGAAACTAGGGAAGCAGCGGCATGGTTCTCAGGTAAATCCGGGGATTTTTAATTTTCAATATCTGTTTTTTCTCTATAGAGATTAAAGGGGGAAACTATCTGATCATGGCGTCCGAGGCCGGAGTTACAGCCCATATAACCGTACGCCAGATGGAGTTGGGTTCAAATGAAGCCGAATATGAGAGCGACAATGAGGGTTCGCTGGCCTTGGCTATGCGACGTAGAGGGGCGAGCGATGATGAAGAGGAGGAGGAGGAAGAGCGGATTCCGCAGGGTTTTGTAGGCCATGAGTCCGAGGATGACGAGGGCGCGCCACCGCTTGAGGACGAAGAGGAGGATGACGACGAAGAGGAGGAGGAGGTGGTGATGGTGGCGGAGGAGGTGGAAGAGGAATATGAGGAGGAAGAGGAAGAGAATGGGCGGATTGTCGATCTTGATGTGCTGGGGATTAGGCAGCCACGTTACCCAGGTGGTGGTGGTGCGGCAGGAGAAAGTGGAGGAGGAGGAGAGAATGGGGTTTCCAAGGGCGCTGATCAGGTAATTGGTTCTCCTAGGAACGATAGGGATCAAGCCGAGGAGGAGAAGAAGGAGGCGGAGCCTTTTGCAGTGCCGACCGCGGGCGCGTTCTATATGCACGATGACCGGTTTCGCGATAACGGTGGTGCGAGGCCCAGGTATGTGTGCGTTGCTTGGATTCTTGGTGCAATATTGGTTTAATGGTTTTAATGAAAATTGCCAATCTGTAATCCTTAGGTTGTGATCACAAGGGCTGTTGTGTTTTCGTTGATTTTTTATTTTCAAAGTGAGGAAGTTGTTGATCTTCAATGCCACGGCGCTATTGTTAATCAAAGTTCAGTGCCCAAAAATTTTCAGTTTGTGAGAATGTGGGTTTCTAATAAACCCAGAGTTTTGCCAGCTGAAAATCAGAGTAGTCAATTCAATACCCTAACAATTGTCAATCAGTTGTTTCAAGTTTGAATGCTGTTATAGGTTCCCTTGATTTGTGTTTGTGCTGTAAAATGGGCTCTAATTTATGTTTTTCGTTTAAGATCATTCAAGATATACCCAGTCTATTGTTAGAAATAAATTAAAAACTCAAGTTTTATCAGAGCAATAGTTTGACTTCAAATGCAGAGCTTTCAAAGATCTTAGTTTGTAAATTAAAAATTTAAGTTTAATCAGAACTCAACTAATAGTTTGACTTCAAATGACGGGCTTTCATTGATTTTAGTTTGTGCTTGGTCAATCAGTAATCGAAAGTTCAATGCGCAGACAATAAATGGTCAAGAAGGATAATTATTAGCACAACAGGTCTTATAGGTTTACTTGTTTTTTTTTTTGTAATCTTGTTCATATGCATAGAGGGATATCAAAGGAGNGTCATGGGTTGACTTCTTGCAGTCCTATCAGTTGCACACTGAGCATATGTCCTAAAGTTCAATTCCTGAGATATTGCCAATCAGTTATCTCAGGTTCAAATGCAACTAATAGGTTTACTTACTTTTTTGGGTCATCTTGTTCATATGCATCAACTGAGCTACTATATCTATTCTCAAATGGTTGCATAGGGTAAAATGGGCTAGGCAGGTGTCTCAGAAAGAAAGGCCACTTAGCGAGGTTTACTAGGGTTGGATGGTTAGTCATCTGGGGGCAGGCAATCTGTGAAAGGAAACAAAATCTAACAGGCAGGTTGAAGGGAAACCAACCTTACTCTAGGTGGGCATAGAATACCATAGCAGGGTGTGGGTACCTCAGTTTGAGCCAAGCCAAGGAGATGAGCCAGTAAGCAAGGTTGAGATATGTAAGAATGTAGTGCCACCTATGTATGCTTGCTCTACTTCACCAAGTTGTCTATGTTATAAAAGAAGTGATGTGGTTTATAGTATATACTGTCCATATGCAAGCTTTTGATCACCAGTAATCACGAGTTCAACTGGAAAGGAGTTGCCTGAATCAGCTGTCACGGGTTGAATTCTTGCAGTCCTATCAGTTGCACACTGAGCATATGTCTTAAATTTCAATTTCTGAGATATTTCTAATCAGTTATCTCAAGTTCAAATGCAACCATTGATTCTCTCGATTGAAGTGTGTGCTGTAGCGTGGGTTGTAAATTGTAATGTTGTGATGGGTTGATGTAGATGACAATCAAAAGTTCAATGCACAGACAATCATTGAACAGTGGTAGCTGTGGGTTTGATTGGCAAAGAACTGTGTGAATGAGTGGTCATGAGTTCAATGCTTGTGCAATTGTATAGAGTTTGTATGTTTCTATGGGTTCTCTTGATTGATGTTTGCGTTATGGCCATGGTTCTAATGCTGTTACGGGTTCTTGTTGAGTAACTTTAGTGAGACAATTGTGAGTCAATAATCGAAAGTTCAATGCACAAATGATTGTGATCAGTAGTTACTAGTTCTGAGTTTGATGCCTTAGTACAATAGTCAGACAGTAGTTCTGAGATCTGTAGTAGCATAATTTGAGTACAAATCGGATACGAATACGATTTGATACCAAAAAAATTGTAATGAAAAAATCTAGTATGAATAAAATAGGGAAGTAGACTACTTATATATAATACCTTTAATCAATAGTCATAAATATACCATAAATGTACATAGACATTTATATAATAAAATCAAACATATATTTAAAAACCAAAATATAAAATCTTGACAACCTGGAATATGGGAGTGTGAGAGACGACAACTAGTTATTAATGATTATTTTAATAAGAAAGTATGAAATTGAATGGTATTTTGGTTTTATAGTGTTTAAATAATTAAAGTTTTTTTGTTGTTTTTAAATTGGCTTTCAAAATTTAATTATCCACTAGTAAGAATCCATATCCGTATTACAACTATACCGAATATTCGATGAATTTGAATTTCTGTACATGCCGAATTATGCTACTATGCTGTGTTCACTGCCCATCATTTTCATTTAGTAGTTGTGAGTTGCGATGTAGCATGGGTTCTAAAGCTTTTGTGGGTACTTGTTCATTATAGTTTTTGATCCATGAAACAATTGTCAATCGGCAATCAAAAGTTCACCGTGCAGAGAATTGTTGATCATAGTGCAAAGAACTGTGTGAATGAGTAGTTATGTTATTGGAAATTCTTATTCAGTACTCATGTCTTGGATTTCTGTATCGTGTAATCAATTCAATTCATACCTACCTTGAGCCGTAATGTTGCTATGGGTTATAATGGATTTCAGTGTGGTGCTACCCGCAAGGCAATTGCACATATGAGTTCAATTATCTCTTTCTTGGGCAATTGTCAATTCAATTCATTTGTTTAGATCAACCACACGTATTACATGGGTCCCACTGTTGCATTTGTTTTTTTGTAAATAGTAAATTCCTAGTGAAACGCAATGGGAAGCTGCCAACCATTAGTGTAGATTCAGTGGTCAGTTCATGTGGAGTAATGGCAATTGCTTGCATAAAATGGGAACTAATACATGGATGAGTTCTTCTGGATTTTAGTCTAATGATTAGTGGAATATAATTGCACTGAGGGTAGCGAGGTTCTCTACAGCCCAGTATGGGGGAGATGTTGCCACGTAAGTTGTAACGTAATGTTATGTTACACTATCAAAAATAAAATGTAATAATTAAAAAAATTCATGCCAGCTTATAAAACAAAAAAATTAAAACCAGGTAAAAAGTAATTAAAAAATCCATATCGGCTCATAAAATAAAAATTAAAACAAAAAAAGGTAATTAACAAAATCCATGTCCACTCATAAATTAAAAAAATTAAAACCACCATAGATCCATCTTAAGCGTGGATCTATCAAGCACGGAGAGGGATCTGATTTCATGAGGTGTAAATTTGTTCTGTATGTGTAAAATATTTAGATAAATCATAAAACATTTACACATCAAGAAATTGGATCCCTTGTGGTGCTTGATAGATCCGGCTTTAAGATGGATCTATGCTGGTTGTTAGCCAGTTGTCTTAAGTTCAATTCCTGGGCTATCTTAGTAGTTGTGAGTTTGAGTTCATTGGAAGCTGCACATGTATCATGATTCATGGGACATAATGCTCCCGGGGGGTGGGATCATGGAGTAATATTTAGTTAGACACCTTAGTCATGAGCTTAGTTTCTGTATTGTTACAACAATGGTACCCATAAACGTGGCCTGTAACCCTGCCTGGGTATCTCGTGGGTTTTAGTTTGATGCTCAATGGATGGAAAATATTCAGCATTGGTTATCAGTTTTATTCTCATGAGGTCATGTCCTTCGCAATATTTTATTTGGTTCTAATACCGCTAGGAGTTCTTGTGTTAGTATAATGCTTAGTGGAAGGCAAATATTTATATGTGATCATGGATTTGATTCACATAGATGGGTGATGCTGATTTCAGACATAACATGAGTTCTAGTGTCTGTATGGTTTCTCACAAATATTAGCTTAATGCTCAGTGGAAGGTAATTTTTGATTAGGTCATGAATCGAATTCCTTGGCAACTATCTATTAGTTGTGGTGAGTTCAAATACTGGGGAGTTTAGTTTGTTGCATATCCTGACAACTAGCATTGCTATGCATTTCTATGGAGGCGTTTTGATTGTAAATTTTAATCCTAATCATGAGTTCAATTCTTTGGGAGTAATATCAATTGCTTAGTTAAGGTTGGTCCTAAAAGTTGTGTTGGATTTTGTCCAAATGAGTTAGGCTTGGAGATGTACACATCTTTGTAACTAGAGTGGCAAGTCAAACTCAGAGACTTGTGTGTTTGAATTGAATCATGAACCACATGCGTCAAAATGACTTTGAGGTGAGTCATACTCAATGACTCATGTTGATTGATTTCTATTTTGGGATGAGTCATACTCATGTTTACTGAGTTTGATTCAGCTTTGAGTCATACATACATTGACCAAGTTTGATTTGGGTCAAAGGAGTTCTACTCTTGAGTAAAAGTTACTCGTGAGTAATCATGAGCCAAACTCGGTCAACTCGATCATGACTAGCTAACCTGAATTCCAGTAATCATGCTTCTTAAAAATATGTGTATTTCTTTATATTTTTACTTGCCTAATTTTTTTTGCCTGAGCCGAGACTAGTAACATTGGTACACTCTACATGATGAGCCCTTGAAAGTTCAATTCCTTTAGACGCAAATTATCTGCATCCATGATCAGACCCAAAATTGTTAAATTCTCACCATTCAGTTCCTTAAATGGCACATATTTTTGGCTTTTCACTTCTGTAGATAATAGTATAGGTTCCTGCGATTTATTTTTCATGCAGTTTACTTCTCTTTGGCATGCATGTGCTATTAGTTTTTGTAGAACCATTTCACTTAAACTTCCAATTGCAGGCTTTTAGAAGTTTGATTTCACATCAGTCATTATTTGTTTTAGCTTGCAGACCCCCATTGTTAAATCAGGTCCTGCCATCTATTACAGCTATTAAATGAGTTAAATGGTCTCTGTTACCTCAATTTTCAGAACATGTTCATTTCATTTCGAGTCAGCTAGGTTATATGAACTTTGACAAGATTGCAAGGGCTGGACCCTCTTTGGATCCTGTTGACAAAGTTTCCCCAAATATAAGATGGAAGGATTTCATGGTAGTATCAACTTATAATAGTAATAGCAAGATCTGTTTTGTTGTTTTGTCTGTGTTTGGCTTATTGAAAGCTGAGAATCGTCTCTATCTGAAAGTTATGGGAAGATTAGCAGTTTTGTTTCCAGATCATTACATGAACCTTATGCATTTAACTATACGAGTACTTTGCTTTATAATTTGACTTCAATTTGGCCATATATCAAATTGTTTCGATAACAAAAAATTCTTGCTTAGTGATCTGTATTGTTTAGATATGCTTGGAATAGTAATTTTTGTTGTTATCAGATGCAATTTGATTGGGTGTAAAGTCAAATGCTGTAGCCTGTATCTGTCCTCGTCATCCTATCTTGTCACATATATGATTCTGTTATTGCCACACAACTTTTGACAATAGAAGTGCATTTGGACAAGAATGAGCTAAGTTTGTAGTGCTTTGTACTCAGTTTTTATATCATAATAGACATACATTAGATTTTTTGAGCCCTTGATGAATTCTTAGCGTTTACTCATCATGTAATATGTTTAATTAATACACAAACATTGCGATCTACTCTGCATATCATTACATGAGAATTGGGATTAGTTAAGATTAAAACTTCTTGTAGTGATGAAGAGGTGCAAGGCTGATAGTCACTGATATTAAATTTATAATTGAAGTATACATATAGTCATTGTAATATATATGATAATATTAATACACAAGCATTGCAATCTACTCTGCATATCATTACATGGGAATTGGGATTGGTTAAGATTAAAACTTCTTGTAGTGATGAAGAGGTGCAAGGGTGATAGTCACTGATATTAAATTTAAAATTGAAGTATACATATAGTCATTGTAATATATATGATAATATCATACATATTTAATTGTTAATTCATAACTATTAAATGGTCCTTTGGAATGTATTGATGGTGAGGGACCTTATAATTTGTGACTGGCCTAGAATAACCATGAGGGCTACAGCTTATAATGCAACTTCAAATGAAAGCCGTCTTTGTAAAATAACATTATAAGATCCTATCATACCTTTATTAATAAATCGGTCATAGGACCCTGTATCCAAGGAGACCCATTCTATAACCAAATCAAAATACTATGTTGTTCTCTCATAACAACCAACAGAATAGAATAACCAAGTCCAAATGCTAACACTTTGCATTTGAAAGCAATATCACTCGCAGTACTTTGTTTACTTAAATATCAATTTTTAGCATTGAGAGGGGCCACTGTTTTGTATTTTAAGATTTCTATTAACTTGGCAGAAATTTTAAATTATTTTCTGCATACTTGAGCAATATTTTCTAAAACGTAATTTTCTTCAGAAATTTGTTAGAGGAAGTGGCAGTTTGTATATTTCTGTTGTAGCTTTTGTTATTAAGCTTTTTGTCTTTTGGTTCTAAACAGACGTAGTTCTGGTGGGAGGAAGCTGTGGGAAGCCAAAGATGATAGGGCATGGGTGCATGATAGGTTTGAAGAGCTAAATTTGCAAGATGACATGGGATATGAGGAGGTATGTTTATTTTTTTCATTAATGTAGGTGCGTGCACACACAAACATACACATTCCTAAGGCAGAAATCATAACTTTTTTATTTATTTGATAAAAAGTAAAACATGGGCTTGTAGAAAAATCTTAGTTACATGCATATGAAAATCTTATTTATTCCATACACATGCATGTATGAAAATCTTACTTACAAAGTCAGGTTATCTAGAAGAGTTGTACTAAATGATGTATTAAATGATACTCACTGAATTATCACTGACAAGTTAACTTTTAACTGAAAATACAACAACTTAAAGCTAGCTATCTTTTTAAATAATATTTACTGAGTAAACTTGCTAATGTTTTCAAGACCCAACAGTCTTGAGGGGGCAGTCCTATTCACAAACTTAATCGTCAAAGATAATACCTAAGCAGAATGTGTTCTGGGATAAATGTTTGTGGAGTGTACCTTAACCATTCTGGGGAGGTAGCTTGACTTTTGAGGACATGTCATGGCATTCTTCATTTTCTGGCTTAGTTTATCTGTACATAGATATGCCATTAGTTATTGTTTTTAAAATCACATTAGCCTTCTAGATTCCAGATTTCAGTGGGTGAATATTTTTGTTTTTGCTTTCTGTTCTGCTTCTTGTGACAAGCTTTGAATATGAGCACCAAACTTGGTTGCAATTATTTAGAGCATTTAAGCACTCTGCTTTGAGATAGTTAACTTGGTAGAAGTTTTCTAGTTCAATCCCTTTTTTTAGCAGAACCTTCATTTTCTTTGAGCATGTTTACGAGATCCAAAATTTAGGATTAAACATATTTGTGATAGTGGCCAAAATTCCATGTGGTTTTTACTCATTTTTTTATCCTTCTTTCAAAAGGGCATATCTTTATTTTATCAGTAATAACAAATCATATATAGATATGTGTTTGAAGCACTAAAAGCTTTAAAATAGTTTTTCCAAAGATCTGCAACTGTTCCTAGAAAGTTTTTCCCTATCACTCCATTTATACAGTCAAATTAAATAAAACAGCCAACATTGGCTTTCCATAGAAACTTCTGAAATAAAACAGCAAGTCTTCAACATCTTCTTTCACTACCCTTTGCCACTGTTTTGCATGTGTTTTCCTTCAGTGGAGATAGCTAATGATAAGGATCTGCTTATGGCAATAGGGTGTTTATCGGTCTCCTCTTCTTCTGACCTGAAAATACCAGCCCTAGTTTTCCTAGAATTTCCTTGACTTGCCACATCAAAGAATCTCTAGGTATATGGTTTATAATTATAACCACTCTTCGAGACATTGAAACTATGTTCGAACCGGACTTGACTTGAATCTGTGATGAGCTCAAGCATTGGTTTCTTGACTTAAACCTGTGATAAATGCCTTTATCACACACCCTCCTTAGCAAAAAAGATACATTATGAGTAACCTATAGTTTGTTTACCTACTCAACCTAAAACAAAAGACAAGTTCATTGTTATAAGAAAGACAGTTTGATTTGTTAGGGAATATATAGATATACAAGTGATGATCTACCTTAAAGCCACCGTCTTTACTCTTTATTCTACTTTGAACTTTGTCTTTGTCAAGGAGTGATGAGAAAAAGAGGATTTAGTCAAGGTTGCAAGGGTTTTGTTTGTAGGAAAGCAAAGGAGAATAGGTCTCAGTTTAGGGCCTATAATAGAGGGATAGAACTTGATTGTCCTAGTAAAAACTGGTTCGAACATAGTTTCAATTTAAAAGGGTCATGCCCCAAATTTTGCTAGGATGATGTAATGAGGAACTCTTTGCTTGCATCTAATGATGCCTTGGAGGAGGAGGGTTTGGACTCTGTCAACCGAGGCCCAGTCAGTCTCTAGTAATGAAAGCCCACATATCTTTGAGCCATAGAGAATAGTGGGTCGGATAAGGGAGTCCATGAGAGGCATCTTGGATGAGATTTCTTGAAAATGGTGATGAAAACATAGTCTCTCAAGAAGGGCTAAAGATCTGTAACCCTTGGCAATTCGAGGTTGGAGGGCTGGTCACAAATTGAAACGAGGTCTTGAAAATTGTACTCCCAAGTATGTCTAGGTGCTAGTGATATCGATCTCCTCCCCCTTGAAAAAGAAATGAAGGTCTACAGACTTATTCGTCCCGTTGAAGATCATAATCTTGGTTTTACCCAGGTTGACCATTAATTGTCGAAGGTTGCAAAAGAGAGCTAGAGCATCCAATTATCTTTGTAATCTTGCTTGAGACGAGGGTAGGAGTACTGCATTATTAGCGAAAAGCAAGATGGATGAGAGTCTCCATGAGAAACATCTTGGGCGAGATGTCCTAAAAATGGTGTTTGAAGCATTCTCTCAAGAAGGGATAAGGATCTGCAGCCTTTGTTGACTCAGGGATGAAGGTCCTGTTGTAGATTGAAATGAGGTCCTATGAATTGTACCTCCAAATAGGTATAGGTGCTAATGATCTCAACCTCCTACCTTATAAAAAAGAAATCAAGATTTGTGATGAGCTTCTTCGACCCATTGAAGATCAATACCTTGGTTTTACCTAGGTTGATCGTGAACTGATGAAGATCATAGAAAAAGGTCAAGGCATTTAGTTGTCTCCTATGTCACAGGGTTCGGTGAACTTCAACCATGAGGCTCAAAGTTCGTCGAACCTCAAAAAAAAATCCGGTTCGTTTAGGTTCGTTGAACCTCATAACTGCCATTTCACAGTTTTCAGGGTTTTTTTTGTAGTGTTTTCTTTCGCGAGTCCACCCTCACCCTCTGATTCTTTTACCATGATCTATCTCCACCCGTGTTTGCTGAGTCTCCGATAGGCACCTTGCATAGTGCGAAGCTCAAACCCTCGCCATACCTCGCGATGCTGAACCCTTGACCCGACATGATTCTAGAAGACGAAGTCCCAACTATGGACAATGGAGTTCAAACATGATTCTGGATGGTGAAATTCGATGAGTTCAAAGCCACGACATATGGCGCAGTCACTTCACGAGTTTGCACTGCAGCCAAGTAGTAACACATAGGGACTGGCCCAAATATAGAATTTACTAGATAGGTATGGATTTGGGACTTCGGGATGGAGCTTTCGAACTTATTCTTTTGCTTTTGCTCGGTCAAATGTGACTGCTAGAGCAACTAGGTAAGCTACGGTTTTTCATTGAGGGGGTGGATCGAAGCGATTCTAGTGAAGAATTGATTCGAAACGAAGCATTTCGCCTATGTGCATTGTGGAAAAGTATATTTTTAGTTGTTTTGAATTTATATTTATTTTTAATTGTTTTATATATATATTTATGTTTATTTTTAATGGTTATATATATATATATATATATATATATATATATATATTTATTTGTGGAGATTATAAAATATTAATATATGTTTATTTTTAATACTTTTTTTTTTTGAAAATTTAAAAAATGTATATACTCGAACCTATGTCGAACCTCATTCGAAAATTCGAACTCGAATTGAACCTAAAGGTCGTTGAACCCAAACCCGAACTCGAACCTTGTGACATTGGTTGTCTCTACAACCCTGTTACCATCTAAGTTGTACTTAGTGGTTTCTGATCAAGTTAGCCTGGTGAACCGGACAAGGATAACTTGTTCGGACTTCAGAAGACCTTCAGTGTTGCTTCTGGGAAGCCTTGTTGTACTATATCACATGTTCATACCCCATGGGGGAATTATAATAAATGTTCTAGCATGATAATGTCTGTAAAAGACTCGGTCTCTTAGACTTTATTTTTCAATCCGATCAGCCCAGGGTGTTTTTGCCCTTGGTTATTATTGGTTGTTGAAGAAACGACTGATAATTTCTGAGTTTTTCACTCCATACCTCAAAAGTTGGGGTGGTCGACTTGGTATTTAGGCCTATTGAGGTTATTAGAGTCTATGTGTCAATGTATAAACATGCTAGGCATCATGGTCGAGTCATATGAACATGTCTAAGTCCCCCCTAGGTTTTTTCAACTTTTTTAAATTTTTGATTTTTTCAGTGTTTTTTATTAAAATTTTGGATAGGCTATTTTTTAATAGTTTAATTGAAAAAATTGATTTTGTAATAAAAGTGGGCCAAATAATCTGTTTCAGTCATGTAGGTGCTCATTTTCAAGCTAAGAGCACCATGTAAACCCATGGACCCACTATTTCCTAGTTTTGAGTGATTTTCCATCACTTAGGTCAGAATGCCCCAAAAATCAATTATTGATTATTTTAATTAATAAATTGATGAATAATGGAGCAAATCCAGAGTCATAGATCAGTGGATTCTTAGCCTATTTGATTGAAATCAGTCATATCTGAACTAGATTGACTGGATCTGACAAATCCTTGACTGAAGGAGGTGATCAAATCAGATCCAGAGTTGATCTTCAGCATCCTTTATGGGGAATTTCGCCCTCCCTCTCTCCTCCAAGCTTGTTGTAAGCCTTTGGATCCTAGATAACAAGGACCAAAGTGCATCAATTTCAATTTGCTGATATTGTAAATTGCTGCTAATAAAAATAAGAGGTCCTTTTGAATAGGCTCTTTCAAGCCTATTCACCATCCCCCTTGGGGGGATTTGCGTCGGTGTCAATTTTTTACTTTTTGTTCATCTCTTTTCAATCTAGCGTAGTTCTAATCTGCAGGATAGGATACTTTGATTTATTATCATTTCCATATTCCATATTTGAGATTTCAAAGTAATCTTAATACTTACCCCACGACTTCCCGATTGACCCGAAAGGGGAAAGAGATGCATGGTAGGACTAATTAGAAAACCATAATTGTGTATCTGTGTTTTCCTTTTCATGAATTGTTTCATCAGCTATTGTAAAATTAACCCCTCCTTGATTCCTCGATTGAGATCCACTTGGATCGAAAGAGGTTCTTGGAGGGTTTTATTTTTTAACAAGAACACCCATCTCAGAATTTATTAAAATTGACAAGACTCCGGTGTGTATGCTTTGCACTTGGTTGCGGTTCGTCCGATCAATCAAGCTGTATCAAAAGCATTTGAGTGACTAGAATAATTAGGATTCACTCTCCCAAATTGACAAACCATCAGGTGAAAATCCAACACCTAGATCAAACCATTACGGTGGCAAAATATCCAAAGGAAGCGGGAACTCCTGAAAAGTGACCTCGGGGTGTCGATCTCTGTTACAGTTGCGGGTGCATTATGAACAATAGCCTCAGAGACTCCATTCAGCCCACATATTCCTTGCGGGTAGCCGTGAAGGTTTAGTTTTGGACATACTCCAAGTACTCTCGGGTATATCTAGAGTCCACCCCTTCGCCTAATTTTAATCAACTCATATTTCACATTAACTTAAAACGTACCAAGAGGCAATCACAAAACATTCACTCCAAGCACATGCAAGTACATTGATTATCTTTTGACTCCATTTTAAGGCACTGGTTATTTTCTTGCTATATATATATTGTGTTTCAGCATTGTGCTTTCGTGCGTTCATTTTGTATCTTGTCATCTATGGTTGTTTATGGTTAAATTTCAAACTCGTAAGTAACTCATTCAATTTAACATCACCATACTAAATAATTTTGCCTTAGTAACTTAATAGGGTCTACCCCCCTTGGCTTCGTTAGGAGTTGAGCCTAAACGGAGGAGTCAAGAACAAGGTGACAGCCTTGACTCGAGACTTGCCCCCAAGGACACATCGAGTGGCTTGAAGATTTCTGCCACATGACCCAGCTGTGTGAAAGGCGGCAACAAACCCCTTTGGAGATGAGGCTAAGAGCATCACATTATCAACAAAGGGTAGGATAAAGATCAAAACCTGGTGGAGAAGGCACCCATCTTTGTCCTCGATGTGCTCCTGTAGAAAGGACTCTAGCTCGTTGATGTAGAACCCAAATTAAGTATGTGATAGGGGACATCCTTGGTTGATGACCCCAAAGGGTACTTCATAGAGAAATGTAGAAATCAAAGCAAGGGGAAATCAATGCATCCTTCAAACAACTTTCTAGTGAACCATCATCGATGAGATATGAAAGAAGGCAAATAAGCTTTACAAACTATACCCAACAAACGTAAGCCTGAAGCCTTGCAAACATGTTTGAAGGTCTTAGAAGGGAAAATATGAGAAAGAAGATGAGAAAGATTGTCGGCAATGCAGAAAAGGAAGCTTGAGGAGTTTTGTAAACATCTACAAACCAAAAATCCTTTGCATGAATGTGACATCTCGAAGCCACAATGGCTGGTTCACACCAATCAACTTTATGTGACCATAACAATAAGAGGTAAACCTTGAGAAATTGCCACCAAAGGGGAGGTTTTTCTTGAGAGAGGAAGTGGAAGTCAGTGTTAAAAGTTACAATAGCTACAGTGAAAGGAAAGGATTTTAAGAACACCTCAAATGGGGGCAAGAACATTTCAGTTCACACATAGTAATGATTCTCGACCAAATCCTTTACAATAAGTCTCATCCTTCCAATTTTTAGAGGGGTAGAAGAACAACACATACTACTAGAGAACAATCATGATCAACTTCTTGTTTGCTAAACTTTTGGCAGGAATATTAGAAAAGAAACTCAACAAATGGGAAGAAGGCATAGGGAAAAGGGATCGGGGAAGATGGAAGGAGCCCAAAAAAGAGTTGAGCAGGAGGAATTGCTAGTATGTGGATCTTCCTTCTCAACTGATGGCAACATCAGAAAGGGATTGGTGTTCAAAGAGGCTGGGTGGTCCACAATGTTTTAGGCCAGCCAGTTGGAAGAAGTTGCAAGAAGGGCAGCACAAATGATGACTTCAGGAGCAATTTGTTGTGGGCAAACCCACAGGTCCACATTGATCCCTCATGTGGGGGTCATTCAGCTAAGTAGTATGCTAACTCTTTTTCAAAGCCCCCCTAGGGGTTAGTTTGTAATATCATTTACTCTTTTGAAATGCCATTTCTGTCCTTTGTAGTTTTTTGTTGCTTTAGATCTTGAAAGGCTTGCCTCAAGCTGTAACTCCTCTGTCCATTAGATCCTTGATCTTATTTTTAAGAAAATATTTATTGAAATTCTATTCTATTTCATTCTATACATTTATTCTTTGATGTACAGATATTGTACAATCTAAGTTGCACGAAACGTGTACAAATTTTGGAAACGGGAACACTTGGAAACTTGCCCCCCCCCCCAAATTGGGTACGTCAGGGGAAACACGGTATATATATTTAGTTTTTTTTAATAACACATTATCTCAGAATAAAATATAAATGAGGTAAATTTGTAGGTAGGTTTAGAAACGACATTCTTTGCTAGGACTGTATTTTTTGCTTTCTAAAATTGTGTTTTGGTTAATGTTGGCATTTATTAAAAGCTAATGTTACAGAAGGATAATCACCAAAGTTGATTTGCCAAAATTAAGGTAGTCCCTAATTGACACAGCAGTTTCTTCTTTGAATTTTTTTCTCATCTGGTTGCCATATCAATCATCAGAATGGGGGCATATTTTTTAACCATGGACACCAAACTTGGACTATTTTTTAACCATGGACACCAAACTTGGATCAGGAACTGGTCATCTTTTTTGCAACATGTTTTAGATCATATGGTGCAATCATGTTTTAGTGTCTTCTATTAAGATATATACATAAACCCTAGTGGTTTTACAATTTAAAGTTTAAACATTGGTTGTTGATTTAATACTAAAACATAAAATGCATGGAGAAGAAATTGCATCTTAATGTAATAGCATCTGCTACTTAAATTTAGCTTGGCCTCCTGGCCGCTTTCCTGTTGCCCCCACCCCCAACTTCCAACATTCAATTTTTTATATCTGATTTCCAAAGATGTAGGGAACAGGTAACTGAGGACAAAAATTTGGGCCTTCATTTGAATTTTTAGGTTATATGATTTATACAATCAAATTTTTTGAATTATGGACAAGAAATTGCATGTTCAATTTAGCTGCAATATTTCATTTGAAGATATGGCTGTCTTTTTTTTCTTTTTACTGTTGGTAGTTGGAGTAAAAGATTCCATATTAGCATCCATTTTTATATTTGATAGCAGATGCAGGCCACATATGACAGTTCATATCAGCTTTCAGAATTAAGTTACACGCCTCCTGACAACAACGTTGTTTCTGAGCCCATAAACACAATCATTAAAGGAATAGTAATTGTATCTGATATCAAATGTGATAATTCTGAGCCCATAAACACAATCATTAATTGTATCTGATATCAAATGTGATACTTCTAAGCCTATAGTTAATGATGATTTTTTTGGATAATCGTAAGTCTAGAAAGTCAAATGTCGTTATAGCTAGACACAGTTAGATTCATTTATCTTTTCTGCCAACTGTTTCTTACATTACTTTTCTATCTCCTGATCTTCTTGAATATGTACTTTGATACGATGATCAGTGTGTTCATGCATACACCACTAGCAGGTGTAATAAGAAAGTGGAGTTGTATGTTATCACTACTTAGTTTGAATTGCCTATGAGAAAACAGTACACAAATTTGCTTATAAAAATCCTTCAGGTGAGCTGCTAATTCTAGAAACTTATACTGTATTTCCCTACATAGGGACGACGCAGGGGAGGTCGAGGGCGCTTTAGAGGTCGTGCCAGAGGTAGAGATGGTGGACGTGGGCAAGGGAGAGGTAATAAATCAAGAATCTTTGAAGACAATCATGCCCCCTCATTTGCACGTCGAGGTGGTGGAAGGGGAATGGGATCAAGAAGGAAGGAAGCTGAATTAAGAAATGCTGCAGATGGCTCTATGGGGATAAATAAACAGTGAGTACTGCTTGTTTGTTCTATTTCTTCCTCATTGTGGTGAATTGGTACTACCATGTTGGTGAATAGGTATTACTATGTTTAACATCTATGTTACCTTTTACAGATCTTCAAGAGCTATTGATGATATGCTGAAAAACAGCTCAGCTAAGAAACCTTCTCAACCTGGTAGTGGGCAACTCAATGCTGGAATTCCAAAGAAGCTTGCGGGTTCAAGCTTGAGTTCTGCTTCGCCTCCTTTTTATCCATCTGGTACGCAACACCAAAGTATGGTAGCGCCTGTTAAAAGTGAACCACAACATGCAGGCGTTGTTGGAAGCATACATACTTCTGTGTTCAAGGGAGAGGGTGAAATGGGGACTTCAATTGCTTCTACTTCCTCAAGGAATGGAAAAAATATAGTTTCTGTTCGTGGGCAGGCTCAGCCTCACGTGGAGCCGGCTTTGCGTTCAAGTGGAGAGAAACAGCCAATAACTATGCAGCAAATTTCTAAATCTTCTTCCAGTCATTTGCCTCCACAACAGAAGCCCAAAGTTCAAGGAAGGAATCCAGCAACTGGAGGCCAATTAATTAATCAGCCTACCAATTCAGGACACCAACTAAATAGAGGTTCCAATTTTACACAAACGGAGGCTATGGTTCAACAGAGACCTCTCCAAACTCAAGGGCAAGGAGGCTTACGAATCTCATCTCAGCATTCAGTTCAACAAACAAGCACCAATAATCAGTCTTCATCTAGACCTGCCACTTCTGAAGGTGGGAATGCTGCATCACCAGCTGGGTCAAACAAAGGCAAAAGCGTAGCAGTTGGAAGAGCCAGGGGTAGTCCTCAAGGAGCAGGAAGAGGTAATTATGTTTATAATGGTAGTCAGGCCGTTGCAGGAACAAGTGGCATGCCAGTAGCTCATTCTGAGCAAAGCTTTCCACCTGCACCAGCTTTGTTACCACGTAAGCGTACAGAGCTTGCATCCTGTCTATAGGAAGGAGTGTTTTCAGTGCACTTTTCAAAATGCCGTTTTCTCTCTCAAAAACACTAATCATTTATGTATTAATGTCTTAAGTTTGGTATGGATGTTAGCAGTTATGCAGTTTGGAGGACAACACCATTCTGGACTTGGGGTTCCTGCTGTTGGTATGGCACTACCTGGATATGTGGCCCAACCTCAACTCGGTTTTGGAGGATCTGAAATGACATGGTGTGCAATTGCTTGAATACAGATTGTTATTCATCTATATTTTGTTCTTGACATACTGATAATTGCTATTGAAGTATGTGGCAAAATTAAATTGGTCGTCTTGAGCTATTCAAAAGGAAGTCATTTGAGTGTATTTATAGCCTCTGGGTTTTTCATGAAGTTGAAGAAGCAAGTTTAGTGAACCTATGATTATTAGCAGTAGTACACAGGAAATTATGTAACAAACAATGATCGGAGTTATAGATGCAAAGGGATTTTTGCATCATTGATGAAACTGAAAGCATAAATCATGCAAAATCAAAGATTAACCCATGGCCCTAACACAGACTTTTTTGCCAAGTCAATTTTTTAAGCCAATCAGTTCACTCTCATTATGTTGACCAAACTTCTCTACTAAAATATTGCTAACATATAGCATATTCTTGCATTTGTCAGGGTACCTTTTTTGGCCGGAGCTGCTGGAGCACTGGGAGCTGCTTATTGTTCTCCTTATATAGCAGTCGACGGGGGTTATTATGCTCAACCTACGACGCAGCCTGCTGCATTTGGTGTTGCTGGGTTAGTATAGACTGTATGTTATGTGATCTACATATGAGATACTATTTCTATATATTAACTAGAAATGTGCAAAGAAACGTTTGTGACACCAATGTTCTATATTATAGAAGGGATTCCAGTGGCAACAAACCCCAAAACATGTGGAAGTCAACACCGAGATCAGGTAAAAGTAGGAAATTTAGTCCTCGTGGATTATGAATGCTTTAAACAAATCATTATATAATTGTTAAACAAGTCATGATGTTTTCTGCAGAACTTGTCAATGATGAATTTGGACAACGCCAAAATAAGCCACGCAGGTGGGAAGTATAATTATATTGTCTTCGTAGTTTAATTGTGTTAAAATTAATGATAGCAAGTTATGAAATCACAGTTGTGGTGATCAATACTCCAGAAGTGTTTGTTATAATTTAGTGTTGTCTGAATTCTTTTAATGTGTTTATGCAGATATTCTGAGATGAACTTTGGTCAGTGAGGGTTGTGTGATCTACTGAGTAACTGGCTACTAAACAGCTACAAGTAAGTAGCATACTCCTGATTTCGTTAATATTGAATTTGGCAGGGTAGCGTTTCTCCCAGAATAATAAGTTACAATTCATTATATACCTTTCAGGGATCACTTGCATTAGCTGTCTGATTTTCACATTTGCTCTGATACATTTGAGGCGGTACTATGATTCAGCATAATTTCTGTAAGTAATTCAGGTCTTATTAAATAGAAATGTAAAATGGGTAATACATTATCGGTCTTCTGTCTTTGTTTGAAATAGAATGAGATTTTCCCTGTATTTCTTGTGATGCCACTTGAATCTTCATGCTTTGAATCTATGAGAGTTTTGAATTAATGTGTTAAAACACATTGTGGACCTGGCCCTATTTTCGTAGTTTTTTTAGAACTTTGAAAAGCTGAAGATTTTTATTAATTTCAGCAGCTAATGTCGGCCATATTGCTTCTAGACATGCATTTTGTGTCACGAAAGCCACAGTAAGCAAAGAAAAATTGTGGTCCATCTTTTTCTTTATTTGCCAATATTGCAATTACCCTTTTCGTCTTGATGATTGAGTTCCATACTGTAACCATTAGACTGCACCTCAATATGTGCTTGGTATTCTTGGCACATTAATTGGTTGGCTTGCAACTTTAAATATAGTTCATAATCCTTTATTTATTTCCTATTGTTTATATTCTAGCTACATTTGGATTTTGAGCTTTCATAAACCATGTATATTATACTGGTTATGGTACAGTTCAATGCCAACAATCATTCATATATGACACTTTGGTTCCCGCAACAACATATCTGCATGGTCATAGCCTTTTATTTTTCTCATGTGGTAAGTCTAATGTTTGTACACATTTTATCTGTCAATGCGAAACATTGGACGAGTTTTTACGGATGGCTGTATGAAACGGTGGTTAGTTTTGTTATTTTTTGTTTCATTATTTTTTGGTGATAGTTCCAATAACTAAGGATGGATATTGTTTTCCTGTAATGCAGCTATAAACATTTCAAAGTAGTCTTCTCGATATGGACTATCTGCTGTAATGGATAAAAGTTGGAGTTCTATTGATTATTGCAACAGGCTGATTGAATAGTTGTTTTGTATTTGGGTGATACTCGTTTGAGGGGATTGATTGGTCAAAGTGGTACAAAGATCAAAGATATATTTATATGATCAGCTCTATTAGTTTTTCGTTGTACAGTACACTGCAAATACAGATAATGGATTGGTACAAGCTACACTTCAAAGCTTGTTTCCGGAAGATAGTTTCACATTTTGCAGTTTCAACTTTCAAGAGCACATGATAGCACTGTAGGTGAGAAATAAAGCTTCCACTTGTGTGGGATCAGTGGGTTCATGCAGCTCCTCTTCTAGACATCTCTATATATCCTGCCAGCATGTTTATAGTTACGTGTTTTGCAAGCCGCCCTATATGCTATAATCAGGTGGTTGAGACTAGGCATACTTTCGAAGATTTTTTCTTCAAATATGATTATAGTGTACATTGGATTGAGATAGTTGCAGTTGATTACTACTTATTGCGGATGGTATGGGTGTTTCACAATTATCAAATTATAAGTTTCAAAATATCATTTAAATAAAGGTTTGGCCTGTTGAATTACTCTAGGGTTCAGTTAATTATTTCTTATATTGAGGATTCCATTGTTCTATCTTTCACAGTTTCAGGTGGCCATTCTATGAATTTTTCAAGTGATTTTTAGAGCTTTGTTACCTTTGCAAAATATCCTTGAGCTATTCCCACAAGGACTTAGAAAACTCTAATGGGCGAGTGCAAAGAGCAATACGGTTTTATCTATTGAGAACAATGTTCTCATGATCTAACTAAAGTTTGACTAAATACATTTTGATGCCATCTTAAATTACCTTGCAAGACTTAGCTTTAATGAAAACTGTGTTGTAATCAAGTTTTGATGTCTACCTATGAGTGGAACTGAACCTATATTTCATGTTTCCAATAAAAGGCCCAAATTACTTCAATTCACCTACATTGTTTTTTGGAAAACAGAGTTATGAAATCGAACTATTTGTGCAGCGAACAATGAATGTGTCAACAGTGAGTGGTACATCGGTTATTGGTTATTGTCTTCTTTCTTAAGTGATGTAAATGATTTGTTTAATGGATTAATTTTATGTGGATAATCAACATGCACCCTGTAGTAGAGTAGTAAATGCTTAATTAAAACATTTTAAAATTCAGATCCAATGGTGTATATCTTAACTTATACAACGTGTATTTACATCGCTGTGCATATTGTTTGCTATATATTGACACATGTATCAAAGTCACGGGGAAAAGAAAGTGTGGAAGATAAAGTCGTGAGGAGATTGTAAAGGACACAACGAAAGGAGTTTGAGAAACTTCCATGATGAGAGAATGCGCGGAGGATTAGTAACACGCTCAAGTTTCATTGAAGAGTATCAAGCTATAACTAATGATAACAAAGATAAGCTTTATTGACACGCTGATCATAAGTATTTTAATAAGCTATTTTAGAAATAATTTCTGGACAAATACTTATTTAAATAAAATCAGAGGAGAAAACACCATCGAGGTTGTGGGCACGAATCATTTGACATAACAGAGTCAAATTTTGAGGCCTACGAGAGGTGGCTATTGCAGTACTGTATAGTTGTAATGCTGAGTGCCATCCTGTCAGAGACGTGGGCTGTTTGGGGACAAGGAAATTGTTAGAACTTTGTTTGTGGAATGTTTCCACGAGTAACATATGTTGTAAGATAGTGTCAAAGTAGCTAGCGAAGGGAGCACTATTAGAGCTGTCGTGTGGACAAACTCACTGTCTGTGAATCGATTTAAAAGATGGAAGAGCCCAGGGAAGGGGAATTGCTTTAAATGTGATACTCATGAGGAGTTGTTCCATCATATGCTGTGCAAAATAAGGGAGTCACTGTTTGTAGGCAATGGGGAGGAATAACTGTGTTGTGTTTATATGCTAGTTGGTATTATGAAAAATGTTTTTTGGAAATAAATTGTGTTCATGTTACTCAAATGTTCGAGTGGACGCTCCAAAATATAATTGAAACCTTATTTACATGGCAGCCATGTTATAAGCTCATGGCGTGAGGAATTTTTGTGAATATTGATTGAGGAATTGGGACAAAGAGTTGTTGGAAATCCACAACGTTAGTTGCATGTGAATATCAACCTTGATTGGAGCCACCAAGAGGCAACATAGACATTGTGCAAATAAAAATTTTGTAAGTTAGAGACAAGAGCTGATGTTCAGTTAGGTTGGTGTACACATGTTGCTATATGATCCTAGGTTGGAAGTCTAATAAGGTTATACAAGTTGTCGTTTGAGAAGTTGCTAAGGCGTGTTTAGGGCTTGAAATTGGCACTAGAGGAAATTCACGGTTAAAATGAGTTAGAAAAATTGTGCTTGTTCAATCGGAAATTCAGTAAGATATATAATTTCAAAGAATTAAATCAATGCTAAGATCGACATATTTGTCATTATTTTATTTAACAACCATTAACAATATATACATCTTCGATCAAGATATCGATGATATAATTTTGATTATTAAATATATAATATTTTATTTTATTTGCATTTTTGTTATTTTCATATTTAATATATATCGATGATATAATTTTGATTATTAAATATATAATATTTTATTTTATTTGCATTTTTTGTTATTTTCATTATTTAATATATGATATTTATTTTCATCTATTTACTATACTTCCATTATTAATATATAATAATGTTTTTTACCTAAATTATATATTATCATTTTTTTAAGATTATATTATATAATAATAATAATAATAATAATAATCTATTTTTAAGGTCACCGCCAAGCGAGACACCAAATTGGTGTATGAGACCCCCTTGTTTGTGGGACAAGGGACCCCCCTCTGCGCAGCGATTTAACTGCTAAAGTCTACAGAGGTGTACATACACTACCCCCCTCTGGATTTGAACCCGTGACCTCCTAAGAGGAAACACATGCTCTTAACCATTAGGCCCACTCATGCTGTACATTATTAGTATCAAAATGAGAAACCTTATTAGTATCAGAATGAGAAATCACATGACACCCTAATTTAAAAAGAAACGTAATCTTTTAGTATTTTGCATTAACTTTTGACCTCAAACTTGGATCTCATAGAAATGCTATGAAAAGTTTTACAATTTTGTTATTATATGTTTTCAAGGAAAATTATGATGAAAAACCTTTCATGTTTTTTTCCATGATTTATGGAGGGTAAATAGAGAATTGTTAGCCTTGATTATGGAGCTTAACCTTGAGGGGATCAAGTGAGTTGAACTTGTGACTTCACTAACTTTGGGAGGAGAGATATAATTAATGTTTGGTTCATGATTACTTGAGCTAACCCTCATAGCTTATTTTCTTGTTGTATTTTTATACTAGTGGAAATGTCATGAAAAGATCCACATCATTGCTATTATATTTTTCCAATGAACAATGTTGCTAAAAACCCTTAATACACTTTTCCATGACTCGTGGATCGTAAATGGGGTAAGCTGTTGGCCTTGATTATGGAGCTTAACCCTGAAGGAATCAAGAGAGTTGAACTCATGACCTCTCCAACTTTCAGGGAAAAGATCTCATGTTTGGATCATGATTGCTTGAGCCAACCCTTGGAACTAACTTTGTTGGTGTATATATATATATATCTCCCAAATGGAAAATATCAATCATTCAAGAAGAATGATAATGAACTATCCTCATGGGACTTACATTCAAAGTTACATTCAGCTGTCCTTGGAAAGAGATTACATATCATCATGCCTTCAAAAAATTATTTTTTGATTTACACATGCATACCATCCAGAAATTCTTAAATCTTTGTTTGCCTTGGCACCAAGAGTAGTGCATTTTTTGATAATAGATCAGCTTATGTATTTAGTTCCCTGTATACATGAGTTATAGAGAAAACTGAGAATGAATCAATGAGCATTCTGATGGCATGAAGGAGCTGTTGAAGGTGTGACGCTTTGATTAGAATTTTGTTTTTGGCCCAGTCAATGACCATCTTTAAGTCTCCAAATAAATGAAGACACTTTACATTCCTACTTACTGCCAATTTAAAAACTGAATGCAGAGCAACAAGCTTTGCTTTACTGTTTGAACAGTGCCCTGATGCATATTTTATTAGAAATTTGTGATTCTCATCAAGATATAATACTCCAGATTCTCCTAGAGGGAACTCCTGGCTCACACCATAAAAAAAAGCCCATGGAGAAGCTTTGTCAATGTTAAGGGGAGCCAATATTCGAGGCTTTTATTTATTTATTTTTCCTTAGCTTTTTTGTCCACTGCACAATAAGGCTGTGTTGCGAGCCCATCAAATCTTGTAAATGAAAGAGGAAGGGAAGGCATTGTAGTGATGTACCAATCTATGAGTCCACCACACGTGAATTATCTGTTCCAAAGATGTACCTTCACGTGAACCCCGAGATTTTAGTTTAGTGGAGGCACCCTTCTAGATCGACTCTGCATAGTGACATAAAACAAAAAGGTGAGAGCCAGTTTTTTCATCAGAATGGCATGAGACGCAACGACTCTGGCCTTGCCAACCTTGTTTCAAAAGGTTTTTCCAAGTTAATAATTTATTGTTGAGGGCAAGCCACAGGGTGATCTTGGCTTCTAATGATCCTGTTGCCTTCCATACAACATATTTGTCACCATTGAAGAATTCGTTGGCAATCGTGGCATACCCAAGTTTTGTAGTAAAATCCCTTATGGCTGCGTTTTTTTGACCAGACCAGTCTGTCCTCATCATCTTCCTCTAAGCGCATGTAGCATGATTCTAGAGACGTTGTGAATGCTGCCCATTCTACCGCTGAATCACCTTCCAGTCCTAGTTCTCCATGGTTTTTCCATACTGTTTTCCCTTCTCTAGGAGAAGTATGGGCTTCGATGTTATTTAAGTTGCTTATTTGGCTGTTTTTGAGATGTTCAAATGTTGCAATGGAGAGTTTGAATTTGTTCTTGGCTTCGATTCAAGGATATCCCCAATTCGAATGTTCTTCCCATTTCTAACTTCCCATGCCAACCAATCATCGACCAAAGGAAAGGAGACCACAGAGGCTTTCCAACAAATGAAAATGTTTTTATAAGACTTTTCTGGATTTCTTATCCAATCTAAGATGGAGGAGTGTGGATAGTATTTTGACACCATTACTTTTCCCCATAAAGAAGTGGTTTTTTTTATTATCAGTGTCCACAGAGACTTGCCTGCCAGAAGTATATATATATATGATACTTCAGACTCCGTATGGATTTTGGAAGGCATGCATTTTTTAATTGCACAGAATATTATGTTTATATATAGAGGGAGAGAATATTTTGACAACTATTGTGACATTTTCTTATAACTTTTAATCTTGGCTTCTATTTTGGGTGATTTTAATATCATTAAAAAAGTTTTGCCGAGATTTAAAACTTTGTAATGATAAGTTTTTGAGATTTCGTTTTGTTTGTTTCATATTTCTAAAAGAAGGATTTGAGACTCTTTCGACAAATATGATGCATGATAATATAAGATGGTAAAATGCTAATTAAAGTGGTATTATGATATTATTATTATAATATTATATTTAACTATTGATATTATACAGTTAAAAATTAACCATTAAGGCAATAGTATCACCTTGATGTTTAACTTTAATTATATAATGATAATAGTTAAATATAATATTATAGTAATAATGTAATGGTGGCCATCTTTAATTGTGGGGATGGATCTCGGTTGGGGACGACCACATCAGATCCCTCCAGCCACCCTCCCTACTTGGGTTCCCCATTTTACCATCTTATATGATCATGTATCATATTTATCAAAAAAATATCAATTTTTTTTAATTATTATATAGTTAAATGTATTATCATTTTCTTATTATTATATTAATAGTAAATTATTTATTTGTAAGATATCTGTTATCATTCAATGTGTGCACTATAATATTAACTTTGCCCTTATTATCCTTAATTTTATATTAACATAGATGATATATGAGTAGTGTGATGTGGCATTTATGACAATATTTTATATTTTCCTTACAAAATCCATTTTATCCTCTGATGTATAAGAGTGTAGACTTTAGTGTCATTAAGCCCCTTGCTTTGTTACAAGTATTAGTAGCGTGGTTGTGGTTGTAATGTTAATGAAACTTTAGAAGTAGCCATAAAAGCATAGTGTAAACATAAAGGCATGCATGAAATGGCAACACGAGCTTTGATTCATATACGCAATTAAAGATTTAATGGCAAAGAAATTATTACATGGCATTAGAGAATGCTTATGATTTTTAAACAAAAGAGCTTAGACAAGTTTGTCTTGATAAAATGAGGTGCAGAGTGTAATAGATAAAGATTCTTAAGTTGAAAGGATGCAAGATGATGAGATGTTGTTATGTTAATCAATCTCTTTGTGTTCGAGGCTTAGACAAGATTGCCGTGGGAAATGTAGTGCAACATAAAATAGATAAGGATGCTTAAATTGAATAGGATGCAAGATATTGTTATGTTGATCACATAGTTTGTGACTGATGATATGCCTCTAAAGAGAAAAACAATGACATTGCTTTCAAGATTTAGTAATGTATGAAGATGAGATGTCAGAGAAAGGTAGAGTTTAAAAAATGGATGAATATGAATCTTTTTAATTACATTTGTTAAAAATAATAGAGAAGATATTAGTGGAAATCCATTGAGAGGAAAATTGAAGAAAATATGTTAATAATTTCATTAAAATACCTTTTCCTTCATATGAAAATTTTGGTGAATTGTGAATATTGCTTCTAGAGATGTTGATATGACATTTGAGCAATTGGGTAATAAAATTTTAAAGGAATATGTAGTAGTGCAGTTGCATTGTTGTTAATAGAAATGTAGAAGTAGCCTTAATAGTGCAATGCATGCATGAAATGGCAACAAGAGCTTTGATTCATATATGCAATTAGAGACTTAATGGCAAAACGTTTACCGCATGGAAATAGAGAATGCTTATTATTTTTGAACACAAGATCTTAGAAAGTTTGTCTTGGGAAATGGGGTGCAAAGTGCAGTAGATAAGGATGTTCAAGTTCAAAGGATGCAAGATGTCGAGATGTTGTTACGTTGATGAAACTCTGTCATCAAAGCTTAGACAAGATTGTCTTGGGAAATGAACTGCAAAGTACAATAGATAAGGATGCTCAAGTTGATTAGGATGCAAGATATTGTTACGTTGATAAAGTTATTTGTGACTGCTGATATGTAGCTAAAGTGTGATACAATGACAATGCTTTCAAGATTTAGTAATGTTTGAAAAACATGCATGAAATGTTAAAGAAAGATATAGTTTTAAAAAACTTATTTGCAACAAATATGGAGGAATACAAATATCTTGTTGATACATTTGTTGAAAATAATAGAGAATAGATATTAGTGGAAAGCCATAGATAGAAAAGTTGAAGAAACTATGCTAATAATTACATTAAAAAACCTTTCGACTTCAAATGAAATTTTTGGTTAAATCTTGAATATTGCTTCTAGAGATGTTGATATGAAATTTCAGCAATTGAGTAATGAACTTTTATAGAGGAACATGTATAAGTAGTGTAGTTGCAATGTTGTTTATAAAAATTTAGAGTATAATTTTTTTGTGACTAGGGGAATCGACAGCTAGAGTTGGGCTAGTACTCGCGTGACACGGGGTCCAAGGATCCATTCCTGCTATCACTATACCCCTAGGTGCCCCACACCCACCCGCAAGGCATGGGACACAGGTAAACCCGGGTGGGATTTGATCTCGTGACCTCCTTTACAACAAGTGACTTCATATCAAGCGCCACCAATGAGCCACATTCGTTCAGGCTAAAATTTAGAAGTATAAATAGGGCATAAATGCAAGCATGAAGCAATAGCAACTTTGATTCATATATATAGTTAGAGATTTAATGGTATAATATTAACCACATGGAAATAGAGAATATTTATGATTTTTGAACACAAGGGCATAGACAAGTTTGTCTTGGGAAAGGAGGCACAAAGTGCAATAGATAAGGATGCTCAAGTTGAAAGGATTTAAGATGTCAAGATGTTGTTATGTTGATCAAGATCTTTGTGATAAAGGCTTAGACAAATTTACTTCGATAATGAAGTGCAAAATACAATATATAAGGATGCCAAAGTTGAATAGGATGCAAGGTAATGTTTTGTTGATCAAGCTCTTTGTGATTGATGATATGTTGCTAAAGTGCAAGACAATAACAATGCTTTCAAAATTTAGTAATGTTTGAAAAACATGCATGAGATTTCATAGAAAGGCAAAACTTAAAAAAACTATTTTCAATATACATTGACTATAAATATATTTAGAGACATTTGTTGAAAATAAAAAAGATCAGATATTAAGGGAAAGCCATAGATAGAAAAATTGAAGAAAAGATGGTAATAATAATTACATTAAAAAATCTCTCATCTTCAGATGAAAATTTTGGTGAGAGTTTGGAAATTGCTTCTAGATTTTTAGTTTTTACAAGATTTGTAGTAGGGCTTTCACCCTTGCTACAGGCAGGAACAACTCCCTTCCGTCTATAGGACGGAAGGGTAGGGTTCTCATGAGGATGGAATGAAAAACCTGCAAACAAAGATTAGGGCCAAGCTGTAGAAATAAACCCTGCAAGAAATTGTTAGAAAAACTAAGCAATGGCTACAAGCAATCAGTGGAGAACTTGCAACAAACTGTAAGCAAATAAACTTGTAAGCAAAATGAGTTAAAAATCTAAGCTATTAACAAAAAACGAGTGATTATACCTCCTCTAGGTGGAAATGGGTCACCATGCCCTAGTTTTGGGAGCACCTCTCAATGGAATGGGAGATTTGGCTCAATGGAGAAATGGAAGAGAGGGAGGGTGAATGGATTGAGAGGCCAATGATCTCAAGGTACTCACACAGGCAACATAATGATAGGGAGAGGAGTGTTTTGAGAGTGACCCCCACCCCTCTATTTATATTTTTTCTTGGTATTTTTAGGGTTTTAGGCCCTTGGTTGGGACTTTAGCCCCCTTTTTTTGGATTTTAGCCCCTTTCGCCCAATCCTTAGCTCCTTTGGGGGTTTTAAGCTCCTTTGATGGGTTTTAGTCCATTTTTGGAGGTTTCAGCCCCTATGAGAGCTAGTTTGGCTTTTATTAGGGGTTTTTAAGCCATTTTTCATATTTTAAAGCCTTGTTGAGGGTGTGGGGGTCAAATGAGGGTCGTAAGTGGTTGTTCTTGTTTGCTGTCGCAGTGGTTGTTGCTGTTGCTGGATCAAGATAGCTAGGATTTGGATGTAGTTTGTGATACTTCTTGCTATTTATATAGTTGTTGTTTTTTTCTTTCTTTTAATTTTCTATTTTTTTAGCCGACATAACATTGTAACTTTACTTCTAATTTTTTTTTCTATTTTTTTTAATAGCCGACATAACATTATGTAACGTTACGTAACGTGACAACGTTACGTAACGTTACAAGATCTACCCCATACTGGGCTGTAGAGAGCCTCTCGGCTCAAAGACTTGCCGCAAGTCATCTATATGTTGTGCTCGTTTTGATGATCGAGTGGTAAGGTTGTTCGGATAGACCAATATGATATGGATTAAATCATGGAAACAACATGTCATGGCACGCTGGAAGGTGGCTTCAGCATTCTTCAGACCAAAGGGCATTACTCGATAGGAAAATGTGCCCCACGGGGTTGTGAATGCAGTATTGTAACGATCTTCTTTCCGGATTTGGATTTGGTTATATCCGGAAAATCCGTCCATGAAGGAAAATACCTCATGTCCGACGCATGCATCGATAATCTGATCGATGAAGGGTGTTGGGAAGTTGTCTTTGGGACACGCTCCATTTAGATCCGGAAGTCTATGCAAACACGGACGACACCCTGTTTTTTATTCACAGGAATAGGATTAGAAACCCAAGTGGTGTACGCAATGGGATAAATGAAGCTGGTTGTGTGCAACTTCTCAATTTCAGCTTTGACCGCGACAGCTTTGGAGGGATGGATGGGCCATTGCTTTTGGAGCACAGGGGCCACATCGGGCCATGTGTCGATGTGGTGTTCCATAATGGATGGATCCAACCCGGGCATTTCAGTGTAGGACTAGGAAAAGATGTCGTGAAATTCTTGGAAGAGGGCTTTGTAGACAACAACTTCTTCCAGGGAGCAGGATGCCCCCAACATGATTTCTTCAAGAACCTTAGGAGATGTTGATTTTGATGGTTGGAAAGATGTTGGCCATGTTCCCTTCTTCGAAGGCATCTGGTGCCGGATCGGATTTTTGAACCAGTTGACTTTCCCATGAATGAAATCTTTGGTTTCCACGGAAAACTAATCAGATTGCAACACAAGTTCTTCGAGGAGGAAGAATGAGCGATGGTGCATGTCATCCCATGGGTATTCCAGGGCGGTTAAGGCTTCAAGTATCTTCTCATTGTTGCAGAAGAAATGAAGAGACAAGTCTGATGGACTGTCAGTGATGGTGGAGACAAGAGGGTTTGTAGAACTGGACATCATGTAAATGGACATGGTGTCTGAAGAAGGAGGCGGGGGATGGATTTCTTCAATCAGAGTGATCTCAGATTCAAGGGAATGTTGTTGAAGGTTGGCTAGAGCCGTTCGAAACTCGGACAAGTCCTGGAAATGGTGAGAATAGTGTCCATACAATCCGCAGAGGATGTAAGCATGGTTTGTTCTTAACGACTTGTTTCTCACTATTGGCCCGCTTGGGAGTTCAACCACATGGAGGTTTTTCGTTGTATCCATGGCATCCAAATGCACGTGGATTATGGGAATCTCAGGGCAGTTTTGAGTTGAGTGGCCTTGTTCTTAGCAGACGGTGCAAGTCGAGATCTATCGAGGTTCAGTGGTAGCTTTTGCATTTTTTCCCATGGCCATTTTTGGGTGGGGCAGTGCTGGTGCGGTGGTTGGTTTTTGCGGGCCGGGTGGAAGATGAGATTCGACCCTAATGGGTTGCATGGGGGTTAAGAATACTTGGGGCATTGGTGGTTGGGCGGGTGGATCTAGGTACCACACAAGAATACCCAATGTGAAATTGGGTAAGTTTAGGGTAGCCATTACTAGCTTACTCATGACACTAGGTGGGGGAAAGAGGAAGGGAATTGTGTGGACAGGGGAGGAGCCCAGATAACTCCCCGATGGTTGCATGTGGGGATGAGGTTGTGGCGGCGGTTATGCATAATGTTGCGGATGATGCTGCGGCTGCTGATGATGCTGCGGCTACTGGTGATGCTGCGGCTGCTGATGGTGTTGCGGCTGCGGATGGTGTTGTGGTTGCGATTGGGGCTACGACTACGGTTGATGTTTGGGCACAGCAGTGCTAGATGAGAGCATGCACAAATTCGCAGTCTCATTTGGTGTCAGCAGTGGTAACACTAAGGGAAACAAAGCCGTCATGGTGGTATCGACAAACAACCCAGGGCCCACATTCAACAATGGGGAGGCTGGTATGTTGTCAACCATGGTGTTGACCGCAGGGATAACATTGGCGGGTGTGGTTAGCCCTTGTGGATCAATGGTGTTGATCGTAGGGATAATGTTGGCAGGTGCTGTTAGCCCTTATGGATCGTGATAAGTTAGTTGGTCAACCATCACGATTTTTCCTTCATGAGGGAACATCATGAGGTGGAAAACAGTTGATGCTACTGCTCTCATGGTGTACATATAACTTCTTCTGAGGAGAAGGTTATAGTCCAACTGAGCATTGACAACCTCTATGTCAATCAGTACTATTTTCTCGGCTGATGTGATGGAACATGAGGGAGGACCCCTTGGGCTTTAGTGGGATGGCCATCATAAGCCCGCAGAGTAGTAGAGGATGGTTGCAGAATTGGGGATCTAAGCTTATGCCAGACTAAGGTAGACATAACGTACGTGGATGCCCCCTCATCCACTATGCACCGATACACGACCAAATTCTGGATGGAAACTAGGATTTGGAAGGCGATGGTTGATGGCATCTGCGGTTCTCCGTTCTTTGTGTCGAATGTGATCAACTTGGAGTTAGAGGGGTCTACAACACCAAGGGCGTCTAGTAAGGCTTTCTGTTGCGTTGGGAAAGTTTTGAGTACCTTAAGAGCGGACATGGCTGTAGGTGTTTGGTCCAAATCATCTACAATGTTGTAGCTTACAGCAGCTCTAGTCATGATGTTGTTGGCAACCCGCCGTATGGGGGGGCGCAGAGGAAAAGGGGGTAGATGAAGAGATGCATTGGCTGTTTTGGACGTAGATGCCGCTGATGTGTCAGCGAGTTCAATGTTGGTTCCGTACTGATTTCGTCCGGTCTGTAAATTGACCTCTTCAGTTGTCATGGCTAGCAGGTGGTGAACACTTGTTTTTGTTGTCGGAGGTGCCCCTGGGGCATTGGGATTGGGATGGGGAGCGGGTGCAGTTGCTACCAGTCCTTGGAGTCGTAATGGGTTTTGGAGGACCATGGGTGGAGGCCATGGTGGTGTCGGGATGGGTTGAGCTTGGGCTGCCGTATTGGTAGCATGCCAAACCTCATTGTGAATGGCTTGCTTGGCGCGATCCATGAAGGGGCATTCATGTGCATAGTTCCCGTAGACCTCACACAACTTGCGTTGTTTATTTGTGCACAACGTAGCGTTGCGCATGGGTACGTTTGGTTGTTGAGGATTTTGGGCTGGCCGGTTCGCCCTTGCATTGTTGGGAGGGTTTCGTTGTTGACCGCCTCCCTGCGGTTGATTGTTGCCTTGGTTCCGGGCTTGGTTATTTCTGGCTTGCCCTTGTTGGTTATTGGGGGCTGGCTGGTTAGGACGGTTTTGCTATGCAAACACCTACCCTAAAGGTGCTGGCGGAGTGGGGGCGGGGCCTTGAATGGCTTGCATCGGTGGTGCATAGTAGACTTGGGTGGGTGCATGTGCCAAAAATGTGGGCATTTGTCTCGCATATTGTTGTGTTGGCCAAGCTAATGCCTGGGCCTACTGCGGTGGTGTAGGTTGTGCATAAGAAGTTGTGTCTCCGGAATGGGACATCATCCTTGCATAGTCTGGAGTTTGGTTTTGGTAGGCAACATTGGGGGTGTTGCTTGGTTGTGGTGGTATTGCAAGTGGTGTTGGATGATGCTGTGGTTGGTGGGAGATAGAACCTATGATGCCACCTGTGGCATGGGATGCCCCCGGTGCATCCCAGTAGCAGATGCTTGCACGGGGAGCGTCTAGAATGACAGTGTAAAGGTATCCAGACTATGTGTAGATAAGATCAAACTATTGGGCTTTCAAGATGGCCTCCTCTTCGGATTGGGGAAGTTCGGATGCGACTTCCTTTGCTATAGGTGGTAGCAAAGTTTTTAGGAACCAATCCAGGAAGATCCTGTCATCAAGTTGAATCTTGCACAAACTACAGCGTCGCCTCCACTCATGGATGTGGTCGGTTATGTGGGTCATAGTATTCTGGCTGCAAGATAGAAAGATCTCCACCTCTTCGTCGTATCTAATAGGGAGTTGGAAATACTGCAAGAACATGAAAGCCAAGGAGTTAAAATCCGGGTACTTGGTTTGTGGTAGCTCAATGTACCACTTGGTTGCAGCACCTGTGAGGGTGTGTTGGAATAGTCTGAGTCTGATCGAATCATCTACAATGCTATTTGATGAGCACCATAGGTGAAACGTCATGATATGGTTTTGGGGGCACTCCCCTGCCATCCCTTCAAACTTGGGAATGTCTGAGGGGAGTTTGGTTGGCATGGGAGGTCAAAAAGTTTGATGGTGGATAGGGTCATTTGTTAACCGAGCCAAGTTAGGTAGGTTGAGGCATTCCATTAAAGGAAGGTTTGACCCAAGGTTGATGTGTGATGGGGAAATGATGGTGGTGGGGCTTGCAGGGACATGATGCTTCTGCATAACTGGGGGTACTTGTGGGACAATTGTGGATGGGCCACTACCCCCAAGTGTGTTAAATGGAACTATGTGAGTGGAAGGGCCACTGCCCCCATGTATGACAGACAGGGTAGTGTAGGTGGAAGGGCCACTGCCCCTAGGCATGCCAAGTGGGACAGTGTGAGTGGACGGGACACTGCCCCTAGGCATGACAGGTGGGACAATTTGACTGGTCAGTGTGGGTGGAGGTAGCTGACTTATGACGGTTTGCATGACTGTTCTAGGGCCACCAGTAGGGGTGTTGGTGGTGGTGTGGGGTATGGATGTGGGTCCAGTACCAATAACTAAGCCGGAAAATGGATCCGGGTTTGCCCCAGCCATGGGGCTAGATGGTGCAATATGCAGGTCTGGCTCAGATTGGTATGATTCTGAGTTTGAATCAGAGGATGTGTGGCCTTTTGATGGTGTAGAGGGTCGTCGAGAATGGTCTCAACGGTGTTGGTTCAAGGACCCAAACTGTGGTGGATCACCTCTCAGGCGTGAGGAAGAACATGGGGGATCAATTGTGTCTGATTGGTATGTCAGGTGGTGAAATATGGTAATGATGTTTTGGACCCCGATTTTAATGGATTCCTAATAGCTTTTAGGTGGTCACTCGGCCACCAAGACTACCAGGAGACAACACTTGTCTTTTTCCTCACGGGATTGCTAGTTAATCGGTGGGGGTCATTTCCCGTTTCACTTGGCAATTCCTCTCAGCGGCCAACTACATTGGGGTTCCCGTGGTACTCCTCATAATGAGTTTTTGGGCTGAGCTCAAGTACTTCCCACGGTTAAGGAAGTTAGGGACTTATGTCCTCAAAGACTGCAAGTGTTTGAATTAGTGTAAATTATAAATTTTAATGGCTAGCTTAGTGTTATGAACTGAGTTTGGTTATTTTATGTGGTATAGTTTGGGTGCATGTCTTTTATATTTTTGTTACACTTAGCGGCTGCTTGTATGGTTTATGAATAGTCCGCAGAGATTGTACTGCAAAACTTATAACATGAATAAATTGTTTATGATATTAGTAAATTGTAAACAAAAACTTGAATACATGCCATACCTGAATCTGAACCGTGGTAGCCTGACTAGGTGACTGCCTTACACTTGTATTTCTCTTCAACCAAGAAAGAGTGCTGGGCTCTCAACACAATGGGACTAATCCCATCCGTAGATCCTCAGGTCTCTCTTCGGATGCAAGGTCGGTCAACAGGGAGGATGCGAACGCCATGAAACCCCCAACGGTCTCCACCCCCTCTACCTTCCAAGTCACCCATTTTTAGTGGTTTTGAAAAATGACATGTGAAGTGCCTATTACTATACGAGCTTCACCCTTCGTCTTATCCCAGAAAACTCCGAAGGGTGATGACTGGGAAGAGGAAGAAGGGCTAGGCAAGATATTAATTTCAAATTAAGAATTGAAACCTATAGTAATTTTATCCAAGCTTTAATCAAAATTTTTAACTAATTAACGATTTGATTTAACAATGATTTACACAGGTTGTATTGAAATAAACAGAGACTGAAATGAAATAAACACATATTGATGGACAGAGGCGGTTGAGTCGCATTGACAGTCCCAATAACTTTAAAAACTTGAATTTGAGAGACAGATCGCTCTTTTCAGGGGAAATGTGGCGAGGGGGTCGCCAAATTTTCCCCAAATCAGGGGAGGGGGTTGCTCAGAAACTGTAGACAGAAGCGATCTTCTTTCTGGGATGAAGTCGCACCTTTCGGGCCTGAATGAGTGACCTGGTCGCACCTTTCAGCCCAATAAGAGTGACCTGGTCTGAAAGATGAATTTTTTTTTTCCTAAATGCATAAAAAGATAGATTTAATCTAGATTTGAAAGAAAACTAAACTAGGGAAAATAAAAATTGAAATGCAGAAATTAAACCCAGGGATCCTATGGGATTGACCTGGTATGGTTGCCAAATATGTAGTAGGGATTTCACCCTTGCTACAAGCAGGAACAACTCCCTTCTATCTATAGGATGGAAGGGTAGGGTTCATGTGAGGATGGAATGAAAAACTTGCAAGCAAAGATTAGGGCCAAGATGTAGAAAGAAACCCTGCAAGAAACTGTTAGAAAAACTAAGAAATGGCTACAAGCAATCGGTGGAGAACCTACAAAAAACTGTAAGCAAATAAACCTGCAAGAAAAATGAGTTAAAAATCTAAGCTATTAACAAAAAACGAGTGATTATACCTCCTCTGGGTGGAAATGGGCCACCATGCCCTAGCTTTGGGAGCACCTCTCAATGGAATGGGAGCTTTGGCTCAATGGAGAAATGGAAGAGAGGGAGGGTGAATGGTCTCAAGGCACTCACACAGGTAACATAATGATAGGGAGAGAAGGAGTGTTTTGAGAGTGACCCCCACCCCTCTATTTATACTTTTTCTTGGGATTTTTAGGGTTTTAGCCTCTTTTTGGAGGTTTTAGCCCCTATGAGAGCTAGTTTGGCTTTTTTTAGGGGTTTTAAAGCCCTTTTTCATATTTTCAAGCCTTTTTCAGGGTGTGGGGGTCAAATGAGGGTCATACGTAGATGTCTTTGGGTGGTGTAGGTCATGTAGAGCTTATTGAGGGATTTTTTGGGTTAACAATATTATAGCAGTATAACTTAATCACAAATAAACAAAATGATCTCTAGAAAAATGCCAAAGCATAGAGGCAAAGAACGCAAGAATTTATCCTGGGAAACCTAATCGGGAAAAAACCAAAAAAACTTTGTTTAGAGATGACAACTTCCGAGAGCATAGAGAAGAAGAATGAGAGAAAAAATTCTCTCTAAGATATAACCCTCAAAAACCTCCTTTTGTTGATGCTGCAAACTTCTCTAGGAAAGAGAGCGAACTTGCTTGTCTGGATGAGTGACTAAACGAGGCACACCTACCTTTTATTTATACACATTAGAACTAACTTTTACCCTAACATGGCCAACCTACCTTAGGGAAATACAGGTCTGGCAAATGGAAAAACCTTTAATACGATGAAAACAAGAGTATCCTCTTGGGACATGAAGCTCTGCCTTATTCTTTTTTTTGTATAATCTTTCCCCATGGTTTACATTGATCCTTTCTAGGGTTTACATGAGTAATTACTTCAGAATATTCTCCTGTAGGAGGTACAAGGAAATACGATGCAAGTACAATAAGAATATCTTCTGAAGTTGTACAATTTCCAACACTCCCTCTTAACAAGGAAGGTATTCTTCATATATGGTCATCATGAACATCATGAAAATATAGTCTCTTCTATACGTCTCATATGTCTCGATCATCTATATACATACTGAAGGTTGCCAACATTGTCTTCGTTCGTCAAGAGGTGTCATCATGTATTTGGTCCACTCAACCCATAGGTAGATCCTTCAGTTCTGCAAATCTACACAATACATCAGAGAGTAAAACAATCAACATCTCATTTACTAAAATTTCGTCTCCAACCGAGAACCAGGACATGCTTCACATGACCATCTACTACATGTTCCTCTCAAGTGCTGATGGGATTTCTCCCACACTAGGTTGAGAACCAGGGTGAATAACGGTCACTGGTGTACACGACCATCTACTACCTATTCGTCTCTACCGTCGATGGGATTTCTCCCACAGTAAGCCGAGAACTAGAATGAGTAGTGGTCACTAGTGCACACGATTGTCTACTTCCTGCCCGTCTCAATATGATGATGACATTTCTCCCATTAAAGGATGAGAACCAGGGTGAGTAGAGGCCATCGGTGTACACAACCATATACTACTTGTTTGTCTCTATTGTTGATTTGATTTATCCAATACTAGGATGAGAACAAAAACCCATAGAGGCCAGCAATGTACACGACCATCTGCTGTTTTCTTGTCTCATAGTTGGTCCTGGAATCTAACCAAACAATCCTACAAGGATTTTTTGAAGCCATATTGGTTCTTAGGCTGCTATACTGGTAACCACATACTCGACCTCTGCATTGCTGAGTGATACACATGTCTTCTTCCTGCTACACCGAGGAATTACTACAGAACCGAAACTGAAGCAACATTTGGAAGTACTCTTCCTGTCTGCAACACATTCGACCCAATTTGAATAAGAAAATCCTTGCAATGTCAAATCACATCCTGAAGCATATCTTAGTCCATATCCCATAGTGCCACGTAATTATTTGAGGACATGTTTTGCAGTAACTTAGTGAATCTTCCTTGGATCACTCATAAACTGGATGAGAGTGTTCACAACAAAACATATATCTAGTCCGGTGTTTGTCATATACATCAGAGATCCAATCAACTGGAGATACATGGTGGGATCAATCAAATCAGAATATGAAGTAGATTCCCTTAGTTTCTTTAGATTTGCATCCATCGGAGTAGCCACGGGCTTGCAGTCCAACATCTTGAATCTCTTCAAAATATCAATGGTGCATTTTCCTTGACTTGGAAAATTTCCTTCTCCCTTTGCCATACTTCTAATCCAAAGAAGTAATGCATCAATCCAAGGTCCTTCATTTCAAACTCAGAGGCAAGCTTCTTATTACACCATTGAATAAGTTTCTCATTACCTTAGAGAAACAAGTTGTCCACATACACAACCAAAATCAGTGGCTCATTATCCACAATATTGTAGTAAAGATTTGATTTGCATCACTCTTGGTGAATCCCAAAATTACGAGGTATCCATCTATCCTTCCATACCAAGCACGAGGTGCTTTCTTGAGTCGATATAATCCCTTTTTCAATTTACAACATGAGACTCTTTCCCATGGGCGATAAACACTTTTGGTTCTTCAATGTAAACTTCTTCCTCGATAATACCATTGATGAAGGTGACCTTTTCATCCATCTGATGCAACTTCCATCCCATAGATGAAGTAATAACAATGATGATTCTGATGGAAGTATATCAAGCCACATGAGAATTTTTTTCATCATATTCTATTCTCTCTTTTTGAGAGAATCCTCTAGCAATAAATCTTGGCTTGTGTTTATCCACACTACCATTTGCTTCGTGTTTAATCTTGAAAATCCATTTTGAATTCACTGCTGACTTCCCTAGAGGTCTCGATACAACCTCCCATACGTCATTCTTCATGATGGATTGGAATTCCTCCATCATGGCATCCTTCCAAACTTGGTGTCTGGATGCTTCTTCATACATGGTAGGTTCTGAGTCAATGACGTGACTCATCAATGCTACATAAATCTAGAACATCTAAGCTATTTTTATTTCCCAATAGGTTCCATATGGAGCTTCATTCCCATCTACATCCTGTAATGTCTGTTTTTCCCATCTAGGCCTTTTCCAACTTATTGACATATCTGTGGGATCATCAACTGGCTCAACTGGTTCATTGAGATTGATCGGTTCATTCTTTTCTTCAAACTCCATCTTAACTTGTAGAGGGGGAGATGATCTTATCTCTTAGTCATCATCGATCTCCATATCAAATCCTCTTCCTTTTCGGATAGCCACTTCTTCTTCAAAGGTCTCATCCCTGCTAACTTCGATCTGCCTCGATCTTGGGATGTATATTCTATAAGCTTTGAATACTCACTATATCCCATGATTGTTCCCTTCTTTCCTGAAGGTTATAGCTTCGTCCTTTTATCCTTTGGCACATGAATGTAGACTGGGAAACCGTGTTAGGATTATTAATCCTCCCTTGTCCAATTTGGTCATATGTCTAAATCAGGAGTCATGTCTAAATCGAGAGTCCATCCAGTCTATTTTTAGTCACTAGCACCATTGGGTCCACTTGTCCTGATTGGGGCACATGTTCCAATTACTAAAGTGTGGGGAACACTAATTGAGGACTACTACCACTGTTTGCACTTGCATGCATAATTTTAGGAGCATCCTAGATCAATCCCTACAATTTAGGAGCCACTAGGAGTGTCGATACCAACCTACATCAGTTGAGTTCAATTAGTGACTAGTCAAGCTGAGTTAGGAGTTAGTTACATTCAGTTCTATCCCTCTACATTCAGTTAGCGCTAGGTTTGCATGGCTGCATGCAGGAGAGGCACATTTATTACCTACCACAGTCAGTTAGCCTCAGTTAACACTGAATTAGACACTTGAGTTGTGTTTTAGAACTACTATGAACTCCGATAATGGTTTAAACAAGGTTAGTTAACTATTGAGTCCTCTGATAATGATTTAGACAAGGTCTTAGTTACCTATAGTCAAGTAGAGTCTAATCAATTCGAATTTCCTCATGTGGATTCAAATTGCATGTGGCTATTTAGCCATTGTATTACATTGTAATTATTCATCTAATTACTCTTTGATTAATGAAAAGCATTCACAATTGTAATCCATTTTTGCACTGTTTCATTCTTTAATAACTGAGTAAATTGCGTGATCTATCTTGTAAATTGTGTGTTTGTCCACAGATCTATGTGCTCAATTTTATAAACCGAAGATATGAAGATGGCCCACTTCTGGCTTCACTCTTATGAAGGCTTCTTTCAGAGTCATGTTCTTCAATATTTTATGAGGGCATCTGTTTTGAACATAAACAACTGTTCTGGATGTTTTTTCCCATAATAACATTGGTAGACTCTGGTCACGTATCATAGCTTTGTCTACCTCCACAACTGTTCTGTTCTTTCTTTCCATAACCCCATTTTGTTGATAGTTGTAGGGAACTGTGAGATCCCTCTTAATTCATGCTTCCTTGCAGAAATCATTGAATTCTGTAGAGCTATATTCTCCACCATTGTCTGATCTTAGGATCTCAATCCTCCTTTTGGAGAGATTCTCAACTTGTGCTTTAATTTATTTGAACTTGCTGAGTACTTCCTCAGATTCCTTGGTATTGAGAAAGTATATCCATGTCTTTCGTGAGTGTTCATTAATAAATGTTACATAGTAGTTGTAACCACCCAATAAAGTAACTAACATGGGGCCACACAAGTCAGAGTGTACTAGATCCAATATTCTTTTGGATCTGCTTTCACTTTTTGGAAATGAACCCTTGGTATTCTTACCAAGTGCACATTCTCTACATATACCATCATGGTCTACATGAAGCATTGGTATATTTTTCACCATGTTCCTTAATGATGGGAGATCTTGATAGTTTAGATGAGCTAGTCTTTTGTGCCATAGCTCATTTATGTTGTTGGAATCATGGACTAAGGCTTCACCTGGTAGAGTGGTCAATCGATATAATCTCTCCTCTCTTACACCAATAACCTTTGATGTGTTCATGCTAGAATTCTTGTGCCATGTAAGCAAATTCCCATATGCAAATGTAACTCTATATCCCTTGTCCTCTAAGGCGAATATGGAGACAAAGTTTCTTTTCATATCAGGTACATAAAACACATCATTCAGATGTAGTAAGTTGTTGGATTCTAACTAAATAGAGGTAGATCCAAATATTTTCACAGTGTAGTTGGAATCATCTCCAAGCACAACGCGGAGATGAGATTATTTCTCAACAAATTCTGAGAGAGTCTCTTTATAACCAGTCATATGTTTAGAAGCACCACTATCTATAAGCCATGTATCACTAGTGGTGGGCACAATACCTAATAATGCTGATATGAATAATAATTTTGTACGATCCTCATTTCTTTGTTTCTTATGATGATGAACTTCTTCCACATCAGCTGTTGAAGCTTCATGCTTCCTCTTGTTTGCACTAAAGCACTTGTTTATACAACTCTTTTTTTGCTGAAGATATGAGGGAAGGCCTTGAAATGTCAAACCCTAGCTTCCGGCAATGGCCTTTTCTAGAACTACTCTGATACCATGTTAGTTTTTACAAGATTATAGCAGTATAAATTAATTGAAAATAAACAATAGGATATTTGGAATAAAGACAAAGCACATAAACAAAGAACACAAGAATTTATCCCAGGAAACCGAATCGAAAAAATCCCAACAAACCTTCATATAGAGATGATGGCTTCTAAGAACAAAGAGAAGAGGAAAGAGAGAGAAACAAGCATCTCTAAGATATAACCCTGGAAAACCTCCTTCTGTTGATGCTGCAAACTTCTCTAGGAGAGAGAGAGAAATTGCTTGTCTGGATGAGTGACTAAATGAGGCGCACCTTCCTTCTATTCATACACATTAGAAAAACTTACTTTTACCCTAAAAGGGTCGACCTACCTTGGGGAAATACAAAAATAATTTTATTTTTATTCTTTTCTTGTGTAAACTCTCCCCATGATTTACATTGATTCTTTCTAGGGTTTACATGAGTAATTAAATCAGTATAATCTCCCATAGGAGGTACAAAGAAATACAATGCAAGTACAATAAGAATATCTTCTGAAGTTACACAATTTCCAACACTAGAGATGTTGATATGAGATTTGAGCAATAAAATTTTATAGAGGAATATGTAGAAGTAGTGTAGTTGCATTGTTGTTAATGAAAATTTAGAAGTAGCCTTAAAAGTGTAGTGAAATCATAAAGGCAAGCATGAAATGACAAGATCTTTGATCATATAGTAAAAAATCTAGGAAATGTATAAAGAGTTTTATTGTGATAAAATACAACATAATTCCAAGTATTGTAGGAAATGATCAAGGGATGAAAAATACAATTATGGGACTTATTTGAAAGACCACTGTGAGAAGAAATAAACTAGTTTTGTTGGATGCAACAAGGAAGAAGAGTTTTTAGTTTGTCACTAGCAATAAAGAACTCATTAAAAGCAAAAAATATATCAATTAGAGATTGGTATAATGATTTTGTTTAGAATAGATTCAACTTTGATTATGTTTTCTTGAGTGGGGTTTAATAGAAAGAATTAATAAAGGACTAATTAGAAGCAAAAACATACTAGTACACATTTTAGTAATTATCGTTTGAAGCCAATATGCGTGCACGTAGAGAAAAAGGGATTTGTTACAATTGTGATGAGAAATTCACCTGGGGACTTCGATGTGCCGAGCAAAATCTCTATCTCTTGGATGTGGATTCTCCGCCTGTACCTGAAATTTATGACGATACAAAGATCCCATAGATGATGAGGATGACATTCAACTTGGTCAAGTGCCCCTAACTTGTATCTTGACATTGTTACCCATTGACTTGGTCAAGTGCCCCTAAGTTGTATCTTGGTCCCATTTGAGTCCATTGTCGAATTCCCCGATCCTGGTTGACCTTTGGTTACTGGTCTTTGTGTTGTTTGTTATTCTTGTACTTGTTTTGGTCTCTTGATTGGTTGTTGGATGGATGATATGCCTCATGTGTGTAAGTCCCTTAATGTGTTGATGTTGGTTCCCAGTTCTTGCATTGGATGGTCTCGAGGATGTTGAGTTCTTGTGGGGTCCTTGAATCCACAAGCTTAGATATTGATCCTCTTACATGTATAGAATTGGGTCTTGGAACCCACACTTATGGTGGTTTATTGGAACCCATTCATATGGGGTACTTGGTGTCCTTAAAAGTTTGGGTTTTGAACTCACACATATGGTAGTTTGATGGCCCTTGGAATCTATATGGTAATTGGCATGCTGTAGCCTTGCGATCATGCATATTAAGCCCATAATGTGTTGCAAACTAGTGGCGAGGTCTTTGTACTCCTATTTTGGGGTGGTGGCACACTTATTGTGATTAATATATATAGTGGAACCATTAAATTTGTTTTTAATGATATGGAGACCTTGAATATGATGATGATATTCTTGAAAAACTATTTGGTCCCACTTGATTGGTGGTGTTGGGGTCCTTGATACCCTTGATATGATGAGTATACAGTGGAGCCCTCCTGCTTGTTGATATGAAGTCTATGGATGTGAATACCATCGAATCCCTCATGCCTTTGATGATGTCCATTGAAGCCTTTGACCTTGGAACTTATGCATAAGGTAACATGGTCTTTGGCACCTTTATGTGTGGAATATTTGAAGTCCTAAACAAATTGAAGAATTTAAGGGTATTAGACCAAGAATTTGCAAATAAACTAATAATAAAGATATATTCCTTGTCAATCTATTTTCGTTGATATTTGGATAATCTTCTAACTCCTCACAATTGAAGAGATATGAATTTTTGAAGTTGGTGTAGCCCACCTTTTTGGGTCAACTAACCAAACGAAATAAAATTTAATTTTTTGTAATTTTGAAATGCATGATGACCCAGTTTGAGCTACTAACTTTCCTCCATGACTCATATAAATAGAATATCAAACATTTCATTTGTTCATCAATCAAGTCTCTCTTTTGTATTTTACAACTCTTGGAGAAAAGTGCGCAACTTTATGGTCGAGAAATATTTGAACATCTTTGCGGATTGAATAAATTCACTAAAATTGACATAACATTCTTATAGGGAATCAAAATTACAAAATTCTTAGCTTGTTGGAAAGATTCATGTGAGGGATGCATGATGAAATGATATAGAGTTTCTTTTGTTTTTTCTATTGTTTCTTCATCTTGTGATCTTAAAAAAGGTACACAAGCATCTTGGTACATGTTGGTTCAATTGAGCTAGATTGACACAAGTTGTCTTATGTGCAGTTCGTTTGAATAAGACTGGATGAGTTGTATGAGCAGTTGGTTTGAATCAGGTGGAATGAGATTAATGTGTAGTTGGTTAGACTCAGATTGACTGATTCGGTTGATGTGAGCAAAAATTTGATTGATACAACTTGATTGGACAAGTTGATTATACAGGTTGATGAGCAGTGTGATACCGTGTATAGTGATCGGTTGATGAGCAGTGATTAGATGATGAGCAGTGGTTAGTAGTGGTAATGGTTGTGCAGTGTGGTACAGATTGTGTAGTGTAGTATAGGTGCTGATTAGCAGGTCCGTAGGATTAGTGCGGTCGTGGTTCAACAATTTATATCTTCATATCAGGGTGGCAGGATGAGGCAAGGAAATGGGGTTATAGCCTCCTTCTGGTTGTAACCGAAGAACTAGGGAGTTGGAGCTTCCTTTAGGTTGTAGCTTGTAAATCAAGGGGTTGTAGCCTCCTTCTAGTTGTAGCTGGAGAATTGACGTCGTTGTAATAAGGGGGTTGTTGTCTCCTTCCAATTGTTGCTGGAAAACTATTATTATAAGGCTTATGTGGTTTCTCCCGAGGACTTGGGTTTCCACGTAAAAATATTGTGTACTATGTTTTTCTATGCTTCTTATGTGATGATGATATGATATGTATAATGATAATAATGTAGTCTGCATAATATTGAATGAGATGCTGATGATTGTTAACGTTGAAAAAGTAACAAAAGTTATACACACTGTTCACCCCCCCTCTTAGTGTGCTTGGTGTTTCTAACAGTCTAGTGCTTTACTAGAGCACATATCTTCAATAGGGTGTCTTCTTTGAACTCCATGCTTCTCCAACAACATGGAACTCTGGGTTCCTTAAAACGTATGAGAGGGAACGACATAAATTCTTTTGGAATGGAATGAAATGGGAAATTTGTTATATATATATATATATAGCACATATCTTCAACAGGGTGTCTTCTTTGAACTCCATGCTTCTCCAACAACATGGAACTCTGGGTTCCTCAAAACGTATGAGAGGGAATGACATAAATTCTTTTGGAATGGAATGAAATGGGAAATTTGTTGTGTGTGTATATATATATATTATTAATATTAATACATATTGATATTCATAATTAATAATTAATAAATAGTTATTAGTAAATTATTCTAAAATGACACATCCTTTCATGGATGGTACCTCCAAAGTGCCTTTCCAATATATATATATGGCACTCACTTTGTAATCTTTCATCATCATTCATCTTTAATATTTATTTTATATTTTCAATATGGAATTATTTTCCATTGGTTGATTATTCAAGTGAGTAATCATTGAGAATGTCCGGATAAGGATATTACATTGGTATCAGAGCCAACCCTTCCTAGGGCTTCTGCTGATATCCGACTTGTGGCCAAAATGTTCAAGGTTTCCTTGAGTTTAGGTATTTGTCCTCACAGTGGATTTTAGCCATCCACATTGAGAGTTTCTCTGGTAAAAAACAAAAAAACAAAAAAACAAAAAAACAAAAAGAATTATGAAGAAAAAAAGAAAAAAAGAAAAAAGAAAAAAAGAAAAAAAATTATCAACAAAAGAAATAAAAGGGGAAATGTTTAAAAACATAAGTTAAAAAACATGTTCAAGGTTTCCTTGAATTTAGGTCTTTGACCTCATAGTGGCGTTCAACCATCCATATTTAGAGTTTCTCTGGTAAAAATTGATTGGTTTTTGACAAAAAATTGACCTTTGGCCATTTGAATTTCATTGAAGAAGTATTAATTCCACTCCAAATATGATGCAAGAATGAGAGGGAAAAATGAAGAATAAAAAAAAAAACAAAAAAAGAAAAAGAATTATGAAGAAAAAAAAACAAAAAGAATTATCAACAAAAGACATAAAAGGGGAAAAGTTAAAAAACATAATTCATAAAACCACCCATGGTTTTATGAAATAGCCCATGGTTTTATGAAATATCCCATAGTTTTACTTACAATATTTAAATTATAAACAACTTTTATAAAGCATGCTTTGAGGACAAAGCATCATGAACCGGAAAGCAATGTTATATATATATATAACACACGCACACACACACACACACACACACATATATATAATTAATATTAATACATATTGATATTCATAATTAATAATTAATAAATAGTTATTAGTAAACTATTCTAAAATGACGCGTCCTTTCATGGATGGTACCTCCAAAGTGCCTTTCCAATTTATATATATATGGCACTCACTTTGTAATCTTTCATCATCATTCATCTTTAATATTTATTTTATATTTTCAATATGGAATTATTTTCTATTGGTTGATTATTCAAGTGAGTAATCATTGAGAATATCCAGATACGGATATTACAAAATTCAACTAATGGTGGCTAAATGTGATACTTGCTAGCGCCACAAGGGTGAAACGACACTCATTCCCAGATTGCTTGAACCCTTTCGCATCCCTACAAGGATTTAGACAGATATTTCGATGGATTTCATTAAAGGGCTCCCTAAATCTAGAGGGAAGACCGTAATCTTGGTTGTGGTTGATCGACTCTCCAAATATAGTCATTTTTGTGCTCTCAACCATCCATATACTGCCTCCTCAGTCGCATAAATTTTCATGAACCAAATCTTCCATCTTCATGGAATCCCTTCTTCCATTGTCTCAGACCACGACGCAGCTTTCACAAGTCATTTTTGGAAAGAACTATTTATCCACACTCACACCAAACACAATATGAGTTCAGGATATCACCCACAAACGAATGGTCATACTGAAGTCATAAAAAAATGTTTGGAAACTTATATTTGTTGCTTTGCCTTTGAACAACAACATTAGTGGGAAAAGTGGCTCCCTCTCGCCGAATGGTGGTACAATACTTCCTACCATATTGCATCTAAAATGACTCCATATGAAGCAGTTTATGGTCAGGAATTTTCAGTGCTCCTTCCATACACCCCCAACAAATCAGTAGTTCAGGAATTTGACATGATTCTTCGAAACCGAGATTATATTCTTCACATTTTGCAGGACAATATTCACATGGCAAGAAACCACATGAAACAACAGGCCGATCAAGACCATTCTGAGCGCAATTTTCAAGTCGGTGATATGGTTTTTCTTCCTCTACAACCTTACAAGCAATCCTCCTTGAAAATCAGGGCGTCAGAAGCTGGTCCCAAAGTTATTTGGGCCATATAAGGTTCTTCAGAAGATTGGGTCTGTTGCTTATAAATTGTAACTTCCTCCTTCTTGCATTCACTTAGTATTTGATATCTCTTGTCTTAAAAAAGTGATTGGCACTAACATCAGAGCACAAACTATTTTACCAGAACTGGATAATGAAGGATCCATCATTTTGAAGCCGGAGGCCATCCTCAATAAGCGCACTCATCAGATTCACTCTCGATCCATCACAGAGGTCTTAATTTAGTGGCATGGCATGCAACCATAGGATTCTACATGGGAACCACTCCTATAGATTCAAAAATAATTTCCACATCTAAAGCTTTGAGGACAAAACATTTCTAAGAGGGAGGGGATGTTAGGAACACATGTCAACCCTTCTCTTTACTTTGCTAGTATATTTTTGTTGGACTCATATGCTTTGTAAGTCGGCCAGTGAGTATATCGTATTATCCCACATTCATGGGGAGTAATAGTTGTCTAGATTAGACTTAGTATATACGTATGTGTTTAGGCCAATGAAGGCATCCACAAGTTATTTTGTATTGAGCTTGCTCAAAGGAGGTTTCCCCCTCGAAGTGGATGGTGATCAATAAAGTTCTTTCTGTGCTTTGCTATTTCTGTTATATCATGCATTTTCATTATTTATTGCAGGAGGTTTCTTACACTTTGCATGTGGTGGGATACTCTAGAATCATCATTGATTGGATCGGTGGTAAATCAAGATTCCAAATGTCACCGTTGGATCATTGGAAACAAAGAATAAAGGATCTCCATGTTAAATTTCAGTCTTTTCTCTTCAGCCATATATACAAGCACTTCAATGGGAAGGCAAATCGCTTGTCAAGAAATCTAATAGGAAAAGGAGAAGGTCATCTTGCATCCTTTATTTTGAAGAATATATGGATCATAAAAGATCGAGTGTCGGTTTGAAATGGAAGCTATTAACAATTTTTGATAGTCTTTTATATATAATCCTGTTTTCAATGTCAATTTAATTTTTTTTCTTGAAGACTGTACTTAATATGAAGTTTTAGTAGTGCCTTGGAAGATTTGATGATGAACAATAATGTTAATATTTGGGAGTTTATGACTAAATTTCTTCTCGATAGCTTTAAGTTGTAATAGTTTTGGAGGATTGTTTGTACTCTTTCATAAATATCTATGGGAATGGGTTTGTATATAGCCAATCTTGAATTATATTGCTATTTTTTATTCATCAATATGAATATCATTTTTTTTTCTAAGGTGAAAACAAAGCTTTTCCTTAAGAAATTAGGAAAATTTTAAAATATCAAAATTAAATGACTAAAACAAAATTAAACTTTACCTTGTTTAAAAAATAAAATGCACAATATATAGTTGAAGTCCGCTACCAAGGAGCAAGTGTCAAAAGTGAGATTTGAACCACCTCAATTGACTAATCTCATTTATAATATACAAATAAAACATCTCAAAAATTATTTAAAAATAATAAAATAAAATAAATAAAAATAATATAATGATAATGACGATGATGATGGCTAACATCCCCTGAGACCAAACTTTGGTCTATCAGACCTAAAGAAACAAATTATTTAGTTTGTTTTAAAATTGTATTTCTATGCTCAAAGAGCTTGGAGAGAAGTGTCTCGAGCTCACTATAACTTTGGCAAGTTAAAAGGCTAGGAAGGTCGGTATTGCAACAAAGATTATGGAACTCAGATATAATGTGGGTGTACGCAGGGCACTCTAAGAGGAAGTGATTTTCATCTTCAATGTTCATATTCTCCCAGAGATGGAAGATCCTTTCCACCCATGGTGTTTTAGGAACTGCCCAACGACCTGTTTCACTATGGAGCTCGTGAGAGTTCGTTCTTATCTTGGTTATATTAGTTTTTTTCTTTGAACTAGTTAAAACATAGAGATACTTTTGGTCCTCTAGAGTAGGGTTGATGACCTTCTTATAATATCTTAGTTTTCTTTTAGATTCTAGATCTTTCTCACACCACATTTTCTCTTTAAACTGAAAAGTAACAATATTTTTAATGCTATTAATATTTTGCAATGCAACAGTTTCGTTGATCTCCCAATGGTTTAACCAGGCCTTGGTATCTTTATACCAACCTCGCTTGAGTCTTATGTGGTTTTGGCTGGAATTTAAATGGTTTCTTCTCATTTGAAATTCCAAAGTCGACGACTCCCTTAACCATTATTCCTAAGCAAATTAATCAAGAAATTTAGCTGATTAGAGTCCACGACATGTTTGATTATAGTCCACGATAGGTTCAAAAAAAGAATCTCGCATACAGAGGCTCTTGGTTTTGCCACTGTTGCTGCTTCTATTCAGGAAGAGGATTGATCGAGGACTACATAGTGGAATACTATGTTTCTAACAAAGCCTTTTGAGTAAACACCCTTTTGAGTAAACACTCCACCCATCTTAGGGATCAAAGTTGAAGCTATTGTAAAAAAGAAAGTGAGAAATAAATTAAGAATGGTGAAATTAAGACACTGAGAAAAAAATTAAAAATGGTGAAATAAATAGAGTTGGAGGAACAAATTACCCTTAAAAAAATTATATTTTAAAAAATAGCACTTAAAATTAAAATTTTTAAATTTTGTTTTAGAAAAAAATTAATTCTAACTATTAAGATTAACAAAGCTAAATTTAATTTAGTTTTATAATTTAAATATATATTTAACAAAACATATAAGTTACCAAATTTCTTAAGAAATAAAAGCACATTTTGAAAGTGACAAACAACAGGCAAATTTGTGGGGTTTTATTGTTAAACTACATACCGTTAGAAGTGATTGAGACTATGGATCCTTCTGGTCAAAATGTGGTTCCACTAAAACAACATTGGTCAAAATGTGGTTACTCAAAAACCATATTAAATCAATCAGTTATAAATAATATAAATCAATAATACCATATACCTGTATTTTGTAATTTTAAGTCCGTACGAAATATTATATTGAAATTGTTTGTCGGCCTTGGGCATTGCTATCTCTATAAGAAGATAGGAATGCGACTATATGTAATGTCAATCAATGTAAAAAACGAAAAGATGAAAAACATATTTCCAAAAGCTTAAATACTCTCTTAATGGATTCCTCCACCAAAAGTATCAATACTCAAATTATATATTTTAAGCAAAGCAATGAAATATATATAAACTATTTTTTTTCTTTCTTAAAACAATGAAATGTAATATGATAATATGTGAGCTTCCTTACAAGTTTTTCTATTATGTGAAGTAATTGTCATTTTCTATTGAATCTAATACATGTGGATTCTATAATCCTCTTACCTATAAACAACTATGTAAAAAAAAAAAAAAATTTCACAAATTCTTTATTCTATTCTAATAATAAAAACTTTTATCTATTGTGACTATTTTCAATTTTTTTTTAGAATAAAATAATGACTTGGGAATTTTGTTACTTATTAGGTTTTATTGTTTATTTTTCTATGTAAACACACTGTTAGTTTAACATATTTATGTTCTTAAAAAATACAAGATTTGATAAAAGTAATGTTGGTAAACATTAATTTTTCGTGTATTAATGTTTTATTTATGAAAAAAATATCCTATAATAGTCTATACTAACTCATGTATTACGAGTAGCACTTTCGATAGGGTTTAAGGTAAACTGAGGGTTTTAGGTCACGAAGGACAGAGATGTCCGCAAACTATCTTGCGATGTGGACTTCGCTCAACTGGTGAGGGGTCTTCACAATGGCGACCCAGGGAAGGGGTTGCCAAGGGTATGCTTCCCCTCCACAACTGTTAGAAAGAATTTTCCATTAAACTCTCAAAACAACGGTGTCGAGGGGGTTGGATTAAGGGAGTTTGGGGATGAAGGAAGGGACGAGAACCCCCTCCGGGTGCCAAATCGGGGCTTTGGTGGGTGCCTCTCGTGTGCAAATACCATACCTTCTCTCCAAATTAGATTAGATAAACTATGAGAAAGGGTGGAGCTCTGGAAGGAGAAAGCGTTGATAGGAAAATTTATCGGGATCTGGTCAAAAGAAAGCGATCTGATTCGATGGATTAAGCACACCTAGAATCCCAAAGTGCATTATGCTTTGCACCTTGGATCCAAGAGTTTTTTTCACCACCATTTTCTTCAATCGGGAGGATCGAGATCATATCTAGAAGGGGGGACCTTGTTTTTTCTTTCCAGCTAGCCTTTATTTGCGGCCGTGGAAAGAAAGATTTAATCATGAGAAAGAAGACATGACGGTTGCCCCTGTTTGGATCTCTCTATATTCCATTTCGTGCAAATACTGGGATCTAGAAATTCTACAAGATATCAGGAACATGTAGGGAGATTTTGTGAAGGAAATGAAACTGAACAAACAACAGTGGTACACTGCATTTTCTTGAATCTGTCTACATGGATCTGTCAAAGGAGCTACCAGAGGCCATCAAATTAAACTGGGAAGATGAAGAATGGCAACAACCGATCGATTATGAACAGATTCCATTTAGATGTAGATAGTGCCATGAATACAAGGACCTTAGCAGGAATTTCCCTAAGAATAGCCAGCAGTCCCTAGATAATTCTCAGAGGCAGGAGAAGATGGAGGAAAAAAAGGGTTTTATCTAGGTTCAAAATAGAATAGGAAATCCATGATCTAGTCCTCTACAACAATAGGGAAGAGGGTCCAAAGTGGGGGAATCAAACACCAGTAACAACTTTAATATCTTGGGTGAGATGGAAGAGGAAGAAATCCCCAATAATAAGGATGAGACCAAAGAGTCCCAACCTAACACGACTGTGCCCAAGGAAGCGGAGGGCCTAGGTCAAGAAGAACAGACATAAGCAATTAAGGAATGTAGGGTTGAGGATATGGATCTAGGAGAGATAAATCCAGACGAGATAGAGAAATAATGTGAGAAAAAAGGGAAAGGATACGTGTCAAGGTGACAATTGGAACTTCTGCAGGAAGCTATCAACAAAAGGAGGGACAATCAACAACTTGGGATAACTACTAAGCCCCAGAAGGCGAACAAGAGAAAGAAACCCGAGGAGGATCTGAGGAGAGGGATGAAGATGAACAAGCAAAGAATTGCAGAGATAGGAGTCAAGCTCATTGAATTAGGTCAGTATTCCACTATTGTGGCGGACTTTATTGAATTTAATCGCGTGAACCAATGAAAATAATATCATGAAATATTCGAGGATGCAACCACCCTAGGAAGATTAAAGTACTAGAAAAGAAGCTTAAGATTGAGATGCGAGTGGTTCTATTTACCAAAGAGATGAAGTGTAAGTGAAAAACCCTAGATCAAGTAGGATAGAGGACATGGAGAGGATGTAAAACAATAGAAGTAGATTCCAATGGGGAAGCATGAGGGCTAGTGATTATTTGATGCTCAAAATTGGTTAGTTTATCAAACATCTTGGAAACCCGTTTCTCTCTAACGATGCATTTTTTGATCTAGGATTATGGGTTCAAGGGAAATTTAACTTGTTGGGATATTATAAACCCACTCCATACTTAGGATAATAACATTTAATTATTATTGATTAATTTCCTACCTACTAGCCTAGATAGTTGGCACCCACTTGCACCACTTGGTCAACACTTTCCATATATACCCCAAGAGCACCTTCATCCTGATTTTGGTTAGATCATGCCTACTTTATTGAATGCTATATTTAGTAACCGTTCCTTCCTACATATTGTATATTTATCCTTCTTTATTCCAACTTTTCAGTTTATAAGGTAAAGCTAGTCAACTAGTAAACAACTATCTTTTGTTGCCAATCCATCCTCCATGATTTTATCTCTAGATTCCAGGATTAGAATGTTTTTATCATCACTCATGATAAATCACTCGTGCTTTAGCTAATTCATGAGGTCCTTGATATATTTGGAAAGTTCTTTATCCACCTATGGGGGTTTATCATATTTAGTAAGCATGATTTATGAGCTAGCATGAGTTTTCTTCTAACAACTCAATTTTCCTATATAAGGATGTATTACCATGGTAATAATGAATCAATTATTCATGCTTCACTTCTTCATGTGATCCAGTCTCATTATTATTCTCTCCATTTTCCTTGTGCATGCTTGTGAGAATTATCTTGTATCTAGATCTACATCCTTTGTTTTCTTCTTAGCATCAAGGCTCTATTTCTTCATAGCATTAGAGATGCTATTTCTACATGGTATAAGAGCCACATGTTTTCAAGTTCAACTTGCAAGGTTTCTTAAGTTCTACACGGTTGAGGATCTATCAGTTCTCTACATTAGAGCACATCTAGTCTCTTATTCCTCTCTGAAGAAGAGCTTGATTTGAGCTTACAAATTTTTCCCCTAGTTTTTATTTGTGTAGGTTGTAGAAAGTATATTATTGAGCACATCAACTTCTTAGCATGGATTTCTCTTTATCTACGATATTGACTCCCTTCAACTATAATGAACGAAAATCCAAAATTGGCATTCTATTGCGTAGTAAGGGACTATACAGAGTTACTCTAGTTTTGGAGAACGAGCCTAATGCTACTCTTGGGAAAGCTAAGTGGCATAATAGGTTGGATGAATCCTATGGATTGATTTGCCTATCTATTTATACTTATATAATCTTTCATCTAGATGGTTTGACCACTCCAAATTAAGTACGGACCAAACTTGATTCTCTCTTTGGAGTACAAGATGAGATAAGAGCACATCAGTTGGAGAATGGGTTATTCTCTTTGAGTCCAAGCAGTTTCAATTCCATTGAAGGATTATTCACCAAATTCAAGTCACTTGTTCTATTTCTCAAGAATTGTGGGATTGAGAAGAAGGAATATGAATTGATTCTTTCCATCTTATCAAAATTGGGTCTTGAATACTTAGTTTTTGTGGCTACTTTTAATGCTACTAGGCTTGCTATTTCTAATTAGAAAATTCCTTCTTTAAGTACATTCTTTGATTCACTGAAAAAGGAGAAAGATAATTTGATCCAGATGGGTGCTCTTAGATCTTCTAAGGGAAATTATCCTTCTCTCATAGTTCAAGGAAGAAAGAATGACAGATCAAAAGAGAAGAAAATTGTAAATAGAAGAAGCCAAAGTCAGATAATGAAGATGAAAGTTCGAAGCCTACTGACGAAGGTTAAATGAAGAAAGTAAAGAAGAAAGGGAGAACATCCAAGTGTTTATTGAAGCAAGGGATTTCATCCAAAGAAGAAATATCACAAAAAGAATATGGACATCATGTCTCAACTACTTGAGAAGCATAACTTTGAAGTTCAAGATGAGCTAGAGAAACACGTTCAATCCTCAAAACATTGTCATAGTACGCAGTCCCACGGTGATATAAACTATGCCTTGATTGCCATAGTTAAATCCTTTCTTCATATACCTGATATAGGTTCTCTTTCTGATACATCAGAATTATAAATCGCAGTGTCTCTCTTGAATATTCCACATATCAATCTCCTAAATTCATCTACCAATACTTGTGATTTTTCACTAGATTCTAACGTGTCTTTAAGAAACTCTTCCTCACTGCATTCAAATGGCTATAATTCTGATTTTGAAGCATATTTTCATGCTTATATGCATGTTATGACATCCTTCATACCATACTATACCTTTGAATACTCCTAACACTATACAAACCCCAAGTTCACTAGTTGATTCCTTATTGGTTTCTTATGCAGTGTTACTTATATCTAATGGTTTCAAGTCTTGTCTATTTTTCACTGGTTGGTTAACCATGACCTTAGTCATCATTGGAATTATATTACACATGTTTGGATATGTTCTAAACACCTATGGTTCAGATCTCAAGTCCATCCATAATTCAGAGTTTTATACTCATCAATTTTTCCGAGTTGCTCAACCTTTTCCTATTCTAGCCCTATATCCTCATGGAGACACTGAACCTTTGGTATTTGATGTTCCATATGATAATATTTATGATATATCAATGTATTCTCAACCTCATTTCATATCTGGGAAGGTGCTACAACATATTGGAAGAAAGATATATGATCTGCATCACCATTTTGCAGCTATACAAGGAACTGATTGTGTTACTGTTTGTCTTGTTTTTTATACTCTCTGGGAAGGAGTATGCACATATATATTTTCCTTTTCATATTGTGTTTGCATATTAGTGTTTTTTAGCATAAATAAGCGTTCAAATAATTCTCCTACTTCATCAGACGATGAGCTACAAGGAGTCTCTCCTCTTCTTTCTTGCAGATTCTACACTCCAACGCATGATCATGGAGTTCACAAATTCTTCATCAAAGTATTTCACCAGAAGCAATTCATTCAGCTCATTCAAGTGAAGATAAATAAATATTGAAGACATGTCGTTCAATTTTTTTTCCTTTCCCTTTCTTAAGGGAGGATTTTCCCCATGTGGTTTTTCCTCTTTCTTCACTTTTTCTGGACAAGATAAATTCTAAAGGGTGACCATAGCATTTTTGTTGGGCCCTATATGCACCTATATGCATCTGATTATTTCAAACATATCATCATAAAGCCAGACTTAAAGGGGGGTGCTGGGATATTATAAACCCACTCCATACTTGGGATAACAATATTTAATCATTATTGATTAATTTCCTACCTACTAGCCTAGATAGTTGGAATCCACTTGCACCACTTGGTCAACAATTTCCATATATAACTAGGAGTGCCTTTATCCTGATTCTAGTTAGATCCTGGCTACTTTATTGACTTCCGGATTTAGTAACTATACCTTCCTGTAGATTCTTCCTTTATCGTGCTTTATATTCCATCTTTTCAATGGATAAGGTAAAGCCAATCAAGTAGGAAACTACTATCTTTTGTTTCCAACCCATCCTCCATGATTATATCTCTATATTCTAGGATTAGCATGTTTTTTCCATCACTCATGACAACTCAGTGATGCTTTAGCTAAAGTGTGAGGTCCTTGGCAGAGTTGGAAAGTGCTTTAGCCACCTATGGGGGTTTATAATATTTAGTAAGCTTGATTTATGAGCTAGCATGAGTTGTCTTCTAGAAACTCAATTTTCCTTTATAAGGATGTATTACCATTGTAATAATAAATCAATTATTCATTCATCACTTCTTCACTTCTTCATGTGATTTAGTCTCATTATTCTTCTCTCTATTTTCTTTGTGCATGCTTGTGAGAATTATCTTGTAGGTAGATCTACATCCCATGTTAACTTTTGTTCTTAGCATCAACGATCTATTTCTTCATAGCATTAGAGATGCTATTTCTACATAACTAATATCTATGGCCTGATCTCATTTACCAAGAAATCTTATTTCCTTGAATTCATGCGCTGAGTTAGTGGGAGAATGGACAGTAACCCATGGATAATGGGAGGAGATTTCAAACTGATATCCTCTCTTAGGGGAAATAAAGGTGGAGGAAGGAATATCAGTGGACAGATACTAGGAATCCTTAAGGGAATTCATAGAGGAAAGTCAATTAGTTGACCTAGAAACAAGAAATGGATGGTTCAGATGGAATAATCGATGTGGAGGGGACTACCATGTAGATTCAAGATTAGATAGATATTTGGTCTCCGATGACATAGTGAGGGAGGTAGGAGAGGTTTTAGTTAGTGTCCTTCCGACGGATGGATCAGATCATTGGCCTATTTGTCTACAATGGGACATGTCAGGTAGTCACAAGAGGAAACTGTTTAGATTTGATCAATTTTATCTTGAACATAAAGACTTCAAATCATTAGTTCAATAGTGGTGGCGGGAACTGGTCCCCCCCATGGCATTAGTCATGTATCAATTTCAATAGAAATTGAAGGCATTGAAAGCTACGATCAATACCTAGAATAAATAGGGATTTGGAAACATATTCTAGGACAAGAATTGATTGATGTCATAGCTAGAGGTGATCCAAATAAGGGGTATGAATGACGAATACGGGGAATAGATCAAACAACAAGAAGAATATCTTCTCTCCCATATAGCTTCGAGATATTGGAAAGAAGAGATATACTGGAAGAAAAAGTCAAGGAACTAATGGCTTTAGGAAGGGGAGCGTAACACAAAATTCTTCCATAACTCGGTAATTCAAAATAGGCATTGATTGAATATCCAAAAATTGAGGAAGATAGATGGGAGGTATGTTGAAACCAAAGAAGAGATAAAAAAAGGATCTAGTTAACCACTTTAAACAGGTCATGACGAAGGACAAAGTGATTAGAGGACAAGAAATTGCAAAAATAACCCAACCCCTGCCAACAGTTATCTCTTAGAAACACAATGAGATATTGCTCAAACCAATAGAGCTTCAAGAGATGGAGGATTGTTGGGGCGCGCACCTTAACGGTCCTTAATTTTGGTAACTCCACGGTTTTTGTGGAAGCTTGTAAGCGGAGTTGCGACTCAAAATAGTCTTAGGGGTGTCGGGGTTGAGTCAAAATTTTTGTAATTAACCCATGGTTTAAGTCCAGGGTTTAGGGTTCGGGGTGCCCATGGTTTAAGCCCATGGTTTTGTAATAAGTGCACTTGTATAAATAAGCACTTTTGTAAAAGAGTCAGGTTAGGATTTTGATGTAAGATGATTTGATGCGAAGCTAAGGCTAGTTTTGTAAGAAAGGTAAGTCCCAGCTGTGTGCATGGATGACCTCTGTAGCTGTGTGCGCAGAGGGTTTTTGGGCGATTAAGAAGATCTGCAGCTGTGTACGCAGACGGTTTTTGGGTGATTAAGAAGATCTGCAACTGTGTGCGCAGAGGTCTGCAGCTTGAGGAATTGAAGGGATCTGCAGCTGAGTGCGCAGATTAGAACTGTGGTTTTTGTAAAGATTTGAATAAAACACAGTTCTGTGGACGTAGCCCCTAAACTGGGGATGAACCATGTTATATCTTGTGTTGTGGTTCTTACGTGTTATTTCCGTTATGTTCTTTTATGCATTGATAAGTAGATAATTGATAAGTAAGATCACTGCTAAATACTAACTTCACCGTGAATTCCCAGTTAAGGATTAAGCAAGACACTGTTTGTTTATCTAACTGCGAAGCTATATAAGTGACTGTCGAAGATCTATATTGTATGACTATTTTTTGTTAAAGGCTAAAGGTACAGTAATATCCCTCTTCTGCTTGCAGAAACCTGATTCTGCGGCACCCCATAGCTGTTTCGGGTGAGACTGCAACCTGTTCGCAGGTTGTTGCCGGAAGGGCCAACATTGTGGGTCTTTTGTTGGTGTGAAGACAAAAGTATAGAACCCGGATTTGCCCTAAGCCCAACAAATTGATTCCGTTGCCGGTTGAACTCAGTATTTGCTCAAGAGGGGTTTACGTCGTACCTAGAGGGCTATGTTTTGGAGACCCTCAGTGAAAGAAATCGGTGATTGGATTGAAGAGACTTATCTAAAATTTTTTGAACAAGAGAACAAAGATCCGCGTCGTAGTTCAGACGACTTTTTACAAAGGTACGTTTTTTCTGATGTTTATGAAATTTTCTTTGGTAGTATCCACATAGAGTTGTACCAGTGGTTATCCAGGTTGACAGAGAGAAAGACGAACTTCCAAGAAGGTCAGTTTTCTGATTGGACCCCCACAAGAATTAATATATTGAAAAGAGTGAACATTGAGATATCCCGAGCTGTTGATTTCTGGACAACGCGAACCCTTGAAGCATTTGTGACGGAGTTCGCCATCGACACAAGTACTTCCTTCAGCGAAGCTGAACGACAGTTCTTTAAAGGACCAAGGGATAAGTACTCGAATTCATTTAATTTGAACATTAAAATGCTATTGGCTGAAAAAGGTATATTGCTCATTGAATCAGACTGTTAGATTTAGTAGTACTAACTTATGTTTGGAGGTGAAAGTGACTTCGACGAGCAAAGTGGTTTACTGCGAAGTGGTAAAAGATACAAGAGGAATTTTGGATCCTATACCCTAGGTCAGAATACCGAGTATACCCCTGTAAGTTTAGCAGACCCGACGCCTGAAGAAACCCCTTCTGTTGGAAACCCTCCGGTAATCCTGTAGCAAAGCCCTGTTATCCCTGAGAACCCGTCACAGTCTGAAAGTAACCCTAGCCCGAGTATTCCTGTCACAGGTAAGCCTACCCCAGTAAGTTCCCCCTCTCCTACTACCAGTCCCCCTCCCTCCCCCCCTAGATGCGCGATGGCCCATATGAATGATGACATTAAGCTCCCAGTCTTTAAAGGAACTAGATCAGAGGATCCAGAACAGTTTTGGTTCTTATGTGAAGCCGTGTGGACTGCTAAGAACATTACGGATCAAGATACAAGAAGAGCGCAGCTGGTTACTTCTTTTAGAGACCGCGCTTTGACTTGGTTCATGAAGTTTTCCAGTACTCAGAACCATGTCTTGGCTGATATAAAAGCAACAATGATAAAGGAATTTAAGAAGCCTAAATCAAAGTTGCAGTGTATCACTAAACTAAAGGAAATTCAGCAGCGGCGAGGAGAATCAGTGTGGGACTTTGATCAGAGGTTCAAAGTTCTTCTATATCAAGTTAGTTTCACTATTGGACCAACACAGCATAAGGAATGGTTCATTGCAGCTTTGTTACCGCATATCAGGACTCCACTCATGCAACAGAAGGTTGCTGATCAGAAAGAGGATTTGGAAATTGCTATGAAGCTTGAAACAGCTCCCGTCGAAGATAATTATTGTATAGCTCAAATACAAGCGCAGTTAGCAGTAATGGCCTTGGAGCTGTGCGACATGAAGAAAGGCAGAGCTGGTAGAGAAGAGGTTTGGTGTACATCATGTCGGACAGAAGGACATGACAAGGAACAATGTCCTACGGTAAGAAATTACCTGAATTCTGGTGCGCCGAACCCATTCAATCCTAGTGTTCTATATTGTGAGATCTGTAGGACAACTAGCCAGCATTGACCTGAAGACTGCTATCTACTGCAGAGATATGTGCAAGTACCTAAGAACCCCTATTGCAAGTTCTGTAAGTCAGTTGGACACAACGAAGATGAATGTCACAGTTTTGACCTCATGAGAGAACGAACCTATTGTTGGAGCAGAGTCCCGCAGCTACAGGAAAAGCTGCCAGTTTGGCGGATAGACAGTTTGGCGAAGACGAAGAGATAAGGTGAAGCTACGACACCGTAGCATGTTTCTAGCTTCAGAGCAGAGCCGAAAACCGTGACTGTTGGAATAGAGAAGTCAAGGACGATGACAGTACCTGAGCGACTGAGAAGAGAGAGCTCAACCACTGCATTGAAGGCAGCGGCGAAGACAGGAGGGCTCAGCTACCCTCATAAAGGAAAAGGAGCAATGAGGCCGAGGTATTAAAGACGAAGGACAGAAGATGGGAAGCGGTGCATAGTACCCATGGTCAGCACCAGGAAGCATGGAAGACTGCAGAGAGCAGTGGTGTGATGGAAAGCGGCTACCCCAAGTACAGATATGCCGACTGTCACTAGTCAGGGTTTGGGTTATTGTTGGGACAGGCCCACAATGTTGTAATGGCGAGACCTTCGGGCCGCCTATAAAGGGATGTATTTTGTATTGTAAAAGGTTGGAATTTTGGGCATTTTAGGCCATCCAGCTAGTCAGATTATCAGTAGTCTGTTAGCTTACTGTTATTTTGTATTGTAACAATCCGCAAGGATTGACAGAGAGAGAGAGAGAGAGAGTGAGAGTATATTGTAAGAAGGAAATATAGAGAAGAGATCTAGGAGAGAAGGGCTCTAGGCTGAGTGCAGAGTTACCCAGAAGATCTCTAGCTGCATATGCGGTGCAACAGAACTGTGTACCTCTCTCAAGTTATAATATAGAAGCATAGTTCTGTGGACGTAACTTCCACCATGGAAGTGAACCACATAAAATCAGAGTGTTGTGTGTTTGATTCATGTGATTGTATTTACTGTTATATCTGTCATTCATTACATGAACTCTGCTTACAGTATGTGTATGTTATTCAGTTCATAGCATATTACAAGGATAAATGCAAGTTGAAATCTTTAAGTATTCTGTATAAGAGTTTGTCTAAGTTTCACCTAAGACAGTTAAGAGTCACGGTATAAAACAACCCTGGGTATTGAGTCCTGTAAGTTGAACACAAGTAACACTAGGTGCGCTGAGTCGCAGCGGTAGGATATCGCAGGGAGGCGATATCGCACCATCAGAGGAACTGTGGTGCGCTGCGGTTAAGGATCGAGTGGAGGAAAAAGATACGTGTTTCCCGGGACACGGCAATGCGATAAGGATTAGAGCCATTGCGATTAAGAGGAAACTGCACATCATAGAGAGGAAAGAGTAGTCTCGTGAGCTGAGAAGAGCTGCGAGACGCACACAGGACGCCATCCAGAACTTGGTCGAGACACTGGAGTCCTTGCCCAACCCGTTAGGATCACTTTGGGTGAGACTTCAGGCCGCTCCGAAGTCTGTCGTTGAAAGGGCCAGTGAGATAGGGGTGTTGTTGGTTCATTATAGTAAACCCGGGTCTGCCCAGACGACCAACAAATGGTTCCGTTGCCGGTTTTGAACAAACTAAGCACTGATGTTATGTTGGCATCCTACTAGAGACAAACTCAAAGAGTGGGTTGTGTCTAACGAGAAAGAGTTTGCTGAATGAGAAAACAAGAGTCCTAGACTGAGTATAGAGGACTGGTTACAAAAACATATCGTTACAGACCTGCATGCGATATTTTTTGCAACCTTTGGAAACAAGCTTTACGACTGGTTATCAAAGTTGACTGACAAGAACATATTCAAGAAGAAAAGAAACATTGTCTGGACACCGGAGCTGATTCAGACCGTGAAGAAACTTGATAATCCCATTACGAGGACAATAGACTTCTGGCTTGTAAGTGTTCTAGAAGGCTTCGTCACAGAGTTTGCAGTTGACCAGAGAAAAAGCTTCAGCGAGGCTGAGCGGTACTTCTTCAAAAGATATCGCGGTAAGTACCTAAAATATTTAAACTTGTCCATTAAGATGCTATTACATGAAAAAGGAACAATGGATCTAGTTTCAGATGAATAAGTAAAGATAGTAATGTCACAAGAGTTTGAAAGTGATTTTGATGACATTGGACGTACACGTAGTGGAAAGAAATACAAAGTAGATTTCAGCTCTCCCATATTTGAAGACAGTTCAGATAATTCTAGACAACAGAGTCACAGTACCACAGAAAGAATAGAAGGGGGTATCCCTTACCACCCTTATACCCCACAGAAACAGATCGGGACTCAGAACAATCCCGTAGGAACTCCATCTAGTAGCTCGCAGACAGTACATACTACCGCTACATCACCTCCACCTACACTGCCGAGTGGTAGTAACACAACAAATCAACATCCACCACGTAGAAATAGAATGGGGGATGATATGAAGCTACCTATATTTAAGGGTACAGGGGAAGAGGACCCAGAGCAGCATTGGTTTCTATGTGAATCCGTGTGGACCATTAAAGCAATCAATGATGATAATAGTAAACTTGTACAGTTGGTCACCACACTGAGAGAACGAGCCTTAATAAGGTATATGAAGTATACCTCAGCGGTACCTAGAACACTTGTCTAGGTCAGGACCGCCATGATTAAAGAGTTTAAGAAACCTAAGTCTGAGTCACAGTGCATTACAGAGCTCAAATACATCAAACAGTTACCTACAGAGTCAGTGTGGGACTTTGATCAGAAATTTAAAGCCCTTATAGACCAAGTCAGCTTTGAGTTTGCATCGGAGCAGCATAAGGAATGGTTTATTGCAGCACTGCTCCCTCACATCAGACTACCATTAATCCAGCAGAAACTCTAGATGCAGGACGATGCGTTGGAGATGGCGATGAAACTAGAGGCTTCACCTCTAGCTAAAACTAGCACAGGTATGACAAACCTGCAAAACCAGTTGGCTAATCTCACGATACAGATGCATGAACTTAAGAAAGGGAAAGAGGTTGCGCAAGACATTTGGTGCGTAAAGTGTAAAGCACAAGGCCATACTAAAGATAATTGTCTAGTCTTTTTAGAATATCTAGCAACCGGGGATCCTAACCCCTTACCACAGACCCATGGGCCGTGGTGTGAAATATGCAAAACAAGAGGACATCTACCTCACCAGTGCCCTCTACTTCAGAAGTACGTATAGACGCCTAAGAACTTATACTGCATCTTCTATAAGTCCGTAGGCCATGATGAACACGATCGCCGAGCCTATGATCTCATGGTCGGGAGCAAACAAGACCTGTACAGAGTCCAATCAGAAACACAGGGTCCAGCAGCAGGACCACAGCATGATCCGGCTTATGTTGGCCGTGGAGGAGGATTCAGAGGACGAGGAGGATTCAAAGGCTTTGGCCGTGGAGAAGGATTTGGCCGTGGTCGCAGACCAGTCACTTGTTACAACTGTGGAGTTGTAGGACATTATACTAGGGACTGTCAGAGCCCTACCACCACATGTAACTATTGAAATTATTACGATCACGCTATAGAAGACTGTCCTACCTTGATATCTAAGATCAGAGAACCTAAGACAGTAGTACACCAGAACATCCAGTTTATTGCTACTGAGCAGAAAGAACCAGAAATAAGAGTCAACATTGTAACTCGCAGCAGTGCTTCCGCCAATGGGACATCGCAGGTTACTAAAAAGACCATAGGTCAGGAGTGGGTGCGTAAAGCTCCTAACAAAGCAAAACCACTTGACCTACATAAGAATAAACAGACATTTCAGGAAGCTAAGACTTTCTTTGATGACTCGATGCAATCAGGATCGCAGGTACTGCCGTCTAGGGTCATACCGCAACAAGCACCTTGTGGCGTTAGCCCTGACCAGACATCGCAGGCTACCACATCGGGCGCTTGCGACGAAGACGAGTTGGCAGGAAGTGTACAATCCTTCCTGCGGAGTTGTTTAAAACTTGTGAGAAATGAGCAAGCTATTGGAGAACTTCAGCGCATCATAGATCAGTGTCAGTCATCTTCTTCCGTGAGTAGTGCACAATGTGCTGTTCATAACATTATGGGACATGCAAGAACAGGAAGAGAGATGCGACTCACAGCACAAGTTGGAGAATTTGAAATGGACGCGTAGATCCGGGTCATCTCACCGTTAGATCCTCTTCAAGGTCCTAGATACATTGAACCTATCCGAGCAGAGGAAGAGGCACGTAACATGGACAGTCTCTATCAGATGACTACGAACCAGAGCGAATACATCAATCCAACCACAGAAGGGAACATTAGTTGGCGATGCGACAACTCATGCGCATCGGATTCAGATGTTGGTCTAGAGAACTGGCAGAACAGACTTTATGAAGTCTCAGCGCGCAGATGTGTGTATATAACTAAGTCACTGCGATGGATTGGCGCAGAGGTCAAAGGGATTCCATCATATCATGGTCTAATAGATATCCAGGACTTTCTCATGCAGTTTGAACAACAAATACCTCATGAACAAAGGATCGGAGCTATGGACCTTGCAGTACGAGCCACACCTGCAAGATGGTGGTATGCACATAAAGAGAATATCGCATCATGGGGTGATCTTAAGAGATTGATGGCGATCAGATTCTCTACCGACAGAGAATATACCCAGCAGAGATACACAGGAGAAAGTGATCCCAGGTCACACATTCAGACATGTGAACAGAACTGGTCGGACATTCCCGAGGATGAATGGGTTCACCAATTCATTCACACTTTGGAGACAGTTCCACGAAACTGGTACACAGAGACTGAGTTGGGCAAGTGAAAGACTACATGGCCACTTCTAATAGACAACTTTCTACTCACCTTTGCTTTTGAATGTGAGTATCCAAATGTTGATCAGGCCCTAGAGCTAATAAAGGTTAACATATTTGCGGGTTGTACCCTATCAGTATAGACTCAACCTGAGTGGGACATCTAGTTAGAATATGCGCTTGAGTGCTACAATTTTGCATCAGAACCAGAGGAGGAGGATGACGATCCTCGCAACATCAACATTCCAGAGTCAGAAGGGACTCGCGATGTTGATGGACCGAGGCTACAGATTCCAGCAATCACAGAGCCGATCAAGATTAAAAAAATCAATATTGGCACAGACACAGAACCAAAGTTTGCCTCTAATGGAGACTATTGGACCAATGGAACAGTTGGATAGATTGCAGACTTGTTACATGACTATCAGGACCTATTTCCCACCAAGTTCACAGATATGAAGGGAATAGTCGGAGACCTAGGAGTAATGAGGATACCATTGAAAGAGGATGCTATACCAGTCAAGCAGCGTCCATATAGATTAAATCCACGCTACAAAGAAAAAGTTAAGGATGAGATCGATAAGATGCTAGCAGCAGGCATCATTGAGGTCATAGAAGAGAGCGAATGGGTTAGTCCCATGGTCGTGTAAGAGAAGAAAACCAAAGGAGATATCAGGATCTGTGTCGACTTACGTAAACTCAACGACGCATTGCTTCATGATCCATTCCCGACACCTTTCACTGATGAAGTACTAGACAATGTGGGAGGACAGGAGGTCTACTCCTTCATTGATGGATTTTCAGGATATCACCAGATCAGAATGCACCCAGAAGATCGACATAAGACCACGTTTGCAACAGAATGGGGCTCATTCCAGTATACAGTAATGCCCTTTGGTCTTAAGAATGCACCAGCTATCTTTTCTAGAGTAGTAGTTGCTGTATTTAAAGAATACATCCATAAATTCCTAGAAGTTTATTTTGATGACTGGACTGTATTTGGATTAATTGACAAGCACATAGGAGATTTAAGACTGATAGAGAAATGTAGGCAGTACCAGATTTCTCTGAACTTGAAAAAATGTATATTCTGTGCGCCATTTGGTATTTTGTTGGGTCACATTGTTTGCAGGCAAGGCTTGATGGTAGATCCCGCAAAAATTGCCATCATTGTAAATATTCTAGCACCCAACTCAGTCAAACAATTGAGAACAGTACTTGGTCATACCGGGTACTACAGAAAATTCATCAAAGGATACGCAAAGATTACAGCACCGATGGAAAAACTGTTAAAGAAAGATGTAAAATTCCTATGGAATGAGGAATACCAGCAGAGTCTAAACACACTTAAAGAGAAGATGGTTAAAACACCCATCTTAGTATTCCCAGACTGGACTAAGCTGTTCCACGTACATGTGGATGCATCTGGCATCGCACTAGGGGTTGTTTTAACGCAACCAGGAGAAGGAGGTATCGATCATCCTATCGCATACTCCAGCAGAAAGCTGTCGACAATAGAAAAGAACTACACCATGACAGAAAGAGAAGGCTTAGCTATGGTGTACGCGCTACAGAAGTTCAGGTACTACCTGTTGGGTGCCTCGTTCAAGATGTTTACTGACCATTCCGCATTGAAGTATCTGTTCAATAAGCCAGTGTTAGGGGGAAGAATCTGCAGATGGTTACTTCTCTTTCAGGAGTATGATTTTGAAATCATTGTCAAACTAGGAAGATTGAATGCTGGACCTGATCATCTGTTGCGAATAGACTCAGGAGAAGAGCCAAGTAATCTAGAGGACAATTTGCCAGATGCGCAATTGTTCTCTATTCAGATCGCAGATGCGTACTATGTTGATATCATTCAATTTATCACTACATGAAGGGCACCTGAGGACTTTACTAAGCATCAAAAGAGGCAGTTGGTTGTTAAAGCAGCAGACTTCACCCTGATCGCAGGACAGTTATACAAGTTAGGTCCAGATGAAGTCCTGTGCAGATGTGTGATGCCGCATGAAAAAGAGGCTATTATCAGAGAAGCACATTCAGGAACCATAGGAGATAATTTCGTAGGAAAGCCGACTGTGCAAAAAATCTTGACCGCAGGATTATGGTGGCCCACGTTACACAAAGACACTAAGGACTTTTGCAGATGCTGCGATATCTGCCAGAGGGTAGGAAAACCTTCACGACGAGATGAAATGCCGCTGCGACTACAGGTTACATTGCGTGCATTTGACAAGTGGGCTATAGACTTTGTGGGTACTATCAACCCACCAGGAAAATGAACTGGTGCGAGATATATCATCACGGGAACAGAGTACCTCACAGGGTGGGCAGAGGCCAAAGCAGTAAGAAATTGTGATGCTTCTACAGCCGCATAGTTCATTTTTGAAAACATCATCACTAGATTTGGATGCCCAGTAATTTTGATGAGCGATCAAGGCACCCACTTCTTGAATTGCACCATTGAGGCCTTGACGGAAGAATTCCAGACACAGCACCATAAGAGCACTCCTTACCACCCGCAAGCTAATGGTACGGTGGAGGCCTTTAACAAGATTTTAGAAAAATCTCTTACTAAGATATGCAACAGTGAAAGGAATGATTGGGACCTCAGAGTTAACGCTGTATTATGGGCATATAGGACTACATGCAAGAAACTTACAGGACACACACCTTTCAGCTTGGTGTATGGACAGGAGGCTGTTATGCCTATGGAGTATATTCTTCCCAGTTTAAGAATTGCTCAGATCACTGGAATGGATGATACAGACACGGTGCACAAGAGGCTAGCGCAGCTGCTTGCCTTAGAGGAAGACAGATTCATCGCCGGATTCCATCAAAAAGTGCAGAAGGCATGAGAAAAATATTGGCATGACAGGCACATTAAGAGTAAAACTCTTCATATCGGAAACCTAGTACTCCTCTATGACAGTAAATTTCTTAAGTTTCCAAGGAAGTTCAAGACGCATTGGTTGGGGCCATATAAGATATAGCAAGTTACAGAGGGAGGAGCCATTCAGCTCAGCAAACTGAATGGGGAGCTTCTTCCCATGATAATCAATGGCAATGGGATTAAGCTTTATAGTGACAACCACTCCACCTATAAGCCCTAACTCAGAGTTGGAACGGTGCAGATGTCCAGTGTAGTTGAAAGGAGGCATTGCACCGGGAATTAGTCTACACCGGCAGGTATTCTAAGTATAAGGAATTGCATAAGGACGGTTCATTTAAAACAAACAAAAAAAACGTGTCAGTTTGAGTTGAGCAAGTGATGCGGTGTGGCATCGCAGCAGCGCGATGTTTCCCCGTGCCACGTACCCAACTTTTGTAACGAGACAGAGGGCTAGTCAAGTCACCGTCTGATAGGCAGTTAATGAGGAAATGACTGGTATACCTTACCGTAGATTTGGGCAACAGCATAATCAATTATCTAGATTTAGCAAATCTTCGACGAGACCGGCGCCTGCATACACACGCTTTGAGGGAAATTGGCATTTATTGAGGATCGAGATGATGGGTGTGGTCTCATCCAAGAAATTAATACGATCGACGGGTTCAGTATAGATGACCATTGCATCCGGGATTATCACCTTCGGTATAAAAGCAGAAATTATTCATTCGGGAGGGTTACTTTTGCAAAGAGCCGAGAGCTATAGAGTGCAGTGTTAAGTTTCCCCTGTCCAGAGCTAATTTCATTACAGAGTGCTGTGATTTCCAGAGTTTGCAGCCATTGCCAATCCAAAGTATAACACCGAGTGGGTTCTGCTCGAGGAGGAACCTTTAGAAGATAGTCTGAGACGCTTCGAGCATGGTGGCCGTATGTCCGCTATGGCGACGCCGCCCAGGGTTGTGAAAGTAGGAACATCACAGGCAAGACAATTTCCAAGGATGAGGAGTCAAGCGCAGGATGTAGAAGATGTCATCAAAGTCTCTGCTGCAGAAAAGAAGAAAGCTGAGCTGATCACTGAAGATAAGAAAGCAGAGCAGCGGAATGATGAGAAGAAATCTCCCACTAGGAAGAAAGTAAAAATGAGAAAAAGAAAGCAACGGGAGAAGGGAGATGACATATCTCATCAGCTAAGAGAAGAACAAGAGGTTCTAAAGGTCAAGAATGAAAATATGCAGAACCCAAGCAGCGTGAATACCTGGAGCGAGCTGCTGAGAAGAAAAGTAAAAGGGAAAACAAACCGAACAAGCGGAACTTCAAGATGCAGACAAAGGCTTGTTCTCGGAATGGAATTCCTGGTTTGTATACCTTTCACATAAGTAGGCCCCAGACTGAATGAAATGTTGAGAAGGCCGGAAGATACAGATTTTCCTTGTGATAAAAGTTCTAACCCAGATAAAGAGGAAAGGATATCTGTGGAAGACTTCTCAAGACTTGAAGATCCTTAAAAGGTCTCGCAAGCGACGAGAGCGAGAGCAGGAAAGATAAGAGAGCCCAACGAACTAAGTTACAGAAACTATAGAGAGCGTGTCGTAGCTATGGAGACTAAAGTCGCAGGACTTCGGGACAAGCTTCAGCGCACTTCGCAGGAAGCCAAGGAGAAGCTACAGCAGGAGAAGTCTGTTGGTAGTGGCTCGGGGACGAGCCACAAGTAAGTGTTAGGGGATTGTTGGAGCAGAGTCCCGCAGCTACAGGAAAAGATGCCATTTTGGCGGATAGACAGTTTGGTGAAGATGAAGAGATAAGGTGAAGCTACGACGCCGTAGCATGTTTCTAGCTGCAGAGCAGACCCAGAAACCGTGACTGTTGGAACAGAGAAGTCAAGGAAGACGACAGTACCTGAGCGGATGAGAAGAGAGAGCTCAACCACTGCATTGAAGGCAGCGACGAAGATAGGAGGGCTCAGCTACCCTCATAAAGGAAGAGGAGCAATGAGGCCGAGGTATTAAAGACGAAGGACAGAAGACGGGAAGCGGTGCATAGTACCCATGGTCAACGCCGGGAAGCATGGAAGACTGCAGAGAGCAGTGGTGTGACGGAAAGCAGCTACCCCAAGTACATATATGCTGACTGTCACTAGTTAGGGTTTGGGTTACTGTTGGGACAGGCCCACAGTGTTGTAATGGAGAGACCTTCGGGCCACCTATAAAGGGATGTATTTTGTATTGTAAAAGGTTGGCATTTTGGGCATTTTAGGCCATCCAGCTAGTCAGATTATCAGTAGTCTGTTAGCTTACTGTTATTTTGTATTGTAACAATCCGCAAGGATTGACACAGAGAGAGAGAGAGTGATAGTATATTGTAAGAAGGCAATATAGAGAAGAGATCTAGGAGAAAAGGGCTCCAGGCTGAGTGCGGAGCTACCTAAAAGATCTCTAGCTGCATATGCAGTGCAGCAGAACTGTGTACCTCTCTCAAGTTATAATATAGAAGCACAGTTCTGTAGACGTAACTTCCACCCTGGAAGTGAACCACGTAAAATCAGAGTGTTGTGTGTTTGATTCATGTGATTGTATTTACTGTTATATCTGTCATTCATTACATGAACTCTGCTTACAGTAAATGTATGTGTATGTTATTCAGTTCATATCATATTACAAGGATAAATGCAAGTTGAAGTCTTTAAGTATGCTGTATAAGAGTTTGTCTAAGTTTCACCTAAGACAGTTAAGAGTCGCAGTATAAAACAACCCTGTGTATTGAGTCCTGTAAGTTGAACACAAGTAACGCTAGGTGCGCTGAGTCGTAGCGGTAGGATATCACAGGGAGGCGATATCGCACCATCAGAGGAGCTGTGGTGCGCTGCGGTTAAGGATCGAGCGGAGGAAAGAGATATGTGTTGCTCGGGGTGCGGTGATGCAATAAGGATTAGAGCCATTGCAAGTAAGAGGAAATTGCACATTGTAGAGAGGAAAGAGCGGTCTCGCGAGCTAAGAAGAGCTGCGAGACGCACACAGGACGCCATCCAGAATCTGGTCGAGACACTTGAGTCCTTGGCCAACCCATTAGGATCACTTCGGGTGAGACTTCAGGCTGCTCCGCGGTCTGTCACCGAAAGGGCCAGTCAGCTAGGGGTGTTGTTGGTTCATTATAGTAAACCCGGGTCTTCCCAGACGACCAACACCTATGATGCTTATAGGGTACAAAAAGATGGACAAGGTAATGAGGGATATGGTTACCGTGGTAGTACATCAGGTAGAGGTACTTTTGGAGGTCATGGTCGTGGTGGTATGCCTAGAAGAGGTCAAGGCCAGGTGGTGTGCTATAACTGTAATCAGGCAGGACATCTAGCTAGAGACTGTCGGAACCCAACTACGACATGTCGATATTGCAGAGCAGTCGACCATGTGATTGAGAAATGCCCGCAGCTGATAGCCAAGATACAAGAAAGAACGTTAGAGAAAATTTCAACTCAAAATGGGCCTCCTAAAAAAAATTAATAAAATATTAGTTAAAATAATAAAATAATGTTTATTAATTTTGGAGGAAGAAAAAAAAACTACTTTTTTGTTTGTATTTTCGACATATCCCCCCGTGTTTTTACTCAAATTTCGATTGGGAGAGCTCATTGGATGCGGAATTAAATTCCCCATCCAACAAGCTCTCCCGATCGAAATTTGAGTAAAAAAACGGGGATATATGTCGAAAATACAAACAAAAAAAGTAGTTTGTTTTATGATACCTATCCCCAAATTTATATTAAAAAAGTGTTTAAGACCTATACGGTATTTCAAATTTAAAGAGATTTCATTGGATAACACATTATGACATGGAATTTGAATGAAAGTTAAAAGGCCCATTTTGAGTTGAAATTTCCTCTAATGATAGCGCTCCTACTGAGAATATTCAGATGATTGCTATAGAGTAAAGACTTGTTCCAGCCATTAATGTTGTTACAAGGAGTGGCGCTACGACGCAAATACAGAATAAGGAGAAACATCTTGATGAGGCTTGGGTTCGTAAGGCCCCGGGGAAAATTCCAACCTTCGATGTGGGAAGAGAAAAAGATACATTTCTGGAAGCCAAAAATGACTTTGCTGATCCGAGCACACCAGTAGCACCTACGCAACAGCATCAGCAGCAGTCACAGTCTCAAGAAGCTTCGACAGATAAAGTAAGTACATTGTCTTCATTTTTATAGAGTTGCATGAAGCTCTTAAGAAATCAGAGTGCTTTAAATGAGTTACAGAAAGTTATTGCTTCTTGTGAACCTCAGCGAAGCTCTGGTAAGGAAAAAACTGTTAATAGAGTCAAAAGAACTGGAAGAGAAATGAGATTGCATGCTTAGATAGGAGAATATGACATGACTGATGTCATTCTGGACCTAGGATCCGAAGTAAATGTCTTAACTAAACAAACATGGGAACAAATGGGAAAACCTACCCTTGAATGGTCTCCTATACATTTGAGATTAGCCAATCAACAAAAGATTGTGCCCCTAGGAAGATTCCCTAGTGCCCTAGTAGATATTGATGGGGTCAGTACTTTAACAGAATTTGAATTCATTGAGATAATTGATGATAGCAACCCCTACACAGCTTTGCTAGGAATTGAGTGGGCAATAGACAATGCTGCAGTCATTAACCTTAAGAAGAGACAGATGACTTTCGAAGGGAAAGGTTTGAGAGTCATAGTACCATTGGACCCTTCTCAAGGAGAAAGGTACACAGAACCACTCAGAGATGAAGATTAGGATGTTTTGGACCATATATACAACACCACAACTAAGGAAGAAGATTATGTTGATCCTACTGCTGAAGGTATCATGGATTGGCAGTGTGACAGTTCCTGCATGACGGATTTAGATGACGGTCTAGAGAATTGGCAGAATAGACTTTATGAACTACATGGACATCGATGTGAAAGAATTACCAAGTCTCTCAGATGGCTTGGTTCACAGACAAGAGACTTTCCTACCTTTGATGGCTTGACAGACCCAACAGATTTTATTATACAATTCTCAGAGCAGGTACCAGATTCACAGAAAATGGAGATTCTAGATTCAACATTCAGAGCCACAGCAGCCAGATGGTGGAATGGTCATAAAAAGTACATTCATAGTTGGGAAGCATGCCAGAAGTCCCTTTTCCTAAGATTCAGGGATCAACCTCAGGAGGTGCGAAGCAGGTTTAATGGTAAGACTAGTCCTCAGGGACATTTGGAGCAATGCTATGAAGCATGGAACCATGTACCTCATGAAGAATGGGTACATAGGTTTGTGCACACCCTGGAACCTATAGAAAAGAACTGGTATGCGGAGGTCGAGCTTCACCATGGTACTGTAAGTTGGGATAGTCTTGTTAATAGTTTTGTGCTGACATTTTCTATTAATGAGGTTTGTCCTGCTTTGGACGCAGCTGTTAGGTTGATCCATACTAAAGTGTTTGATGATCAAGAAATAGCAGAATACCAACCTGATTGGAAGGAACAAGAAGCTAATGTAGTAGAATTTTATAACCTTGCAATTGACGAGGATGATGATCCGCACAACATTAACATTCCTGAGTCAGAGGGACACTATGAAGTACATGGACCAGCAGTTGAAGCACCTGAGGTGACTCAGCCCTTGAAGACGCGGACAGTAAACATTGGATCAGAAGGAAATCCTAAGTATGCTATCATTGGAGATTATTTGGATGAAGAAATGGTGAGCAAAGTGACCCAACTTCTCCATGAGTATCAGGACCTTGTTGTGCCCCTGCCCAACAGCCTTAAAAAAACATTATTTCATCAAACAAAATCCTATTTTGTTTGATGAAATGTTTGAATTTCCGAAAGCAAATCTAATGAATCACCAGCTGCTGAAACAATGATATTCTGCGAGCTACTGAATCAGTGAAATTTTATGTTTTTTAAGCAGCCTTTGCAAACCATAGGTTATGTGACAAAATCACCATTATCGAGTTATTATTGATTTACACGTAAAAATTAAAGGAGAAGTATTAATAATTCTCATATCTTTTATCATAACCTAATCTTGAAATCTTATCCAAAACATTATCAATTGATTTTATTATTTGGTTTTGTTACTATAATTATTGATAAGGTTGAGATATTGGAATGGTTGATTTCTCGCATTACCATAGATTTTATTTCAAGGTTGATTAATGGTCATGCATGGGCGGTTTGTTATAACTTTGGTAAAGCCTAGAGTGTCTAAGGCCAAATGTTTTACGTGCCATATCTCAAGTTTACAAACCATAGTCGATATTATCATAACTGTTTATGTTGATCTTTATAATATGATCTATATTGCAAAGTCTGGTTTCGACGTTATGGTTTTTATTATTATCACGTGATCGCCACCTTCGGAGGTTAACATTATTATACTGCAAGGTTTATGCATTGATCTTCAAAGGTTTAATCCTTGTGATTTTTATGACCTCTGCCATCACCTCCGAATACGATCCACCTGGTGCGAAGTTGATATGGTATCATTATACTGGTACTGAACTCTGTCCATCACATTTAAGTCTCAGTACTTGTCCTCCATCGTGGCTATCTGTCAATGGAACACCTGTTTCGTGTACAACGAAGGGTTTCATATCATTAATGCCGGATAAATAATGATAACATGAGTTATCTGGAGTCTTTGACCGTCATTCCTCATTACTCGATTACCTCTCTGAGCGATAATGCCTCCGTCCATGCCGGGTTTACAGGGGTATAGTATGCGTCCGCTCATGTTACAGTTGGTTTATGAATCCATAGGATTTCATTGCTTGTATTTATTCCTCGGTCTGCACCCCAAGTGCTCGCTATCTGGTTCACTGTCTTGTGCCGAGCTGTGGTATTTGTTCTGTGTGCGGTTGCGTGCCTTGACACAGTCAGTCATGGCACCAGTGGTGAGGGTCGAGCCTTGTGAAATGAAATTGCTAGATTCAAACCCTGAGCTGTTAGCAAAGGTCGAGGCTGTCGGATGGCTGCCGTTTGTTAGTAAATTCTCCAATTCGAACCCCGAAGTCACGAGGGTGTTCGATGTCTCCTTGGTTGATTTTCAGGCTGAAGTAGGCGATCTCCGTTTTCGGGTGGACGAGCGATCAGTGGTGCTTTCCACTGGTCTGTCACTGACAGGAAAGAGGTGGTTAAAATATAAGAGAATGGACATTACTGAATGGTGACAATTACTTAAAAACCCCTGTCAAGAGGTATCATTCTGAACTGGAGTAGCGCGCAGATACTTCAAAAAGGAATGGCGCCCGGTCCTCGATTTACTTCACAGGTACGTGACCTATGAAGTTCGGCTTTCCTCCGCTTACGTTTACCATCTCAGGTTGATGTCTGCATTTATAGGCTTCCCGCTGAACTTACCTTATTACCTGGTGCGAAGTTTGTTTAAAATGTCATCTGCAATTAAGAAGGGACCTAAGCATGTTAGTCATAGTCTCTTTCACCATGGATTAGTCCGTATGTTAATTGAGAGGGAGTTGTCGAAGTCAAACCAGTCCTGGGATGAGTTCATTGACTCTAATGGTTTTTTGGCCTTCTGCCACTGTCAGTTTGACAACCCTGAGGATTGCAACAGGCATCAAGAGCCGAATCATGTTTCAGTTCCTCCTCTACGAGAGTCTCTGTTAAACCCTGCCAGCCGTATGAGCCCCGAAGCTTGTCACGACCCTGTGTCCACTCTGGCAAGAAGCCCGGGTACCCCTCTGGTTTCTAAAAGAATGAGGAAATCTTCAACTTTGTCACCAGTTACACCAAAGAATAGTGTTGATAAAACATGCAATCGGGGAAGTAACAGGTCAAGAGCTAAAGTGATAGGAAGATTTACTAGGAGTATGGCCAAAGGTAATATTGTTAAGCCATCGGTGAAGGATGCCATTCGTGTCGAGACTGTCGTTATCGACGATGATGAAAGTAACCTCGTTTTTCCTGTGGATGATCATAATGTTGGTCCTCAATCTACCTTGAATCATGTCGAGGATGGTTTTCCCATTTTCGATAAGGATGTTCAGCCTGACCCTGTTATTGATCTTCCAGCTAAAGAGAAGAAGCCTGTAGAGACAAGCTCGTCTGGTTTTCATGACGTTGGGGATGTGATGCACCCATTGTTTGTTAACTATCTCTTAGACAAGATACGCAGGATGGAAGAAAGGGTGAATGAGGTAATAGCTAATCGCGATTTGATGAAGGCCGATAATCTTAAGTTAAAGGAGAAAGTAGACTCGAGTGATAAGCATCTCTTGCGTTTAAAAAATCACAAGAACAAGATGATTAGAAGGGTTCTTAAATTACAAAATGAGAATGATAAGAACGAAGAAAAGGTACGGGAGCTTAATGCTCAAGTTGCGCTTATGCAGTTTAAGGGTTAGTCGCAGAGTCAATCGAGTGGTGTGAACATCCAAGTCTTCAACGCTCCTGTAAAATTATGCTGTTTTGGGGTATATTTGCTATTGGTTTCAAATTTTGAAGTTATGATGGATTAATGAACAGGTTATTTCTGTACAGGTATTGGCTTGTTTTATTTTTGTTTATTATATAGTTTTTGTCATTTGGATTTTCGTATGTGTGTTAATTATATCACTTTTACGTGTTGTATCGCAGGCGATATGGTTGCTGTTCTTGCTCAGATTTTGATGACTGTCTGTTTTTGGATGATCCCCACATAATCGGAACAAATCGATTAACAGGTCTTCCAGGTGTTGTTTCATCGTTGATGTTCTCGATATTTATGGATCGAATCTTTACCATTTCTAGGCATTTCCACGTATATAGAAAAATGACATGTCTTACTTGTCATTTTTAAGGGAAATCGGTTAAAGGTTTCAATTTTGCTATCTCTAGTTTTTAGGATTGTTTGTCTTTGAAGATTACATGTATTTAAGGGGAGATAGCATATGGGATAAAGGGTCGATAGTTTGGAGAAGAAAGGGACAAGAATACTGTTTGATTTCCCTGTGACTCAAGACAGTTTGCTGTCAGCAGCTACAGATTGTTAAACTGGTGATACTTACATATTTTTACAGTATTTTTACTTTGTATATGTGTGTACTGTATCGCTTAGTCTTGTTGTTTATTTTTTCCATATTATTAATGTTTGCTATGATTTCTTTTAAGAGTTATGCAAATATATGTTATATAATTGTCGACTGGTACTGATTTCGATTTACTGATGTTTCACATCATATCATATGTGATATATGCACCTATTGTATGATCTTGTTAATTTCAGAATTTCTTTTGATTACTATCAGGATTATTAATGCAATAGTTTCATTGGTAGATCTGATATCAGGTTAAATATTTTATTTCTCCTGATCAGGATAGGACTTACATTAGGTTAATGTTTTTCTGTTCTGTTAAATCATGTTATTTTAAAATCCATTGAATTAGATGTTTATAATTCACATCACATTCAGATTATTCTTTTTTCCTTGTGATTAATGTACAGGTGTATTTGTTGTATCTTTGTAACCTATCAACTCTGTTAATAGTTATTTAATATTGTGGCATAAAATGAATTAACTTAACTGATTCATATTGTAATTAATAACATTTATTAACTTGTACAGAGATAGGTATATATCTGATAAATAATCAGTAGTGTTAGCTCTATCTCTTAGATTTTTCTTTAGTTAGACTTTCAGGCTAACAGAGCCTTTAAACCTGTCGGGAACAACCATCCCAAACAGCTTGGAGCCTGCTTTAAGGATCTCGGTCTGGGTTGTCTTCCCCCGTTGCGTGCATAATCACTTATGCCCGTCAACAGACCTTTTTCCAATGAAGTTCTAGGATATGAAAGGTATCCTTGGTGATATAGGAGTGATAAAGATCCCTTTGAAACCTGATGCGAAGCCTGTGAAACAGCGCCCTTATAGGGTGAACCCTAAGTATAAAGAAAAAGTTAGAATGGAGCTAGATAAGATGCTTGCTGTAGGAATCATTGAGCCTGTTGAAGAATCCGAATGGGTCAGTCCTATGGTGGTGCAAGAAAAGAAGACTAAGGGAGAAATCAGAATCTATGTTGATCTGAAGAAGCTGAATGATGCCTGTTTACATGATCCTTTCCCTACTCCCTTTACATATGAAGTTTTAGACAATGTCGGAGGTCAAGAAGTGTACTCTTTTACTAATGGATTTTTCAGGTTACCATCAGATTAGAATTGCTCCAGAAGATCGACATAAGACAACCTTCACTACAGAAATGGGATCCTTTCAGTATACAGTTATGCCCTTTGGATTGAAGAATGCACCTGCTATGTTTTCTAGAGTAGTCATCTCTGCATTTAAGGAATTTATACATAAATTTTTAGAAGTTTATTTTGATGATTGGACTATCTTTGGGTTACTAAAAGACCATATAGCTAGTTTAAGACTTATGCTGGACAAGTGTAGACAACATCAGATTTCCTTGAACTTGAAAAAGTGTATCTTTTGTGCACCTTTTGGAATTCTGCTAGGTCACATTGTATGTAAGCAAGGACTGATGATGGATCCTGTGAAGATATCCATTATTGTGAACTTTCCACCTCCAAAGTCTGTTAAGCAACTTCACACTACACTTGGTCATACTGGATATTACAGGAAATTCATTAAAGGATATGCTCAGATCACAGCCCCTATGGAAATGCAGTTGAAGAAAGATATTAAGTTTGAATGGACACCTAAGTGTCAAGAAAGCTTGGTTATTTTGAAGGAAAAGATGGTAACTACCCCTATATTAGTATTCCCTGACTGGAATAAGGAGTTTCATGTGCATGTCGATGCATCCTCCATTGCTCTGGGTATAGTATTGGCTCAGTCAGGTGAAGGTAATATTGATCACCCTATTGCTTTTGCAAGTAGAAAATTGTCTACAGCAGAAAATAATTATACTACGACAGAACGAGAAGGTCTAGCTATGGTTTATGCATTGCAGAAGTTTCGACACTATCTGTTAGGATCTTATTTTAAGATGTTCACTGACCATTCTGCTTTGAAGTATTTGGTTAACAAGCCTGTGCTAGGTGGAAGGATATGCAGATGGTTGATTCTGTTTCAGGAATATGACTTTGAGATCATAGTCAAACCTGGAAGACTTAACCTAGGTCCTGACCACTTGTCGAGCCTCGAATCAGGAGAAGAGCCCATTAGTTTGGACGAAGGCCTTCCTGATGCCCAGTTGTTTTCCATCCAGATGGTTGATGACTATTTTCAGGATATTGTTCAGTACTTGTCTATAGGTTTTGCACCCACCGAAATGACAACAGAGCAGAAGAAACAACTGGTGGTTCGAGCAACCGACTTTACCTTAATAGCAGGATAGCTATATAAGATGGGACTAGATGAAATACTGTGCAAATGTGTCCTGGAGCATGAAAAGCCATTAATTTTGGCTGAGGCACATTCTCGAGCAGCAGGAGGTCATTACGCAGGAAAAGCTATAGCACAGAATATTCTGACAGGCGGATTGTGGTAGCCCACAATTCATAAGGATGCAAGAGAGTATTGCCATAGCTGTGACATCTGTCAGAGGACAGGAAAACCATCCAGGAGGGACGAGATGCCTCTAGTTCCGCAGGTAACTTTACAAGCCTTTGATAAGTGGGCTATTGATCAATCCCCCTATGAAGAAATCCAGAGCAAGATACATTATTACAACAACTGACTACCTTACTCGTTGGGCCGGAGCTCAACCGGTCAAGAACTGTAGCGCTGCTACAACTGCGAAGTTCATCTTCAATAACATCTTGTCAAGATTTGGGTGTCCTAGAATTCTTATGAGTGATCAAGGATCACATTTCCTAAATAAGACTATTGAAGTATTGACTGAAGAATTTCAACTATATCATCAGAAGAGTACTGCCTATCATCCTCAAGCAAATGGAACTGTCGAAGCCTTTAACAAGATCCTTCAACATGCTCTGACAAAGGTTTGCAACGTTAACAAAAATGATTGGGATCTTAGAATTCCAGCAGTACTATGGGCTTATAGAACCACCTGCAAGAAGTTGATAGGCCATACACCTTTTAGGTTGGTCTATGGACAAGAAGCAGTCATGCCCATGGAGTACATTGTTCCTAGCCTAAGAATATCTACTTTCACAGAGATGGATGAGCCAACTATGATAAAAGAAAGAGGGGAAAATATACTAGAACTTGAAGAAGACAGATTCATCGCAGGGTTCCAGCAGAAAGTACCGAAAGCCAGAGAAAAAGCATGGCATGATAGACACATTAAGAAGAAGTAGTTCCAGAATGGTGATCTTGTGCTCTTATATGACAGTAAATTCATGAAATTCCTGGGTAAGTTCAAGACACATTGGAAAGGACCATACATAGTGTAGAGAGTTACCGATGGTGGCGCAGTCTAGCTAGCTAAATTGAATGGAGAAATTCTACCTTCCATGGTGAATGGAAGTAGGTTAAAGAAGTACAGGGACAAGCCGGGACCCCCTAATCAGAAGTAACAGCAAGAAGGACAGTCTAAGTACCAAGAACAGTTGGAGTTGGGTACTAGACTATAATGAAGCTGTTCTCAAAGATACGAAGTGTTGAAGACTGTCAAAGTTCGAAGGTTGAAGTTTGGCTGCCGCTTGCGTCAGGATGGGTCGAAGGCCAATATTGTGTCGAAGGTACTCATTGAGGCAAAGCTGAAGTTAGTGGTTATGTCAGAGAAGAAAGGTGTGTCCTAGCCTAAAATGTGACTGATGGGACAAACTAGACGTGACAGCGTTGGCATGTGAACTTCCTTAACAGCCGTAATGATGAGATCTAGGGAAAATCTAGCGCTGTGTGGACAGGATTTACCGCCGCTCCAGCAGATTTGGTGTATTTCATGCACCATCATGATAGATTTTGTCACGGGATTCTATAAGAAGCCACATAGGCCTGCGACTCCTGCATTGCGCATTTCTTTGAGTTTACAGTTAGCACCATGTTGAATGATCATGAAGTCCAGGAATTGTTACGAGAGTTCAGGGAGAGAGGTCCGCAGAACCTTATGAGCAATCCACCCTGCGAGGAGACGTCTCCAGCGCCAAAGTAGCCAATGCAGATACGATCAACCAAAAATAAATTTAAGCCAAAAGTTCGCTCTAAGCGGAACGAAGAAAGGAACAAGCCCTCATGAAAGACTCCGGAGGATCTTGAGATGTATCCTCCTGGCTCAGCGGAATGGAGGCATGCTATTTATCTTATGCAAAAGTACATTGGCATGCAATCACAGGGGCCCCGTCTGCTAAGGACCCAAAGTTGTGGATGGTCAAATGTTCGATAGGAAATGAACGAGAGGCAGTTTGAGGGATGGAGTCGCTGATAGCTTTATAAGGCTCAACAATTCCCATGACCATCATAAATCTTGCGAAGGAAGACAACAGCATAAGGAACATCGACAGTCTGCTAAGAATGAAAGGATGAAGGATTAAGCAAGATGTGGCCATGGTAGAAGTAGCAGAATTGATGACGATGATGACATGTATATAAGGGAGCAGGAGGGCAGCAAAATTAAAGCTGATGGTTACAAAGATGCAGACGGATACAGAGCCTGACAAAGTGCATAAGGAGATCATAAAGAAGGAGCAAGTAGCCGAAGATATCATTCTACCACCAGACAAGCAGCAGAGTGTCCCAGGAAGGGACACTGGTGAGTCTTAGGGGCCTGTTGGGGCGCGCACCTTAATGGTCCTTAATTTTGGTAACTCCGTGGTTTTTGTGGAAGCTTGTAAGCGGAGTTGCGACTCAAAATAGTCTTAGGGGTGTCAGGGTTGAGTCAAAGCCCTCTTTTTGTAATTAACCCATGGTTTAAGTCCAGGGTTTAGGGTTCGAGATGCCCATGGTTTAAGCCCATGGTTTTGTAATAAGTGCACTTGTATAAATAAGCACTTTTGTAAAAGAGTCAGGTTAGGCTTTTGATGTAAGATGATTTGATGCGAAGCAAAGGCTAGTTTTGTAAGAAAGGTTAAGTCCCAGCTGTGTGCATGGAAGACCTCTGCAGCTGTGTGTGTAGAGGGTTTTTGGGTGATTAAGAAGATCTGTAGCTGTGTGCGTAGAGGTCTACAGCTAAGTGCGCAGCTTGAGGAATTGAAGGGATCTGCAGCTGAGTGTGCAGATCAGAACTGTGGTTTTTGTAAAGAGTTGAATAAAACATAGTTATGTGGACGTAGCCCCTAAACTGGGGGTGAACCATGTTATATCTTGTGTTGTGGTTCTTTTGTGTTGTTTCCGTTATGTTCTTTTATGCATTGATAAGTAGATAACTGATAAGTAAGATCACTGCTAAATACTAACTTCACCGTGAATTCCCAGTTAAGGGTTAAGCAAGAAACTATTTGTTTATCTAACTGTGAAGCTATATAAGTGACTGTCAAAGATCTGTATTGTATGATTATTATTTGTTAAAGGATAAAGGTACAGTAATATCCCTCTTCTGCTTGCAGAAAACCGATTTTGCAGCACCCCATAGCTTCGGGTGAGACTGCAACCTGTTTGCAGGTTGTTGCCGAAAGGGCCAAAACTGTGGGTCTTTTGTTGGTGCGAATACAAAAGTATAGAACCCGGGTCTGCCCTAAGCCCAACAAGGATCCATTGCAACATATGACTTTGGGTAAGGGCCCTCGCCCTGGCTGCTTCACTTCCAACTTTTCCATTATTTTTGGGACCTTGTAAAATAGTAAGTCTGGAAAATTCTTGAAGAATCGTGCCAAGCTCATGGGGTATTAAGGACCTTCAATGCGACCTTCCTAAATCTCATCCCCAAATCAGAAGGGGTAGACGCACCAAGTAAATTTAAACCCATAGATCTATGCAATGTAGTTTATAAGATAATTTTTAAAGTCATGGCCAATAGAATAAAACGGATCTTTCCTATTCTGATTTCCCCAGAGAAATATGGGTTCATGGAAGGAATACAAATACTATATGGAATTATTCTAGTCCACAAGGAAATCCACTCCCTGAAAGTAACAAAAAAACTAAGGATGCTAGTTAAACCTAACATTGCTAAATCCTACGATAAATTGAGTTGGGAGTAAATGGGACAACTTGAATGCCTTTGGATTTGATAGAGACTAGATTGAATGGGTTATGAATATGGTCTCCTCCACTTTTTTCTCTATACTGCTGAATGGACCCTTATCGCATGATTAATCCATCCATAGGTATCCGACAAGGGAACCCCTATCTCCCTTCCTCTTCATCATCATGGCAGAAGGCCTATGTAGGCTAATAAAATATCAGACATCCAGAGGAAAAATACGTGGTTTAATCCTTCACATCGAAACATATAAGAAAAATCATCAGCACTTCATGGATGATACCATGCTCATGGGGCACCCTTTAGTCCAAGAGGCATGAACCTTCAAGAAATTCTTGACAATCTTTACCAAGGCCGCTCGGGTTGGAAGTGAACCCGAAAAAATCTCAATTCTTCTTCTTTAAGACTCCTAGCATGACATAGAGGAATATCAATCACATCCTCAAATTCTTAGTAGGTTCCCTATCCTCAAAGTACCTTGGATATCCTCTAGTGGAGGGGATGATAAAGAAAGTGTCGTTGCAAGATCTACTTGATCGAATGAGGAAGAAAGTTATTTGGGTGGGTTTTCAGGCCATTAAATTTGCTGGGCAGATTGAACTTGGTAAAGTCAATTCTCCAGGCCATGCTGATATACTTATTTTTCAGTCTTGGTGGCTCCGAAGTCAATCCTCGGAGAAATTCGAAACATACATTGAGGTTTCCTTTAGGAAGGAATCCTAGAAAATTCCAAAATAGTGTTGCTTAGTTGTGACAAGTTATGTCAACCCAAGGATTGGGGAGGTTTAGGCCTTCGAGATCATGAGAAGATAAACAAGGTACTCGGGGCCAAGATCTAGTGGAGGTGGTGCACCCATATGAATGAGCCTTGGGGCCAAAATTTGGCATGTTAAGTATGTCGAGGACCAATCCAGTAACGGATTAATCCGTTTAAGGGAAGATAAAGCAGGATCTCACATCTGGACTTCTTCTCAACAAAAAAAAGTCTCGTACAGGATCATTGCTTATGGGAAATAAGAGACAGGAACACAACAAAATTTTTGGATGATTCCTGGCATCATCTCCCTAAGATATTAGAAAACCCCAGGTGGCAGGTGTTAAGGGAAATAGGTATAAGAGAGGGGCTAATAAAAGCTCACCAAAATTGGTTTGAGATAATAAATGATGGGGATTTTCGAGACTAGAAAGGCCAGTGTTGGTGGTCTCATCTGCCGACACCTAAGGAATGGTAGGAGCTTCAGGATACTATCTATGAGCGATGCATTCAAAGATATGAAGGCCGAGACAGGTTGAGATGGGGGGTATTCTCCCAGAGGAGTCTTTAGCATAAATGAGGCATATGGCATATGGACTTCTGGAATGATATCCCTAGAGGATATATGGAATAAATATGGGAAATGAACCCTTGGCCAAAATTCACCACCTTCATCTAGCTGGTCATGTAGAGATGAATTTTGATAGGGGTAAATATGAGAAAAAGGGGATTTGTGGGTCCAACGCAGTGTTTTTTATGAAACAACGAAGAGGATAAAATGAACCACCTTATGGATGGATGCCCCTTTACCTCAATGATTTGAGATCATGGGGAAACTATTTTTCATTGATTAAACAAGGTCAGAGGCCATCCCGATCAATCGATAAAAAATTGGAACCTGGAAGAAATACTGAACCCCATCCTCAAAATGCTATATGGTCTATGTTTCTAGGGATCCTTCTTTCGGTAATATGGAAGGAGAGGAATAACATGATCTTCCAAGACAAGAGATACACTGAAGAGGAGTTTTGGAGAATATTGACTTGGAATCTTCAGGAGACTATGAGAAATCACCAGTGGATGGACAAGGATCAGGAGTTAATCGAAGAAGAGACTAGAATCATAAAGGGGTGGGGGCTTGAAAAATAGGATATAGGGGGCACCAAAAGAGTAAACAATATTTCCAATCGACTAGTCTGAATTCTTGGTCCCTTCTCCTGGGTGGCACCTTCAAGCTTAACTTTAACGCCGCTTCAAAGGGAAACCTTCGTCTAGTAGGGTATGGAGGTGTCTGTTGGGACTCGATTGGAGAAAACATATATGTCTACTATGGCTCCATTGGAATGGATATGAACAATGAAACTGAGCTTGAAGGAATTATTCAAGGGATGAAGATAGTTTCCAGGTTTGGATGGTTGCTACTGACGGTGGAAAGAGACTCCAGTATAATCGTCTAGATGGCAAGAAAATTGGCTAAAATGCAAGGGTGGAGAAGGTGACATCTACCTGTTGCCTCCTGAGCAGTTTGGAAAATCTAGGGGCCCTTCTCTCTATTAATCTCGCTTGGAATTTTGACCATGTCAGAAGAGAGGCCAAAAAAGTAGCTGATATTTTGGCCAACGTGGGAGTAGGAGGAGGACAACGCATATGCGAAGGACAACTGCTGGATTTTGGAAGAATGGAGTGGAAATACCAATGTGTCCATCTGGTCAATGCTGATAATGTGGAATTAATATAGGATTGAGGGGACGTGCAAGACACTCATGGCTCATCCTCATGATTACACATGTATAGGAAAAATCCATTCCACTTCTTTTAATCCCCAAGTCGCAAGGGAAATTAAAGGACACAACATCCTCATCTCTGGTTTGCGTTTGCATTCATTTCAAATGCAGGCGATATTTATATGTGATACGATTAGTGTTATACCATAAGGATTTAATATTTCCATCATTAGGTGCACTAAGAAGGGCACACAAGTGGCAGTAATAGGGAAATGAATGAAGAATCAAGTCACGAATCCCCTAATTATTGTAATTATAGTCGATATTGCTATAAGTTTGGATTGACGATGGTGTTTTTCATGCTCATCCTTGTTCATATTGGACTCAGTTGTTTACATTGTCATTAGTGCAGACCTTCTTTGTCGAAGCCTTTCCTGTCTGAAAATTAATTGTGGGATGATGTTTTTGAGGGGAAGGAAATTAAATAATGAAGTGCCCACCTCAATGGTCCCTAGTGGCCATGGGAGAAAGAAGGAGGCCAGAAGGACTCTGCGTGGCATTGGAAGAAGGATTACAAGCACTTAGGCACAAGATCTGATTATGGCTACCTTTTTCCATGATCATATTTCCACTATCGTTCGCGAAGAGATTGAGGCAATTGAGAAGGAACTATGGGATAGTTCCAAGTCTGCTCCGATGGATGAAATAAGTGTGGAGGTTGAGGAATGGGTCATGGAATCTGACACTACGACAGGATGGGAATCATCTTACGAGCATCTAATGATGTTTTACTGGGTTATGAAGAACCTATTGTTGCATGTTCTAATGGATGGGGAGAAAAATTAGTAGGGAGACGTGGTGTCGATCCGGGCATATAAATAGAACCACTGGGAGTACATACTGATGCAAAGGAAGGTGGATCTCATTAGCAGTACACTGGGCTTGAAATTCTATGCCCCCCACCTTCCCCGGCTATGGGTGGTGGAGAGAAGACAATTGGAGAAGGATGGAAAACACATGCGGATCTAGGAATGAAGGAGAATCAGGGTAAATCTCAGTGCATGTGTACAGACGGCCAGGGCTATGGAGAGGAGCATGGGAAGGTTCATAAGTAGTGGCCTCATATGGAATGTTTTTGGTTTTTTGTTGCACCTATGATTTAGATGTTGCTATTATAGTAATATGATAGGTAGAAAGGGAAATAAGAGTTTTTCTATTGTAATTTTGAAAGAAATAATTTCTTTTTGTATATCTATTAAGGCCAGAATGAATATTGAGGGATGAAATGGAATTTGAGAACTTCATGAGGCTATTCCCGACAGGTCTATGGAAAAACTAGCTATGTAATCTTCTTTTTATGGTAATATAGTTTTTAATTAAAAAAAAAATTCTAATGTATTACTATATTTTTTGTGTTTAAGGGAGATGATTTTTTTAATATAAATGGACCAATTCAAAAATGTGGAGAGAAACCAAATGTTTGGGGAGATTCAAGTTTTACCCAAATTCTAGTATTTAAAAATGTCTATTTAAAAAGAGGACAATGTAAGTTTGTGCATCAAAAACATTTTAGTTTGGAGAATGGTTGAAACAAATTATGTTTGTCTTTTTGAGTAAGTTTTATAGGTATTTTGACAAACTAATTGTTCTATTGAACATTAACTTATTTAGCCAGAAGTTAAATTTAACAAAATATGTACTTTTAATCCAAGCATTGTATTTGGATGAAAAACTGAATTTAAAGATTCCTTGTTAAATAGATCGCTAATGAAAAAAACACCTCCACTTCACACAAAATTAGTATTTATACTTTTTTCCTAAAGAATATCTTTTTCGTTACTCATTATGTACTTTTTTAGACTTAGAACTATTTTGCATTCTTTTGAGACTTAATATGATACTTGCAATTTATTTTTAGTTAAAGGTGTTAAGACATTATTATATTAGTATTGTCGTTATTGGTTAGCTAGAATTATAACTATACTCTTTGTCTCTGAGAGAGAGAGAGAGAGAGAGAGAGAGACCTAGTTTTAGAATCATCCCATCTTGTCTTGAGAGAGAGAGAGAGAGAGAGAGAGAGAGAGAGAGAGAGAGAGAGAGAGAGAGAGACCTAGTTTTAGAATCATCCCATCTTGTCTTGAGAGAGAGAGAGAGAGAGAGAGAGAGAGAGAGAGAGAGAGAGAGAGAGAGAGACCTAGTTTTAGAATCATCCCATATTGTCTTGTGATTTTGATACAATGTATAAAGAGATTTCTCCTTTGAAGATACTTTTTGTTCATATATTTATTGCATTATCGAGGCGTTGGTTTACCATTTCACTACATTTTTATGTTATGTTAGGAATTTGGTGTATAACGTTTGTTATAAAATTCATTTTTCTATAATTCTTTTTTTGGCGGAATCTAGGAGAACAAATTTTCTGGGAGCATCATTAGAGATCACGATGTACTGGAAATAAAGCTTTCAAATATCGTTTCATTATAAGTTTGTAGGTATAGTATATGGAAGTTATGGTCTCTACCAGTCCAATAACTAGTCTTGAGTAGGTGTTTTGAGTAACATTGTTATATCTCAATCTTGAAAGATCCAAATTGAGTGTCATCTATCGCATTAGAAGGAAGATAATATTTTTTCATAAAAAAATGAAATTATAGTAGTAAAATCATGCACATTTAAGTTCATACAAGTTCTCTCTACCTAAAGGGAAACAAAAACTAGTTTCAGGAAGTTACCATAACTCTTTCTTGACACATTAGAATTGGGTCAAACGTATGGAATTCTACATAAGAGATAACATGCTACTACACGATGAAAGTTTAGATTAAGATGAGTTTAAATTTCATATATAATTTAGGAGGAAGGCATGTCTGCAAGATAACCTGCAAACCAAGTTTTTTAAAGGTAGGTTAACTTGAAAATTGCATCACTTTTGATTGGAACATTTGTTTTGGGTGTTTTAAATGTATGCTAAAGAGTAAATAGATAGTTCATCTAGTATATATCAGTGACATATAATGGTAAGAGGTGGAGAAAAAATTAATTCAAGTGCTAAACCTATAGAAGTCCTAGTCATGTTTGAAGAAAATGTAGAAGCATATAACTAGTTATTGAATTTGTAGGTCAAATTTAAGGAATTCAATGATGGGTTAGAGATATACGTTAAATTAAGAAACAAGAAAAACGTAATATAGAAATTGAGTTGAAATTCAATATGCATAAATAAATAAAACAAAAGATGGGAATGATGGATCAAAAGATAGAAAAGATGAAAGATGATCTCAAAGATATTAATGGGGTAATTCTAAATGAGATTGATACAGGTTTTTACCTGTAATTTGCATCCTCAAGAAGAATATATGGATAAAAAAATAGAGTGTTCTAGTCACATATTGAAAAGTTTGGGAAATAACTAGAGAATACAACTTTCAAATTTCAAAATATTGAATATTCATCACTCCAAAATCCACATCATCATGGGTTCAACTTGTGACCAAGGAACTAATTTATTCCAAAAATTGATATGACAAAGTTTGATGGAAATGATCCAACAACATGGATATTCTAAATAGAGAAATGATTTTATCTAATAACTACAAACTTTACAAGAGGTAACTATTGCATCCTTATATTTAAAACTTGATCAATTTGTATGCTATCAATAGATTTGTAATCGTAAAAATGATTTTATTGTTACTTAGTTTATTTTGATTGATGAATTTGTAGAACATTATGGGGATATTTAGGGAAACACCTTCTTTAGCCATTACAGGTCGACTTTACTTCTTTATAATACAAAAAAATTCTTTGCATCTTTATGATTGTTGGCTATTCTTTCAAATTTCACCTTATATCCCGCACTATATTTATTAATTATGTACATTTCAAAAAATAAAGGATCCAACAAACCCCAACCATAAGCGTTGACTTTCCCTCAAGTGAACTTAGTTGTGTTCCTAAAACCTGTGCATGTTCTGATGCTATCTATTCAAACAAAGGATCCAAATTGGCATGGGACACAATTAATCTATTTCTTGGAAAGATATTTATAACGTAGAACCATTTAACTTTTATACCAGGAGGACTTGTAGTGCATCCCATGTAGCCAATTTTGTTTTTTACATTACTTGTAGGTAATGTTGCTTATCTCTTAGTTGTTCCATTATAGGGAGAAAATATAGCTAGTCTATTTTGGTATTTAAAATATTTAGTCCTTGTAACACATTTCTTGGTGTCACTAGGCTTGGAAACCTGGTAGTCTCTTTTTCAATGAGAGACCAATTTTTTGTGAAAGAAATGAAAATATATCATGTAGCCATAGCATGGGGTATAAGAAATTGAGACAATGCATGAGCACCAATTATATATTCTATCATAGTAGCAAACACTTGGATTTCTTGTGGTTTTCATGTTGAATTCGGTATAGCTTGTGAAAACATATCCTTCACATTTTTCATGTGCTATAAGTTATTATATAGTGAATATCTATTGGCGCAATGCCGACCAACAAAAACGCAGTTGACAAGGGTTCCACTCTGTCGACGCTCAAAATACTGTGATCTTCTTGAGCATCGACCCAAACATGTTTCACCCCATCCAACAACACCCGCATAGCAGATGAGGTCTCAACCGAGATGTTCGAGGGAGAGCTGTCGAAACCAAGTTTCTGCAGTATAGAGGAGGGTTGGAGCATTAGAGGTTCATCAGCTTAATTTCCAGATCTAATATACTTATTGAACCATTCAATATGTCGCATTTATTCATTCATCAGTGCAACAAATCTATCAGTGTGGAAACCATATCTAAAAGATGACAGTATCCATAAGCAGAAAGCATCACATTATCCATTTATATGCAGATCTATTCATCATTCAGCATCACAATCACAACAATGTAAAACAAGAAAAGATAGAAGGTGACAAGAGTTCAGATCAATCCACATCACATCATATTAAATCCATAGAACAAATCGTAGATCAAAATGAACAACAATCTAGTATCACTCTGTCCGGTATTCACTCTCCATGAATATATCGTAAAATAATGTTATCTCTTACATGCATAATTATTCTATTTATAGGCTTGTGCCTTTACATTCAAGGTCCACTTCTAACTAAATTCTAACAAACTTCTAACTAACTTAACAACTAAGGACCAATATCCCAAAGAAATGGTGAATAAGTATAAAAGTTGACATGGAAATCTAAAAAAGTGGACTATTTTCCACCTATCGTGCTATCTTTGCCTTGTACGGTGCTACGTGAGTATGCGCAACATCCTAGATGTTGCGTAACTCACTTACCCCCAAATCCTTGCCAACAGGTTCCCGACACAGTCTTGTGGCTCGTCCTCGAGCCACATCAGGTGGACCTGGTGCATGCAACAACCTGAAGGGCAGAAAAATTCTCATAGGAAATAGTGTGCTACTTCTCTGAAATCGTCGAATTGTGTTGTTGGCTGCAACTGCCTCCACCAAGGTCAACTATGGTGGACCTTGAAATACCTTTGCAACTTTGTGTCCTACGGTGCCATCATGCTCCTGCATCCATGAATACTAGTTGCTGAATTTATTTGGATTTGCTGTCACTATTCGGGAAGCTTCCTGCTGCTCAACAATTGTCTACAACTGCAAATGCTGAAGCCAGTCTCAGTTTCACACCCTTTCCCTTCCTTGCATTTAGGCTTAACCTAGGTCATCTGAGGTCAAATCGGTTCCATTTTCCTATAGAATTAGTCAAGTGGGGCAAGAACTTTGTATCTTAGTCTGCGCCTCAACCCGACTGGGAGAAATATAGCTAAGGACAACCTTTGCAGACACTTCTATCTTGGACGAGCTAGCCCGCATACTTGCGAATTCTTCTTCAATTTCTGCTAAGAAAGAATTCTCACTCACAGTCTTCCCTGTATCAAGTGTAGCCTGCATTTCTCCTTAGATGGCAGATGCCTTACACAATGGAGCTTCCTTCAACTACCCATCCCAGCCCTTCTGTAATTTTGTATAGTGCAGCTCCTCCTAATGGTGTTCGCTTGGCTGTTGATCCTCTACTTATAACACCATCTTCATTTCAATTGCCATCATGCATCTCTCGGGTGCATCATTATGACTAAATAATTCATTTATGTGCCAAATACGCCACCGATTCTACCACCCCACCTCTTGGATCTACTATCATTAGAAGTGATGTCGAAATGTGTCGTCGGTTACCTGCTTTGACATCCGTTATTGATTATTGATGTGATGTTCGGTCACCATCACAGTTTCTGCCGTACAATATGAGCCACTTACTCTTTCATGATGATCTCCTATCGCAAAACCCTTTCTACTTTTGGGTGCATCCCCTTTTTCTTAGCGCGCAACCTTTTTCGTTCCCAGGCACAACCCCTTTCTCTTGGTGCAGCCCCATCCCCTTAGCGTAGCCCCACCCTGGTGCACAACCTTTTCCATTCTTGGGTGCAGCCCCTTTATCTTGGAGCAATCACAACCTCTTAGCACAACCCCACCCTGGCGCGCAACCTTTTCCGTTCTCAGTCGTAGCCCCTTTCTCTTAGTGCAATCACAGCCTCTATGTATCTATCCTTTCCATTCTTTGTGCAATAGCTTAAGAAGTGTGTGGTGTTGTCTGGTTACCTAAATTGGCTACTCTTTAACTAGTGTTGATTTTGCCTTGATCACAACCCTTCAATGGTTGTGACAGATCCTTCTAAATGCAGTAATGACTCCTATGCTTGTGCAACCCCTTTTGGCGTGCCCTTCCACTTTCTTTCTACCCTAACTCTACCTATATTTTGTGTCTTTCTTGTTCTATCCTTTTTCTTGAGTATTTTTTTGTGCACTACCTCAGGCGTTGTGCTGTCCTTCCCCCATCCGATAGGGTTTCAAGTGGCTACCATTCATGAGCTTTGGCAGTACCGCGCCATCTAACTATTGTAATTGAACTGCACCCTTAGGGGTAATAGAATTGACAAGATATGGGCCAAGCCAGTGCATTTGTAGCATACCTGGATGCTTCAAGTACTTGCTATCGTATAGTAGCACCAAATCCCCTTGCTGAAATTGTTTGTTCTTGATGTGACGATCATGCCACACCTTCTGTCGTTCTTTCTCAATGCGCTGGTGGAAACACGCAATGAAATGGTCTTCGTCGAGCTGTATCAATTGCGTTATGCGCTCCTCTAGCGTAGCATCATCATCTATTCTGGTCACATCAACAATGCATAGACTGGGAACGATGTATTCCATTGGCATAACTACCTCTTTCCCATATACCAATTTGAACGGTGTTTTCCCCATCAATCTCTTGCATGTGGTGCGATAGGCCCACAACATTGTAGGAATATTTAGATCCCAGTAATATTGGTTAATGTTACATACCTTGGTAAGTGCATGCTCCAATATTTTGTTGAATGCCTCCACCGTCCCATTCGCCTGTGGATGGTATGGTGTACTTTTCTTGTGCTGAACCTGTAATTATTCTGTCAACGCTCTTACTGTGTGGTTGATAAAATGACGACCCTGATCACTCATCAATATTCTCGGGCACCCAAACCGTGTCACAATATTCTCAAATAGAAATCTGGCTGCTGTCGCAGCAGTATAATCCACAACTGGTGCAGCCTTTGCCCATTGTGTCAGATAGTTTGTCGCAGTGATTATGTAGCGCGCACCAGTTCTTTTCCCAGGTGGATTGATCAGACCCATAGTCTACCGCCCATTTATCAAAAGGTTGCAAAGTTACTTGGGGTATGGGCGACATCTCATCCCACTGCAATGGTTTTCCAATGTATTGACAGACATCGCAGCTCCACACATAACTTGCCACATCATTATGAAGAGTGGGCCACTAAATCCCTACGCAAAGCACCTTCCCCATGGTATCCCATCCTCCATAGTGTCAGCATGCGCTTCTTCCAAAATATTCTCTTGTTCATGTGGGAGGACACATCGCCACAAAATTTCATCAGGTCCCATCTTATACAAGTGTCCAATAATCAACTGAAAATCGGAAGCTTTAACTAGCAACTGCTTCTTTTGACTCGTTGAAATTTCTTCTGGCGCGACTCCCATTTCTAAGAACTAGATTATTGGTGCATAATGATCATCTTCCATGTGAAATCGAAAAAACTCTGCGTCAGGAAGTCCATCTTCAATGTTACTAGGTTCCTCACCCGTCTCAATTCTATACAAATGATTAGGGCCAACATTCAAGCGACCCGACTTCATGATGATATCAAAATAAAATTCCTGAAAGAGGAGTAGCCATCTGCATATTCCCCCCCCCAACATAGGCTTATTGATTAGATACTTCAAATCTGAATGGTTAGTAAACATCTTGAAGTGACCTCCTAGAAGATAGTGCCTGAATTTCTGCAGCGCATAAACCATCGCTAGCCCTTCACGCTCCATGGTTGTATAATTATTCTCTGTGAATGATAAATTTTGACTCACAAAATCAATAGGGTGATCCATGTTGCCGTCGCCTGGCTACGCGAGCACTACTCCTAATGCAATAGAAGATGCATCAACATAAATGTGGAACTCCTTGTTCCAATCTAGGAATACAAGTAGTGGTGCCGAAGCCATCTTGGTCTTCAACGTGTCGAAACTACTATGACATCCTATACTCCATTCAAATACTGCATATTTCTTCAATAATTTCTCCATAGGGGAAGTGATCGCAGTGTATCCTCTGATAAATTTGTGATAGTATCCCGTGTGCCCCAACGTTTCCTGAAGCATCTTTACATTGGTCGGTGGGGGAAAACTCAAGATGAGAGATATCTTTGCAGGGTTGACCAATATCCCTTCCTGGCACACAATAGGACCTAACAGTATGCCGAATAGGGCGTAGAAAATGGACTTTTTGGAGTTCAACGCGATCTGGTGTTGGCAACACCTTTCCAACATTAGTCGAAGGTTGGCCAAATGATCCTTTATTAGACCGTACACTGTCCAGTCATCCATGTACACCTGTAATAAATCATAAATGAAATCCTTAAAAGCAGCAACGACGACCCGAGAGAATACCACAGGGGCATTCTTCAACCCAAAAGGCATCACTATATGTTGAAAACATCCCCATTCAGTGACAAATGTTGTTTTATGTCGATCCTCCTTGGTGATTCTAATCTAGTGATAACTCAAAAACCCATATGTAAGGGAGTACATTTCTTTAATTCCTACTCCTTCAAGTACCTCATCAGTGAATGATGTTGGAAACAGGTCAATGCATACAGGCGTCATTTAGTTTCCTGAGGTCGACGCAGATCCATACTTTGCCAGATTTATTGTCTTGGACCACCATAGTATTGATCCATTCTGATTCTTCTACAGGTTCGATGATTCGAGTGTCCAACATACGAAAAATCTTAGCTTTTACTTTGTCTTTGTAGTGCGGATTCAGACAATATGGTCTCTGTCGTATTGGTTTGGAATATGGCTTCAATAGGATTTTCATTTCCCCTAGGTCACCAAATATCCCTTTCATCTCGAAGAATTTTGTCAGAAACAGATCTTGAAACTCATGTAGGAGATTCGTGATCTTGGCCATAGTCTCCTCATCCCAGTAGTCCCCAACATTTGTGAACTTCAGATTCTCGTCCATCCCAATGTTAACTTTCTTAATCTTCAGCGGCTGAGTCATGGGATCGATCGACACATCCGGTGCTATGAAATCTCGACTCCCTTCAGTCTCCGAAATTTTAATATTTCACAACTCATCATCATCCTATGGCTCGCCATACATGTTATAGCATTCCATCAATGTTACGGAGAGAAATTCCTATGGCTTGGGGTACCACAACAGACAGCTAGACTCCAGAAATCAATCTTCTCCAATATGCAATAGAAATAAACAAT